>BSBN01000254.1:12400000-13000000 GCA_027924645.1 Cunninghamia lanceolata
TGAGATCTGCAGCCTGTGCCTCATGATTTCAGCGCCACCCATGTGTATCCTCCTTCACCTACAACATTTCTTTTGTTAATTCCAATTGGAATATATATATATATATATATATATATATATATATATATATATATATATATATATATATATATATATATAGAAAGAAACTCTATTGTTTAAACAAAATGCAAACCTCCGTGAGGCAATCTCATGGTGGCCTCCATTATCAAACCCTTAACCTGCATCAATGGAGGAAAATAAACAATAAAAAGGATAGAGGTGAAACTATGAAGAAGAAGACCAAAAGACAAGTTAGGGCAACCTCCTTAAGGAAATGAATAGAATATTGTTAGGGCTTTCATAGAAGAAACTAATATTTTAATGGATTAGGGAGAGTTGAGGAATGTGAGAATTTAGTTTTATTATTTAATTTAAATTCTCTATTTTTGCTTTTCCCTTGTGCATGGGAAACTATTGGGCCTTTTTAGAATTTTTGACTTCTTTGTGTTTCATTTGGGTTGTTTTAATTTTAATTGGGGGTTTTGATTTTTAATACCTTGTGGAAATGTATTTTAAGGGGAATGAGTTAAATTTGTTTTAAATTGGAAGTGTGTTCCCTTTTACAATTTATTTAACCGGGACATTTATTTTATTTCCCTAGCGCATTTTAGCTTCTTATTTCTATTGGTTTTATTATTATTTTGCGGGGATAGGTATTTTACTCTTTCCCTTTTCTCTATTATTTTCGAGTTAGTTAATAAATATAATGTCAAAATTATATTTATTATCGGACTTAATTTTGAAATTTAATTTTGGTGTCATTTAATTATTTTCAAATTTTAATATTTAATTGTAAGGTCGATTTATTTAGCCTTGGCAAAATATTTAATTTCTCCTTCAGTTTATTTTTTATTTTCAAATTTTGTCTTGAATTCATGTTGGAGGTTTTATTTTAAAATTTTTAATATGATTATTGAAAACATGTTATGCTGTCGAATTTTTCCTATATTTTAGGGTTTTATTTTTATGACTTTTTATTGACCTTCATTTTATCACTCCATCTTATCATGCGTCCATCATGCCAATTATTTTTTCATATTTTATTTATTCAATTTTCATTTTCATATTCGGAATAGGGTCTTCTTTTGCATTTGATGAAATCACCTTCTCACCTAGGAAACTTAGGGTTCGGATTAAACCATTCTAACCCTAAAAGTGGCACGCTTCGCATCACATACCGCCTAGACAACTTTCATCATGGAGGGGATGACGTAGGCACGTTCCCGAATTATGTTTGACATGTTTATTCCTCATGCATATTGCCACCGAGCACGCAGATGCATGTGAGGGGGTACCTAGGGATAGGTAGAAAAGTTTTTCGTATTTCATGTCATGACCACATGTCAAATGTGGACATGACACGTGTGCTGTGTGTCATGACCGCATGGGAAATGTGCACATGATAGCACTCCTTGGCATAGGCCATTCAATGATAGCCCGCACCTTCTCTAGGTCCATATTAAGACCTTCCTCTGAGACAACAAATCCTAAGTATACAAACTCCTTATTTGCAAAACTACATTTCTTCAGAATGATCAACAACTTCTCCTCCCTTAGCTTCTCTAAAACTTTTCTAATATGCATCAAATGCTCATCCCAAGTCTTACTAAAAATCAAAATGTCATCTAAATAAACAATAACAAAACTTCCCAAATATTCTTTCAGTACCTCGTTCATGAGTCGCATGAATATTCTTGGTGCATTGGTTAGCCCAAATGGCATGACTAACCACTCATACAAACCTTCCTTTGTTTTCAAGGTTGTCTTCCATTCGTCTCCTTCTCTGATTCAAATCTAGTGATACCCACTCTTTAGATCCATCTTTGTGAAGTACTTGGCTCCACTCAAACAATCCATTATGTCATCCATTCTAGGCAATGGAAATCTGTACTTGATTGTGATCTTATTGATGACTCAGAAATTTGTACACATCCTCCACTCTCCATCTTTCTTCAGCGCTAGTACTGCAGGTACCGCACATGGACTTAGGTTTTCTCTTATCCATCCCTTCCTCAACAACTCTTGAACTTGTCTGTTCAACTCTTCACTCTCTACTAGAGTCATTTTATGGGCTACCTTGTTTGGAAAACTAGTTCCCGGTATCAAATCCATTTGATGACTTATCTTCCTTACTGGTGGTAAACCTTCTGGTACATTATCAGAGATAATATCCTGAAATGCTTCCAACATATCTAAAACTTCTACTAGTACATCTTCACATTTCTCTTGACTAATCTTAGGAATCAATGCAAATCAATGATGCTCATGCTTCATACCCTCTAAAAATTTCCTACCATCTACCAAGCAAATTCTAGCAGTACTACATACCTTTTCTTCCACCTCCTTCAAGGGCTTCAACTTATGATGAACTCCATCCTTTGTTAGGGAATATGTATTTGCACGAACATCATGGACAACGCTCCTATCATACTGCTATGGCCTCCCCAATAACATATGACATGCATCCATCACTATGATGTCACACAGCACCTCATCATGGTAGTCACCAATCTTAAACTTCACTAAACACTGCTCATTGACCAAAGCTCTATGGTCCTTGTACAACCATGCAAACCGGTATGGATGCGGATGTTTTTTTTCTTGTCAACTTCAACTTGTCAACCATCTCCTCTGAAACAAGATTATCAATGCTTCCACTATCAATAATAATATCACAACATTTACCTTCACATTTACACCTTGTGTGGAATAAACTCTTCCTCTGATTGGGTTCTTTCTCCTCATTCAACAAAGTTCTTCTGACAACTAGGGTTTCTCACCTTTCTGCATCTTCAGAGCACTTAGATTGTGCATCTTCATCGACATGTGCAACTCGTGCATTACCTTCAAGTCTTCTATTTGTCCTTCCTTGATGTTGTGGACACTCGTATGCTCAATGTCCTTCTTCTCCACATTAGAAATAGGTTCCTCTAAAGCCTCCTCTTCTAGGTCCTTGCCTAGGTCTACCTCTTCCTCTTCCTCTTTTCTCACCATTATTCTAGTCATGAGGGTGGTAGGTATTATCTCCTCTATGATTTCGATTGGTTCCAGCTTCTTCACTCTTCTTTGAATCTTCATTTCAGCCTCCATAGGGTCTTCCACCAGTCCTTCCGCCTTGACCTCTTCCCCTTTCCTTGCTTTAAAATCTCTTATTCAGTTTCTCTTCCACTTTTAGGGAAAATTGGTATGTATCTTCTATGGTGGTCATTCTAACTAGGCTCAACTCTTCTTGAATACTTGGCCTCAACCCATTAATGTAACAGGCTATCTTCTCCTTGTTGGCCTCTCCATGGCCTATCCTGATAGTGATCTTATAAAAATCTTATGTATACTCATTAACAGACTTGTTACCTTGCTTCAATCCTTGCAGTTTCTTCAACAACTCTATCTCATAGTCCACAGGAATGAACTGCTTCTTCAATTTCTCCACCATCCGATCCCATCTAGTAATCTTTGTTTTTCCTCTTCTATTTCTCTCTAACGAGACCTCCTTCCACCAAATATTTGCATGGCCCATCAACTTTGTTTTTGCAAACTTGACTTGATCTGTGTCTTCAACGTCTTCATACTTGAAATACTCCTCCATGTCATTGATCCAATCAATAAGATGTTCCAGATTCAAATCTCTAGAATATGTAGAAATCTTGATCTTAGGCCTCTTTTCAATCTTAGAAATAGCCCTCAACAACCTAACTTCTACAGGATCTCCTCTATCTTCTTGTTCTTCCTCAGATAGCACTTCTTCATCTTCATCTTCGCTTTCTTCTCTTATTCTTGGCTCAAACCCTCTTCATAGCTCCTCTTGCAATGCATTGATTTGTCTTTGCAGGGCTCTAAAACCCTCTTCTATCAAAGCATTCCTCCCAATATGATTTCTTCATGGAGGCATCTTGATCTCCATAGAAAACCCACAACCTCATGTCTTGGTGCAAACTGCCTCATGGTCATTGATCTGTCTACACACTCTGGAACCCTTGCTCTGATACCACTTGATGATGGGGGGTAAATCATAAAACACACAACAACAGAAATTGCACATAGAAAATAAAATGATATTTTATTAATAAGGGAAAAACATTACATTATAGAAGATCAAATACAATTAGAGGATGAATCCCCTATAGGCTACAACACATTACAGTTCCCTCTCTCAAGACTCTGGAATCTTCAGCCTTTTGTGACCCCAAATCAACTAGGGTTTCTATTTTCCCATCTTTTCTTGACTCTACACCTTCCCCCTTAACTCTACTACCCAAGGGTTCCCAAAAATGGTCATATATAGCTCTTTTTGGAGGCCACCAGCTTAATTTCAAAATTCGCATCTCCCTCCAAAAATAGGTCAACTTCACAGGGCCATAGCTTTCGATCCGACCATTGGATTTTCAATTATAATACCTTTTTAGAAAGCTCTTGAAAAGATGATGGTGCACAAGCAATATCTAAACATAGACTACTTGGCTTTCCCACCAAATTTCGGGCCCATCCGGAGCCTCTAAGTGCCTCAAATTTGACTTTGAATATTTCAATAGGATTTTTAGAATTTGAAATTTTAATATCTCACAAATGACAAATGATATTGAAGTGATTTCTTCACCATTAGCTTCAATTCACCATTCTAGAGGTATGTGTAAGATTTTGTATCCAACTTTGCACAAATGCAAACTTACTAAAAATAGCAACCCTTCCAAATTTAGCCCTTACTGAAAAGAAACAACATTTTTTTTTTTTGTTGATGCAAGATTGCTCTTACACCCTGGATGCTCCTGCATCATAATGCAATCAAGATTCTTCTGGGAAATGCTTCACATTTATCTACTTTTGAAGTTGAGGTACTACAGTTTGAAGGATGATCATTTATAAATGAGAAGATGGTAATATTCAAGTTCCAATTTCTATGGCGTACCATAGAGGTCCTCCAGGGTCAATAAAATAAAGACATATCTTGTTGTTGACTACGGTTGTCTAGAGGAGAAAATAGAAGCCATCACATTTCACCGCAGTTTATCTTTTAGCTTTGATGTTTAGAGGATGAGTTTAGACATTCATATGGATGATTGAATTCAGGTTTCAAGTGCTGAAGTGCACACCAAGTTGGTTTTTTTGTGCTCTATCTCAAGACTATGTGTTCAGTGTTTGTTTGTGATACCAAGCTCAATTTCTCTTTGTTTGCACTAGAAAGAAAACATATATTTTAGAAGAAGGATTGGTTGAAAAGTTTTTGTAAGTCTTATGTTTCTTGTGTGATGATCTACATGATGTTAATTGATCCCTCTAGTATCACTTTTGGTTCAGAGATATTGTGTGGAAGAAAAAATGTTCATTGGCCTGACTTTAGGTGTTTTTAATGTTCCGGCCAGATGATTTGAAGTGTGTACTGGCTTAGAAGAATGTGTTAATGAAGAATATGTCCAAGTTATCACTTGGCTTGAACCACATTGATTTTCTACATCTTTTGGATGCCTACTTGATGTGGCCTTGTATGTTTCATGAATACATATTTCATCTTGGCTGACATAGGAGAAAATTTTTGTAATTTGTGGAAGGTATAAATGAAATATCTTTTTTTCTGAGTGGAATAGATGTATGAGAATGTGAGATGATGAGTGAATGAGTGTGGACGTGAGTGAGTGAGTATGAAAGTGAATGAGTAATGAAGACAACAATTTTCATTGTGCAGAGGAAGTGAAGGTTCTAATTGAGGTAGTCTAATCAATGAGATCAATTAATCTATAAGTGTTTGTTGCATTGTATTTTAGGGAGTGTGTCCTCCCTTGGTTTGTAGCCCTAAAAATTGTTGTAATCTATTTATATCATTATTTTGTGAGGGTAGATTTGGATAGTAGATCCAAATAGCTTGCTCACCATGGTTTTCCCTTCTAGGGTTTTACATGCAATTCTAGTGATATGATTGTGTTCTCTTGTGTTGTGCATTGATTTGCTTCATTTACTTTATCATTTTATTGAGGAACTAAAAGATTTGGTTAATAAAGTTCAATTTGGTATATGATTTGGGATATACTGATTCACCTCCCTCTCAGTATATCAATGTGTTCTAACAATTGGTATCAGAGATAAGTTCCTTTGGACAGTCTAACAGTTGAAGGTAGATCTTGGATAACACATGGCTCAAAAGAAGTCCTCTTCTAAAGCTCCCATGTCTGATGGAAGTAACTTTGATTTTTGGAATGTAAGAATGGAATCCTATCTAACTTTGATAGGGTATGATGTTTGATGTGCTATCATGAATGAATATATTGAACCTAAACACCCTATTATAGATTCTGATGCGAGGAAGGTTCATGAAAGCAATACTAAAGCCAAGAATGCCATCCGAAGTGGCTTGAGTAGTTCAAAGCTAGTCAAGATTGTGTGGTGTCAGACTACACAGGAAATTTAGGACAAGCTCAAAGATCTCTATGAAGGAAATGACACTATAAAAGAAGTAAAATTGCAATCCTACAAGACTAAGTTTGAAAATCTAAGGATGATAGAAGAAGAGTACATAGCTGGCTATTTGCATTGGGTTGATGAAGATGTTAATTGAATTAGAAGTATGGGTGAAGATATGGTTGACTTATTGGTTGTGAAGAAAGTCTTGAGATCTTACCCTCATACATTTGATTCAAAGATTTCTGCAATTGAAGAAGCCAAGGATTTGAAGACACTTACTATGGAAGAGCTATTTGGGTCCCTCATTACTTATGAGATGAGAAATGAAGTCATAGGTCCTTGCGAAAATGAAGTTTTCTTTTAAACTGTGAAGAATGAAAGAACATTTGATGCATACAATCTTGCAGAGGAGGAAGAAGCAAACTTTGTGAGAAAATTACAAAGGGGATCAGGTAAATATAAAGGTAAGCTACCTTTCAATTTTTTCAAATGTGGTAGAATTGGTCTTTATGCTTCTAAATGTACTTTTAGAGAAAGTGAAAACAACAACAAGGGTTTCAAGAGGAACAATTTCAAGAGGAACCTTCTTTCCAAAGAAGATTATAGCTCTGGAGAAGAAGTAGAGCACTACTCTTTAGATGAGGATAGAGGTGAATCCTTATTTATGGCTACTGTGATCTCAGATGATTTAGGTAAAACTATAGATGAAGAATATTATGAAGTTGATTTTGAAGGAGAACTTGTCTCTACTCTTAAATATTTGGAAGATGAAAGGAAAGAAAATCAAGAAAAAAGAGATTTGATTGAATCCAAGACAAAAGAATGTAGAAGG
The DNA here is from genome assembly GCA_027924645.1 of Cunninghamia lanceolata. Taxonomy (NCBI): domain Eukaryota; kingdom Viridiplantae; phylum Streptophyta; class Pinopsida; order Cupressales; family Cupressaceae; genus Cunninghamia; species Cunninghamia lanceolata. The sequence continues at coordinate 12,407,283 of BSBN01000254.1, forward strand.
CTTAAAAGGGAAATTTGATCACTCAAAAAGGAGTTAGAAAAGACAAAGATTGGGGGTTTGGATGTTGCTGAAGGTACATATATCATGTTACCTCATGAAAGATCTCTTTTTGAAATATATTTCTCTATAAACAAGTTCAATTCTATTTTCTTTGGTTATTGCTTTAGCTGTAACAAATTTGGGCATAAGGCTATAGATTGCAAATGTGAAATGAATAAAAGAAATCTTCTAAGTAGAAATTCCATTGCTTCAATAGTAGATGTCAATGTTGTTTATCAAATATGCAACAAGGCTAGACATATAGCAAAGTACTGCAGAGGTGTATTTGAAAAAATAGAATGCCAGTTGATTGAGCTTGATTAGGTAACATGCAATGAAGTTGAAGATTCGATATTGTCTAAACAACATTTCATGCTCAAGCAAAAACCAATCTCTAGGTGATAGACAATGGATGCACAAATCACATGATAGGTGATAAGAGAAAGTTCATAAATCTTGGAAAGTGGAATGGTGGATTGGTCAAATTTGGAGATAACTCATCTACAAATATCATTGGAAAAGGTACTATAAGTATTGATTGAAAATCCCAGACTCGTGATGTTTTTGTTGAAGGTCTCAAGCCCAATCTTCTTAGTGTAAGTCAAATGCATAGCAAAGGATATAATCTCACATTTAATGATCAAGGATGTGAAATTAGAAGAGCAAAGTCTAGACAATTGGTGGAAAAATGATTTAAGACTGAAGGCATTTTTTACAATCTAAAAGGAATTAATGAAAATACATGTCTTGTAGGACAAAAAAATGAATGTTGGCCTTGGCATAAAAGGATGGCACATATCAACTATGATAATTTGGTGAAGATCATCTCTATGCAAGCAGTAAGGGACATGCCAAAGATTAGAAAACCTGCAAGCACTATATGCAAGGAATGTTAGATTGGGAAGCAGACAAGAATACATTTCAATTCCAAGGAATACTCTACCACAAGCTCATTGGAGTTGTTTCATACTGACTTGTACAGATCAACTAGGACAAAAAGTCTACAAGGTGAGAGGTATTTTATGTTACTCATTGATGATTTCTCTAGAATAAAATGGGTTACTTTTTTGAAAGGAAAATTAGAACCCTTCAGTAGATTCAAGATATTCAAGTCTATGGTTGAAAATGAAATAGATGTCAAAATCAAGTGCTTAAGGTCTAATAGAGGTGGTGAGTTCACATCAAATGATTTTGTAGAGTTTTGTCAAGAACATAGAATCAAAAGACATTATGTAGCTACTAGAACCCAACAACAAAATGGTGTGGTAGAAAGAAAGAACAAAATTGTTCAAGAGATGGCCAGGACAATGTTAACTGAAGCTAAGATGCCTGATTTATATTGGAAAGAAGTAATTTATACCACAGTCTACATTGTTAACAGAGGACAACTAAGAAAGCACTACAACAAGGCACCCTATGAACTCTAGAATGGTAGACCAACATTAGTTAAGTACTTCAAAGTTTTTGGAAGCAAATGTTACATTAGAAGAGATGAAGAAGGTTTGGAAAATTTTGAGTCAAGAGAAGATGAAGGTATTTTTCTTTGATACTCAACTACCAGCAAAGCCTACAAATGCTACAACAAAAGACTGAAAAATAGTTGAGAGTGGAAATGTCAAAGTGGATGAAGAATCGCATCAAGTTTGAGATGAGAAAGAGAATTGTTGTTTAGAGGATCGTATCTACATTGAAGATGCAGTAGAAGATGAAAAAAGAAGAACTCAAGAGAAAAATGCCAAGAACCCTACCAAGTATGTTCAGAAGAATCATTCAAAAGATTAGATCATTGGAGATAAGATAAGAATGAGGGAGTGCAGACAAGAAGAAGATTTGAAAGAATAGTTTAATAAGTAAACTTTGCCTTACTATCAAGAATAGAACCTAAAACCTTTAAAGAGGATAGAAAGGATGAAGGATGAATATAATCCATGGAAGAAGAGCTAAATCAGATAGAAAAGAATTAGACTTGGGAATTGGTGCCAAGGATTGCAGACAAGGATGTGATGGGAATAAAATTGGTTTTTAGGAACAAATTGAATAAAGATGGAGAAGTGGTCAAAAACAAAGAAATATTAGTTTGCAATCCTTGAATCAATCAGAATGGTTCTTACATTTGCAATGTAAAAGGGATTCAAAGTATTTCAGATGGATGTCAAATTTACTTTTCTAAATGGTGACTTAGAAGAAGAGGTCTACATAGACCAGCTTGATGGATTTTAGTTATCAATAGACTTAACCTTTGTGTGTAGACATAATAAGGCTCCATATTGTCTCAAGCAAGCTCCTAGGGCTTGGTATGCAAGGTTGGATAAGTACTTACTTCAACAAGGTTTGAAGAAAGGTACCGTAGATATTAATCTTAATATTAAAATTGAAGGTGAACTAATTCAAATTGAAGGTGAATAGATATGATGAGATGTGTAAGAAGTTTGCAGAAGAGATGAAATAATTTAAAATGTCTATGTTAGGTGAGCTATCATTCTTTCTTGGACTTCAAATTTCTCGATCAGATAATGGTATCTTTATCTCTCAAGAAAAGTATGTCAAGGAGATGTTGAAGAAGTTTGGCATGGAAGACTGCAAGTACTACTATGGTAACTAGTTTCTAGTTGAGTAAAGACAATGATTCACCTAAAGTTGATTAGACTCTGTATAGATCTATGATTGGGGATTGCTATATTTAATAGCACCAAGGCCTGAAATTATGCAAGTTGTGTTTGGTTGCAAGATTTCAAGTTGATCCTAAGGAAACACATGTGAAGGTAGTTAAGAGAATATTTATATATTTGAAGAGCACTCTAGAACATGGATTGTGGTATTAAAAGGGTAATGACTTCTCTTTGAGTGATTATACTGATGCAGATTGAGCTAGCAGTGTTGATGGTAGAAGTACTAGTGGAGGAGCCTTCTTTATGGGAGAGAGGATGGTCTTATGGATTAGTAAGAAGTAATATTGAGTGTCCTTATCAACTAGAGAGATAGAATACATTGTTGTAGCAGCTTGTTGCACTCAAGTCCTATGGATGAAGAAAACATTGAAGGATATCAAGGTAATATATGATGATACCATTCCTATTTTTTGTGACAATACAACTGCCATCAATATTTCAAAGAATCATGTGATGCACTCTAGAACCAAGCACATATCTATCAGGTATCACTCTTTGAGAGATAAAGTTGTAGATTAAGAAGTTAGGTTGGATTATGTGCCTACAAAGGATCAAGTTGCAGTCATCTTCACAAAGGCACTTTCTAAGGATACCTTTGAGTATCTCATATAAACGTTAGGGGTAATTGCCCCTCCTAAATAGATGCATAGATGATGCATCTATCTAGAAGGAGTAGGCCAAAACACATTCTTTTTCCCTGGATTGATGGAGACTACCTCTCAGGGGAAGAAAGTAGATAAGAAGCTAAGAAGGATGACAAGGAGAAATCAGTTAGGAGGAGCTGACAGATAAGAAGCAATGAAAGAAGAAGAATGAAGATAGGGGGAGTTAAAGGAATATTACTTTAGAGGAAGACTACTAGCCCTTTGTCCTTGATGTCAAAAGGGAAAAAAATTGCATATCAGGTCAAGTGTTGCCAACAATGCCAAAGGGGGAGATTGTTGCACTTGTGTTGTCATTGATGTCAATACTGTAAGGTTCAGGAAGGTTGTTAGTAGTTCTATAATGAAGAAGGCTAGAAGTCAAGTGAACAAGAGGTAATGTCAAAGGAATTCTATGGAAATGTGATTAAAGAAGATGACAATGAATATGGATTAGAGAAGTTGTGACGACAAGGGTAAGGTGATGGATGTCATATACTATGTACATAGTTGTATCCTATTTCCTAAAGTTCATAGATAAAGATTGTGCTAACATGACGATTCTTGTTTTGAGAAAAGAGTTTGTTGTTATTATATGAAGTTGAGAATGAAGTCTCTAATGTGGTAAATATTGTATTCATTGTTTCTTAAGAAAAAGAATTACTTTATTTTTGAGAGAAAGATTGAAGTTGTCCAAGGAAATGGAGTTTGCATAGAATAAGCTCGAGACAATGCACTACATTCCTCCATATTTGAAGGTACGGCCTTATGGTTTGGGAGTTTGTCAAAGATGTGTGAAGGTTGTGTAGACACCTAAAAATTTCTAAACCCTTCAAACACCCTTTGACCACCATCCACATCACTAATTTTCCATCCAATTAATTAAATAAATTTCTATTTAATTAATAGCCTAACTTACCCTTGGATCATCCATCCATTCTTCGTCAATTTACCCTTAAAATTGAATTAATCAAATTAATTCAGCATCATACCTTACTAACACTATCCCAATTAATAAAATTGATATGTTAAATATTTATTTGATTAATTTGTCCACTTTCCTAAACCTGATTAGTTATATAAATCACACTTATTTAATTAATCTACCTTACTAATTAGCCTACACCTAGCCTAGTTGATTAAATAGCCAATATTTAATTACCTACCCTATCCTACCTAGCCCCTAGACCTAGATTAATAAAACAAATCATTATTTAATTAATCCTAAACACCATTTAACCCATTCACTATTTTTTTCCAGCCACATTAATTATGTTAACCACCCTAATTAACTTCGTCAAAGCATCATTAACCCATTCTCCACCAACCCACAAATTAAAAATGTCAAAATAATCCCATGGGTCACATGACCCTTCCACCCTACCTTACTATTTCCATGCTAATCTCTTCTCTATGACATGAGCTCACACATGTGAGTTCTAAAATTGCCCATGTGTCACATGACCTTCACACTTCCACATAAAGTGGAATTTTTAATTCCACATCCTCCCAAAAATGAATTTTAAATTCATCACTTGTCTTAATCCTCATTAAAAGCAAAGCATTCCCCAAAAATAAATAAAAGATTCATTTTTATTCTCCACCCTTCAAATTTGTTGATCAATCTTATCCATCCATCTCATCTTTTATCCTCGACCATTGATCTCAACTTTTAATCTCCACCATTGGATAAAACTCCCCCCACATTTGCCTATAAATGCAAGCCACCACAAGCCATTTTTACATCCAAGTTTAGAGAAAATAAATTATGCCAAAATCCCTCTAAGATCATCACCTCCATAGATAGATAATACCAAATTCTGTCTAGATTTGATACCAATCCAAATTTAAATGATTTATTTGGGTAAAGCAAAGGAGTTTGGGTGCATCTCCTTGCACCTTATCAAGGAGTAAGGAGGCTTAAAGGCTTTAGAAGGTATACTATTTGTGTTTTTCTTTCATTTTTCTTGTTTTGATGCTTTGCATGTTTCTTCATCTTCATTTGGCATGCTCGATGGGAGGCCATGGTCCAAGCTAACTTGTTTTTTTAAGTATTTTTGTGAAGGTTCTTAGTGAAATGGTCATTTAGCATGGTATCTTTATCCAGTAGCACTATACTTCCATGAATTAGCACTATAACCTTCTTGTTTAACACTATATCCATCTGTATTAGTGTCATAGTTGACCTTTTTAGTGCCATTTTCGGGTGACTTTACTAACATCTTTTGGATTGGAAAATTTTTCTTGCTGATTGTTGCTATTTATGATTACTTCTAGCCTTCTCCACTCTATTTTTTGATAGGGTGCAATAGAGCCAAGGGGTCCTAATATTGAAATTCACATAGAAATTTGTTAGGGGGAAAACTAAGCATAGTAAATAATTTTTTTGTTACAAACTAACCTATTTTTTTCTTGGAATATAACATATTCTAACCCTAGATAGGTTTTGGAGGCTCTCTAAGACACTTTTAACATTTTTGTGCAAGTTTTTGAGTTGTTTTCTATGGGTTCATGTTTTCTCCTCAATTCAGTGCCATATTCATCCAGCACAGTGCCATAAAATCCATAGACAAATAGGTAAAAAAGTAAGTTCTGGTTTAGCACCATATTCACTGTATTAGCGCTATGTTTGATTTTAGTTCAATATGTTTATTATTGAGCACTATTTTTATTGGTTTATCTACTTTTAATCTATGTCTAAACATTGAAACTAACTTCTTTAGCACAATATTATGCAATTTTACTTCTATTTTGTTGTTTCTTGGCACCATTTAAGATTGTTTTAGCGCCATAGTTCACTATTGTAGCACCATCCTACTCTCTTTTACCACCATTTTGTTAAAAATATTGGGAAACTTGTGTAGGAAATTAACACATTATTTGTACGAATCACAACATTTGTCAAAGCCTAATTTATCAAACTACTGACATCTTGTATGTGAATTTCCAAGCCAAAGAATCTTTATTTATCACTAGCTTTTAGGCACATTAAGGTTAAAATAGGGGAATGAATCTCGATTGCTTTGTCTAAGTTTGCATGTAGACATATGCTCTCCCCTCCTACCTTAGGGTGATCTTAAGTGACCAAAAATCTACTTGCAAACTATCTTTGTTATCTTCATATCTTAAAGTGGTCACCTTTTGTGTATTCTCTCACCTTGCACTTCTTGCAATCTTGGGTGATTAAAAACAATGGTGGTTTCTTCTTAGGAGGCTTGCTTGAGGATTTCATCACCCCAAGGGATCACCTCAACCACATGTTCTAGTATGGGATAGAAATATTACAAGAATCGAATGACTCGCCTTAAAGGAAGGACCTTCTCACCTCCAAGCAAAATACATCTGGGATACTTGGTCTACCAAGGCTCATGTGGTTGAGCATCACTTGATTGGACACTCCCATTCACAGACTTGTCCCGCATACCTTGTGTATATTGGGACATCCCCTAGAAGTTCATACTATCCTAGCTTAAGACCTTTTGGCCATCATACCTATTGTGATGCTCACAACATGCCCAATTTTAATCAGCAAAATGAGGACCCATGCTATGGCTGTGGTTTTTGCTTTTGTGTGTGGGTCTATTTGGTGGTAAAAGGGAAAAGGAAGGAAGTGAAAAGTTACAAACCGTGTTGAAAATAAAGAAAAAAAGCATTAAGTACCAGAGATGAATATGGGTGAACTCCTTGTAAAAAATGAGTGAGGGTTGCTTTTTGAACCATGTTAAAATTCACAATATTTTGCAAGATAGGAATGTTTTTGGTAAAATGTACAAAAAGAGGGTTTGTATGTTACATAGACAAAGTCATTTGTATACAAGGTTGCTTGTATACAAATTCGTTTGTATATCGGGTCGTGGTATGAGTCGCATGTGGGAGTTGTTGGGTTTTGGTATATTTTTATACTTGTATGCATTTCGGTAACATTTTATTCTTACATACAAGTCGAGCCCTAAAGAGTTCAAAGTTTAAATAAATAATTGATTAAGTATAGCAGTTGCATTTCAAGTTTGTATGTTTGGCAAAAGGAAAACATAAAAAGTTGATATACAATGATGTATGCATGATGCGGAACTGAAGGGATTATAAAATGAGATTTTATTTTTGTATGTTTCGCACTTTGTATGTATGTTTCAGAGACATACATTTTAATATACATACAATGCGAAACTCAAGAAAGATTAAAATTTGGTTAAAGCAATGCATCACGACATAAAGTATATCGGAAGATGCATTGCACTTTATACATGTTGCGGAGATGAAAGGTAAGTAAACTTGGTTTATAAAAGTTGAAGTCCGAAAGGACATACAAAAGATTTTGTATGTATCTTGGGCTTTCTATCTAAAGGCTTGATACAAGTGTTGTTGTATCGCAGAGATACAAATGAAAAGTAGGATGGGTCCCACCGCTTGCATAATGGATTTCCATAATAACAATGTATGTCTTTGATATACAAGCCGATATGCAAAGCGGAAGATACAAGTTAAAGATACAAGCCAGATGTCAAAAGAAATTAAATACAAAAAAGTCTTTGTATATTTAAATGCTTGTATGTTTATGATATACATAATTTACGATACAAAGAAATAAAGGCATCGCGGGAGATAAAAGGTAAAGAGAGGGTTTTCATAAGGTTGTTGTATATGTGCTCATACAAGAAAATATACAAAGCACGATATACAAAGAAAAAGATACAAGGATGTATGGAAAAAGAAGAAAAAGGAGGGAACTTTAGTTTGATTTCATGCATAAAGTGCGTGTATGTTTAAAGATACAAAGAAGACATACAAACAAAACATACAAGAAAACATACAAGGAAAAGGTATGTATGCAACATTAAACTAAAGGGTAAAAAAGTTCAAAAATGCAAACACTGCAATAGAAGGCTAAACTTTTGGCACATTAATTGTTGTAATTAATGCCCATCTAACATTCAGAAGAGGTATAAATTGATGAAAGTGACCTGAATTTTAAAATCCATTTTTATGTCTATTGGTAGGTGTGCAGGTATATGGAAGGTGGAGCTTTAATGGCGATGACATCACAAAGGGTGGATTGGATTACAAAAGAAAGCGAAAGGAGTAAACATTTTCAATGAGAAGAAATATACAGATGGAAGGAAGTATTATTAATAGGGCAAAGCAACAGAAGATATTTTGAGGTTGTTAGGGTTTCCAAAGGGCATCTTTATGCTCAGTATGGAGTATGCCTCTCAGAGATTTTTTGGCAGGATTCGTTTTCCACCATTGATGCTGCACTTGGGATATAGACCATTGATTGACTAGGGTTTTGTGACCATATTGGGGATAATCAAATCTATATATTGAGCCCCTTTACTTTATAATGACTTACATAGGGATTTGTAGAACAAAGTTGGAAGTTGTAATTTGTCTTAGCATTTTGAATAGAAGAACATTTTAGTTTAGAATAGAAGGAGGTCGCCTATGTCTGCAATAAGGAATGGGTGGAAAATATAGCTTCCTTACTGTATCTATAAGACGTTTTGTAAGTTTTATGTAAGTTGATTGATAAAGCAAGGAGTCATTCATACATTGTAAATCATATATGACTATTTATTTTGAATACAAATATCTCTGGAATTCTACGTCTACTTTAAGAGTGTTTTCTGGCTCTTGTTTGTATTTGAAATATTATCTCTCCAAAAGCTCGCAATCTTGAATGTATGTTCGTGAAAATACTTAGGGATTACATTTAAAGGTTTAGTCTATGGATTTAATCAAGTTTGTTGTACTGCTTACAATGTGAATAATAGAGCATTTAGATCCTGTAGCAGAGTGAAGTTTAATTTATATTTCTCTAACTTTTCCCAAACATTTGAAATACTTAGCTTAAATGCAGAGATTTAAAGGAGATTGTCTGATATTTGAAGGAAACATGAACAAATGAGTTTATATTTGATAGTTTTCATAATATTTGAAATGAAAATCTTGTGTTAATATAAATCATATAAAGCTTTGTGATACAGTAACAAATTTATGCAAAGGAAAGAAGAAAATGTTGATATTTGTGATAGTTTGCATAATTCGAGTTCAGTGAGTCATAAAACATCTTAAATCAAGTAAGGCCCCTTGCATATTACAGTTTCACATTAACCTACTGAATTATCCACAAGGTCAAGACCTGACCATACAGAAACTTGGGATTAAGTAATCTTAATTGATTTCTTCATATCTTTCAGGACAGTTAGGTTCATTTTGTGAATTTTAACTTTTGTTATGAATTTGTAAAAATAATCATCAACAAGTTTTGGTGCTAGAAGGAGGGCTTGATTAGAGTTAAGGTTTGTTGTAAGTAAATCTAGCTCATAACAGTAACAGAGTGACTAGGTCTAGATCCAGTTCAAAAGATATATTTGTGCAATTACCTGATGAAAGGTAAAGTAAGAGTCCTTTGATTTAGAATCCTAGAATATCACACATAGGAGGTTCATCTGGAATGCCTCCTAGATCACCTTTTAGTATCCATAACATTGTGAGTCCTGACAGTTCTTCATTTATATCTTTAAATCTTGGTTCGAGTCCTCCTAGAGGTCCTAGTCCTCCTAAAGGTCCCAGTCCTCTCAGAAATCCAAACCCACCAAGAAATCCAGGTATTCCCTAAGGTCCAGGTCAAGCACAAGTACTTGCAATGGCTTACTTTAATGTTAATTCTCCCATATCATTCCCTGATTATCATGAGGTGCCAAAGAATACTGAAAAGATATGTCCTAAATACCAGTTGCATCAGGATCCAGAAGATCATATTAGGATATTTAAGGAGGCATGCTTTAAGACCAGGTTAGAATATGAGGATGTTGTGTGTAGGTTGTTTCCTTACACCTCCAATGAGTAGGCTTCTAACTGGTATGTTAACTCGCCTAACGGTTACATTTCTTCTTGGGCACTTATGGAAGAAATTTTTTTGTCTAGATTTAGAGGTCCAATAGATCCTTCCACCTTATATCATAAATTGGCTGCAATAAAGAGAGGTGAAGGAGAGTTGATTGACAATTTTAATGATAGGTTTCAAAAGGCCTATTCTAGGTTGGTAGCTCCTTACATAGTAAATGCAGATACATCATTAGCCATGTGTTATGTTGCCTTAGATCCACTAATGGCTATGTTTGTCAAAAGAAAAGTTGACATAGATACAATATCCAAGGCTTATAAGGAGGCATCCTCAGTAAACCAGGAGATGAGACAAACAACTTATAATCCATTTTTTAATGGAGGAAATCTTGGGATACAAAATCAAACACAACCTTGGAATGGAGTCCCTACACATAACACTCCATTATTGAATTCAATTCCTACATACACACCTGTGTATAATCCTGCCCCAATCCAGGCTATATTCCCTTATACTGGTAACACTTCCAATAATAATCAGAGTAATGGTCAATCTTTCTTCCAACCTCCTCAGGGTACATTTGTGGGAAAGGCATAAGAGGAAAGAAAAGAAATCAAAGAAATTACTACACACCAGAGAAGATTGACTACTGAAATGACACAACTGAGAAATGAAAATTTCTATGCTAGAAACAACCAAGGATATAGTCAAAACCATAACCAAAGCTATAGTCAAAACTACAACCCAAACCATAACCAGAATCATAATCAGAATTATAACCAAGGTCAAAGTTCAAATCAAAACTAGAATTACAATCAGAATCAAAATCATAATCCAGGACAACTGATGCAAAATAGGGGACTTGTGGTAGATAACAGGGCTTGGGATAATAACAATAGGAATCAAAATCAGCCAATGCCACCTAAGACATGGAACACAGGGCCAAATTATGGCACTTTAGCTTCTCCAATCAAGAATTTAGATAATCAAGATACAAAACAAATAGCTAGAATTCAAATGGCTAATATAGCATTGAAGAATTGGTGCAGATTTCATAATACCAGTACCCATGCTGAACTAGATTGTCCTTAGTTCCATTTATCAGCTAGTATTTTCAATGTAGATGTACAGGCTCCCTCTTCTGAGTTTCTCATTCCCAAAGGTAATGAAGTGGTTCCCTTAGGATATGAGACTGCTTTAGTCTTAGAGACTTCTACCTTAGCAACTAGAGAAGAAGACGATCAATTGTTAGAGGATAAACCTTATTTTTGTGAGATCCTATACCTTGAATCAGCCTTAGTACTAAATGCATTTTAGTTTCCTTTTGAAACTGAAAATGAAGTTTTATATGAAACAGAAGAGGTATAGGGTTTTCAGCAGTCAAACAAAAATCACACCTACAATTTGAGAAATAACACTAGGCCAGGAGGTCCTTTCACTACTTCCAATCCTCCTAACAATTTCAATACTCCCCCAGATTAGAACGCTAGTAATAATCTTTCTATACTTAAGGCTAATCATCATGCATATAATGAAACAATAGCACAAAAAGTCCAAATAGGTAAAATAGAGATAGTAGAAACAATGAGGTTGATGAGTTACTTGTCAGAAGAGATGAAGAAAATCAAGGTTAGTATACCTTTATGTGAACTATTGAAAAGTCCAAGAGTTAGAAATGCTTTCATAAAATCCTTGGATACATCAGTGACAAGTGAGATTTCTGCTGATGTGAATGTTCCTAATAGAGATTCGCAGCCCAAAGAAAAGAGTAGGAAAACTGAACAACCTTCCAACATGAATGTGGTGATGTATGCAGATAAGGAGGCCCCTCCTTTCTTGTTAAGCATTAGGATGTGTGGATAGAACATACATAATTGCATGGTAGATTCTGGTGCATCAGCTAATGTAATGCCTTTAGGAATATGCAAAACTTTAGCGCTGACTCTTACTAAATCTGCTAAGGTTGTTACACAATTGGATAAAACTGAGGTTAATGTGATAGGAAAATTGATGCATATTCAAATGTAATTAGCCTAAAATCCTAGGGTAAGTCAGTTTATTGACATTCAGGTAGTAGATATACCTGTGAATTATGGGATGTTGTTGAGTAGAGATTGGTCCAAAACATTGAATGGATATATGGCCATTGATTTTTCACATATGTGGTTACCTTGGAGAGGTGTTACAAATCAGATTAGGATAGAAGCAGAACCCAGGATGAAACACATGATTATAGAATACAATAGGACTAATGAGATATTATATGCTTCTATTGAACCTGGTGTTTATAGAGTTACTAACAAAGGGGTACAAGTTGAAGAAATCCTGATGTTAAATTTTAGAGAAAAACATGTCAGAAAGGAAACAATATTATTCATTGAGTCTGATGGAAATTCTTCTGATGAAGAAAGCAATGCGATAAATAGTTTCAGTCAGGTCATTAGATAGGAAATGGAAAGATTCATGGAAAAAAAATTCTAGTTCAATGCAAATTGTATAAAAACATGTGTAGAGTTCATGATAAACTTCATTCTAAAGAAAATTGTGGAATGTGTAGAGATATTATTAAATATCAATACATAAAATGCACAAAGGGAGTAGAACTACAACAAGGAAAGGTTAATCCTAATCAACTAGAGAAATACTTTCAGAATAACATAGATGTGTTGATCCCAGATTTAAAAGAAGAAACAAAGGATAGGAGTATTTGTCATTCTGATTTACAAACTGAAAGTATAAATATGCAAGTAGGTCAAAATGAATTGCCTATGAATGAACAAGATAGCACCTCACATGTGATAGAAAAAGTAAAACATGCCAAAGTAAAGGCTCAAAAGAATAAAGATGGCATGTGGACACTGAAATGTGATGGATCTAAATCTAAACAGGGTGCAGGTGCAGGTGTGGAGCTTATAGATCCTCATGGTAAGTCATATTTAGCAGCATATAGGCTACAATTTTCTTGTACTGACAACATTGTAGAATATGAAGCTTTGATTTATGGACTTGTTATGGCTATCAAGAAAAAGGTAAAAATAATCAAGGTATTTTCATATTCTGATTTAGTGGTCAAGAAAGTAAGGTAATTGTATGCATGCAACTACAAAAAGATGGTTTGTTACAGGCATAGGGTGTGGGAGTTAATAGATTCATTTGATGCTTTCAACATAGAACATATCCCTAGAGAATTGAACCATGGACCAGATGCATTAGCAGTTGCTGCTAGGACTTTAGAACCCTTAACACTGTCAGGTTTGAAAAGATTTGTTGTTGAATTAGTAAATGTTCCTAGCATACCAGATAATGTTACTCATTTTCAAGTATTTGAAGGGGATTAGCGAATTGTAGATTTTCTAACTTGTAATGAGGTATTTGAAGCTCAAATTATTGATGAACAAGAAAGGCCTGATGTGTCTTGGGATGAAGAAGACATAATCAACCTAAAAAGCAATTTCTTACATAAGGGAGTGATTGAGTTAGAACAGATTTTTGACTTTGATGGGGTAGTAAGACAGAAGGATTTGCCCAAAACTGAGGGAGGTGAGTGTGATCCATATAACCTTGGAACAGATCAGAGTCCACAAAATGTACTTATTAGAAAGGCTTGCTCTGAAGAGTTGAGAAAAGAAATTGTGGATGTTACGAAAGAGTACAAACATGTCATAGCATGGACGTATGAAGATTTGAAAACATATGATACATCCATCATAACTCATGTGATACCCTTGAAACCCAATGTTAAATCATTTAGGCAGAAACAAAGGCCTGTGAATGCTATTTTAGAGCCTTTAATCTTTGAAGAAGTGAAAAACTGTTGTTTGCCAGAATAATTTTCCCAGTCAGACATTCAACCTGGGTAGCTAATTTAGTACTTGTGAGAAATAAAAGTGGAGACATTAGGTTATGTGTAGATTTTAGAAATTTGAATAAGGCATCTGAAAAAGATAATTATCCTTTGCCTCCAATAGATGAAGTGTTGCAAGCAGTGAATGGGTCTAAAATGATGTCTTTCCTAGATGGATTCTCAAGATATAACTAGGTCTTAATAGATAAAGAGGATAGATTGAAGACCACTTTTAATTGTAAATGGGGAAATTATGCATATAGAAGAATGCCTTTTGGTCTAATCAATGTAGGTGCCACTTTTCAGCGAGCCATGGACATTGCATTCCGTGGATTGTCAAGTAAGTGCATTGTTATTTCTATGGATGATTTAACTGTTTACTCTAAAGATGCATCCACTCATGTTGAAGATCTTAGAAGAATACTTAAAAGATATGAAAGGTACGGGATTTCCATTAACCCCAAGAAATGTTCATTTGGTGTAACTGAAGTAAAATTATTAGGACATGTCATTTCTAAAAATGGGATATCTATTGATCTTGATAGAATAGAAGGAATAAAGAAATTGTAATTACCAAACAATAAGAAAGAACTAAAGTCATTTTTTGGTAAGATTAATTTTGTCAAGAAGTTTATTATAGGGTTTGTAGAAATTGTACAACCATTGAACGCCATGTTGAAGAAGGATGCAAAGATGGAATGGACACCAGTAGCTAAAGCTGCATTTGAAGATATTAAGGAGGCCATTTCTGATGCTCCTATGTTGGCAAGTCCAAATTATACAAAGCCATTTTACATCTATTCTTTTGCATCTTCACATTCAGTTGCCGCTGCTTTGACATAAAAGGGAGAAGACAACAAAGAAAAACCCATAGCCTTCATGAGTGCACCTCTAAAGGATGCACAACTGAAATATCTTAATACAGAAAGATAGGCATTTGCATTAGTAAGAGTAGTGAAAAAGTTTAGACATTATATCTTACGTAGTCACGTTAAAGCCATAGTACTAGATGCAGCCGTGAAGATGCTGCTGATGCAGAATGAGCCTGGAGAGAAAAGAGCTAAATGGATTACAACATTGCAAGAGTTTGATATGGAAATTATTCCAATGAAGTTGGTCAGAGGAAAAGCATTAGTACAAACCATAGCAAACATAGATCCAAATTTGGTGAAATAGCAATATGTGTTGAATTCTAGTGATGCATTAGGGTGGTATGATGATTTGAACACTTTTCTAATATCAGGGAAATATCCAAGTAAGATGAAATCCTCTAAGAGGAGAGCTTTAAAGATTAAAGCATAGAAGTACATGGTACAAGGAGGTCTTCTATTCAAGAAGAACCATGAAGGAATATATTTAAGATGTTTAAATAGAGATGAAGTAGATAAGGTATTGTCAGAGTTACATGATAAGTATGGAACTGCTCATGGTTCTGATTTAGCTATGTAATGCATAAGATATTGAGAGTAGGGTACTACTAGCCTACAATGTTCAAAGATGCTAAGAGTCACATTTGAAGTTGTCACACTTGTCAAACTACAGCAGACAAGGGAAGGAATCAGGCTAATCCATTATAGCTAGTGATTGAGTCTAGACCATTTGCATAATGGGGCTTAGATTTCATTGGGGTCATAAATCCTCCATCATCTGTATGACATAAGTTTATACTAACAGTAACTGACTACTGTACAAGGTGGACTGAAGCCACATGTTGTAAGTTCCCTACTACTGAGGTAGTTATCAAGTTCCTTGAAGAAAACATCATAACCAGGTTTGGAACTCCCTATTTGCTGGTATGTGATAATGGCCCTCCATTTTCTTCTTTGAAATTTTCCAAATGGGCATTTGAATATGGGATAGTTTTAAAGTTTTCTTCAAATTATTATCCTTAGAGGAATGGGTTAGTTGAGTCTACAAACAAAATTTTATTGGATATAATCAAGAAGCTAACTGAAAAGAATCCTAGAGAGTGGAACACATTGTTGAAATATGCACTGTAGGTAGATAGGACTAAGCTTAAGTCAGCCTTAGGCAATGCACCTTATCACTTAGTTTATGGGATTAATCCCATACTTCTAGTGAATTTAAGAATACCAATCTAGAAGTTTTCTAATGAATATTTAGGATTTGATGATCACAAAGAAGCCAGGATAATACAAATGTTGCAATTGGATGAGAAAAGAGATCAAGCCATTGAGAAATTTGCCAAACATTAAGCAGTAGTCAAAAGATGGTTTGATAAAAGAGCAAGAGTCAAAACATTTAGAATATCAGATTTAGTGCTATGCTGGGATAAAGAACATGAAAAGAAAAGAAATCATGGAAATTTTGACAAAGTATGGTTAGGTCCATTATAGGTCGCATAAATAATTGGAGACAACACCTTCAGGCTCAAGACCCTGACTGGGGAAGATGTGTCATTACCAGTTAATGGCCAACATTTGAAACATTACTTTCAGGCTTGAGGTGAGGGCAGTTAGTTTCTGTGTATCATAATGTAAATAATGTACAATTTTGGGTTGTTTTTGTTTTGTTTTTTGTTTGGCATTATTTTTGTTTTGTTCTTTTTGTTTTTGTTTTGTTGTGTTTGTTTGTGTGTTGTGTTGTCTTAGTAGGGATGTCTTTTTTTGTTTCAAAGTATGCAGGAGCAAACTGACAACCACTGAAAATAATAGAAAATTCAAAACATTCAGGTTATTATTTGAAATTTATGCATAACTTGTTGTGATTGTCATGAACATAGAAAGTTGTCTGACTTGTGAAATTTTGTATTCAATAAATGTGGGTTGAGTATTCAAGGGAAGTTTCTCACAATGACACACCTAAAATCCTTGGGTTGGTTGAACCTACTAGTGTAGATATTAGGTGAAAAATCAGAGGTCACCCTTGCTACCTGTAGAGTAAAATACTCTTCATTTTGATTTTTTGAGTTTCAGTCGTGCGAGCTCCAGTTTTGTTTCTATGCATTTTAGTTTTTACAGCGAGGGTTTTGACACAGAGCGCGAGCACAGGGTTTTGCATTTTGCCTGAATTTTGCCAAAGTCCCAAAGAAACAGCAGAAGCCGCCAAGTGTTAGCACTTGAGACACATTATAAAGTTGCTTAAAGTAATACGGATAGAGCCACATGTCCCTTTTAATACCTGTGGAGCATGCCAAGTGTCGGCATCTGAGGTTCAGTTTCTTATAAGTTTCAAAAGCCCCTTTTTACAAAGTGAGTGTGGCGGGCCCCATTTTTAAGTTTCTTTCAGTGAAGCGGAAATCGCCATGTGTCAGTAGCCAGGATACATTTTAGAGTTTCTCAAAGTGGCAGCAGAGAGTGCCACGTATCTTTTTGCATTAAGACAGAAGTTGCCAAGTGTCGGCACCCGTTCCAGTTTCTTCTAAGTTTCAAACATTCTTTTTGAATGTTTCTCATAATGTAGCGGGTCCCTTTTAAGAGCTTCAGTGAGCGCGGAAGGCACCAAGTGGTAGATGTGGAGAGTGAATTTAGAGTTTCTTAAAGTTACGCAGAAGGTGCCGCGTGTCCCATATAGTTTAAGCGGAGAGCTCCAAGTGTCATCTTCCGCGGGTTCCTTTTTGGTTTCATTGCTAAGTAAAGAGGTTAGTGGGCCCTGATTAATATTTCTATAGTTCCAGCAGAGTGCTCCAAGTGTCACCATCTGCGTGATTCTTATGAGTCTCTAATCTTTCTATAAAGTTTCTCAGAGTTGCAGCGGAGATTGCCAAGTGTCATCTTTTGCGGGACCCCGTAAATGTTTCAAAAGTCTCTCTAAGTGCAGCGGAAGCTGCCACGTACAAAGTTTCTCAGATTCATGGAAAGCGCCACCTGTCCCTGTTCCTTTTTGAAACTGCTCAGGCGAGAAGTGTGGTGGGTCCCATTTTGGTAAGTGATTAAAGGCTCGAGGCAGCAGACTGTGACAGATGGCAAAGCCCGAGCACTCTTAATATAAGCCACAGTAAAGACTCAAAGTAAAGCGGACATCACCACGTATCTTTTGTAGGGGCCGCAGATGCTCCCAGGTGTTGATTTCCAGTGTCTCCTAAGAAAGAAGCAGTTTATCAAGTAAGTCACGCGGAGGATTCCATGTGTTAGTTTCTTATTGTTTTGAAAAGATGAAAGAGTTTCAAGAAAGAGGCACGTATGAATGCCAACTGTTCCAAGGGTTTATAGTCGCAAAGACTATCAGAAACAGCCACGTGTTCCTTCCTGATTCAAGTAAGTGGAGTTACATGTATCTATTGCAGTCAATGAACTTGCAGAGTGGCTAACTGTCTCCAATTTGAAAGAGATCTTCTATCAGACACTTTTAGTTAAGCAGCAGTTCGGTTAGACCGTTGAGATTTGATCATGTGGGAAATCTTTGAGCCAGTTCTATGCTATAAATATGGGTTCAGATCATAGTTAATAATAACATTGGAGATATAGAGAATTTTTTGCATCATAGATTATTAGAGAAGTTTGAAGATCTTTTGTAGTGGCCAGTAATATCATTTGCCTTTGTTCTATTTTCTTGATTCAGAGAGTTTGTATAACTGTGCATGATTCTGTGCCTTTTATGTGACTGGAAAATTAATAAAGATAGAGTTTTGTGCCTTTGCTGATATTTTCTATGTTATTACAAAATATTCTAATTTGTGAGCCTTTGATCCTATTTGTTTTTCATCTGTTACATTGATCATGCATTGTTTGCTCTTTAATGTGACCGAATCCTAAAGTAGTTTCACTGTGCTTAATGCTGAGAAACAAAATCACATTCAGGCACATCGCCATAATTTAGCTTCCTTTTTAGTTGCATTTGTGATTCTGTTTAACTCTATCCCTTTTCCCAAATACTTTTGAGATAAAGAAAAGCTAGCTTCTTTAAAAGCTGGAGGTTACTCTGAGGAGCATTCCTACATCTTAGAATTTCCCATGTTGGTGTTGGAAACAGCGTAATTCTGAGCATCAACAGTTTTTGGCACTCCCGGTGGGACTATTTCTTGAAGTTTCTTTCAAGACTATATGAACCAGAGAGTCACGAGGAGTCAGAGCTGTGGACCTGTGATAAGAGCTCAATCTGCTGTGAACCTAGGTATTCTTTTATCACCGTTGATAACTAATCGAAGGAGAAGGGTCAATCAGTTTACAGCAACCCCAAGTGCAAACATGGGAGCACCTATAGCCCCAAGGAATTATGCAAATTAGAATACTGGTAGTGCTCTGATTCTCCCAGTACCACCAGCCACCTGGGATCCTATCCCAGCAAATTCCCAAAAGGCTCTACCCAAATTCAGCAGGGAGGATTTCAAAACACCCGAAGAGCATCTACAAGATGTGTCTAATGTCTGTGCAATACATGTGATCACACAACAGAATGTGGCTATAAGACTCTTAGTAGCTTCTTTTAAGGGGAAGGCTCTAGACTGGTACAGATCTTTGACCCCAAATTCGATATCTACATGGGACCAGCTTGGAGATGCTTTCTTTGCAAGATTCAAAGAGAAGGGTGATAAATCTTCTTTGTTACAACAACTGATTACCATCAAGAGGGCACCACAAGAGGCAATGACTAATTTCAATTCCAGATTTTAGAAGACTTGGGAAAGGATTCTTGCTACAGCAAGACCATTACCAAGTATGGCTATAGTATTTTATCTTAAAGCCCTAAATTTGGATATAGCAGTAATGATTCAATCACTTGGAGACTAGACCCTGCCAGAAGCCTATGACTATGCAATCAGAGCCGAAAATAATTTGATAGATGCTGGAAAATTGCCCCGAAGGCCTCCCATGCCTATGTTTCCAAAGATTACCCTACCATTGCCTCAAGAAGCTCCTAACACCATAACCCCACATGTGTCCATGTATACGTTTCCCCAACAACCTGCTAAAGTTGCGGTGCCTACCCAGTCCTCAGAGATGGATGATGTCAAGAACATCCTAGGAACATTTTCTAATGAAATAATTAACCTAAAAAGATAGCAGAATCCTTATCCCAGACCCCAATATCAAGGCTATCAAGGGAATAGACCTCCTTCACAATCAAACCAGTATCAGGGCCCCCAAAGGCAAACTAACCCTCAGCCATCAAACCAATTGGTTGCAGTTCCTACACCCTTGCAGACTATTCCTCCCAATCTAAATAGAGAGATTGTCCTAGGGCAGAATAATTATGCAGATGGCTTCAATGCCTGGTGTTTCCCTTCTAATAATGCACATATGCCCAGAGATTGTCCTAGGGGTAATCTATAGCAAAAAATAGCAGAGCAAAGAAGAGTGGATGGACAATTTGCAAATACTTCTGACACTCAACCCTACCAATCCACTGGTATGTAAAATTCAGTCCTAGTGGCTTAGATGCAAGGGATGTCTTTATAGCAAGAAGAAGAAATAGCCCCTGAGCATGCTCTATTTTCATGGATTGAAGATGAAGAGTCGGTATTCTTAAATGAAGCTTTAGCTTCTAAGAAGCCATTGGTACAATCAGATTACTATACTAGAGCCAAGAGAAGGATGATGGAACAACCTGGAGTCACAAATAATGAAATTATGGGAGTTCCACCATTTCAAGATCATCAAAATATAGCTACTAGACAAGAAATACCTCAGCCAGTGCAGAACCAAGTAGTTTCCGGACAAGTTCAAGAAAAAGCAAGATACCCTTATTATCCCAGAACACAAGCACTAGGGCCTGTGAATGTGGTGGATCAGTTGAAGAGGACTCTAGCACACATGTCAATATGGGACATGTTAGCCATTCCTGAGCAAAAGACACTGTTGCAAGAAGATTTACAGAGCCAAGCTGTGCCTAAACAGACTGTTGCCAAAGGAGGACCTACTGATAAAGAAAAGCTCAAAGACACTGTTCCTCTGCAGACAACAACTCTTCTGAACAATGCACCAGAGGTAAGTAAATCTAGGCCAGATCCCTTTTATTTAACTTTGATAGTTGGGAAGAAACTATTACACAATGTAATGATTGACTCTGGGGCTAGCACCACAGTGATGCCAAAGCAAATAGCAGATGCTTTGAAAATAAAATATGAGCCACTTGCAAAAGGAGTTATGCAGTTAGATGGGAAGTCTATGCAAAAAATAGGGAAAATTAAACAACTTCCACTATAGCTGTACACCTGTCCGAATATAATTGTTAATCAAGATGTTGTAGTCATAGATATTCCTCCTATTTTTCACTTATGCCTATCCAGAGATTTCATAGCTAAGATAGGAGGTTATATGTCACTTGATTGGTCTCATCTCATCATAAGGACCAAATATGGGACTAAAATGAAGGTACTGTCAGAACCATTGTCAAAGGACCATATCACTAATGAACCAACCCCAAAGTTAGAAGCAGCCCATGCCATGTTAAATAAAGAGGAAAGGGTTTTTGTTGAAGAAATAGGGGATTGGACTGAATATGATCAGCAAGTAGAGGATAACCAGTTGTTAACCATGATGCAGTGTTATCCCTTTGGGAACTATGACTCAACAGGGTTGGGCACTTATGTTATATTTGAGGAAGACCAGGAGATCCCTAATGTCTTAAAGAATGAGCCCTCTGAGACCCAAGAATCTATAAATGACTCAGGAATCTGGACCCTAAATTTTGATGGGGCTAGAAGCAAAAATGGAGTTGGAGCAGGAGTTTGTCTTACTGCCCCTAATGGTGAAAAGATTTTAAGAGCCATTCACTTTCATTTTTCCTGTACCAATAATGATGTTCAGTATGAATCTTTAGTGCATGGACTTATATTGGTAAAAAGGAAAGGAGTAAAGAATCTGATAGTCAAAGGAGATTCAGAACTAGTGGTGAAACAAATAAGAGAGAAGGCAATTGCCAAAAATGTAAGGATGAGATCCTATAGGCATAGAATTTGGGACTTAATAGAAAATTTTGAAGCCTTTAATATAGAAGTAGTCCCTAGAGCCCAAAATTCTGAGGCAGATAGGATGGCACAAATTGGTTCATAGTTTGATCCAATAACTGATCTAATGGTCAATAATGAGTCAGTCAAAGTTATTGTGAGGCCAACCATCCCAGACAATGATGAAAATTGGCAAGTTTTTGGAAATGATTTTCAAGTACTCTCATTTTTGCTACAGTCAAGAGAATTTGCTGATCAGTTACAACCAAAAATTGAAGAGGCATATGGTGATCAGATCATTCAACTGAAGTCAAACAAGCTCCCTAAGGGACTGATTACCCTGGAAAACTTGTTTGATCCTGAAGATGCTAGCCTAGAAAAGAAGAGATTCCAAGCAAACAAAGAAGACTACTCTAAGATTCAGGTTAGTGAGGGAAGAAAACTGAAGGTTGGGAATTCTGTCACTCAACAAGAAAGAAAAAGGTTAATTGATTTATGTGAGAAATATGATAGGGTCATAGCCTGGACCTATGAAGATCTCCATGGTTATGATAGAAATATCATTCAACACACTATAGAGCTGACTGAAGGATCTAAACTGGTTAGACAAAAACAAAGGCCAGTGAACCCTAGGATTGAACCTCTGATGGTGGATGAGTTGCAGAAACTATTAGAATCAAATATCATTTTCCCAATCAAACACTCAACTTGGGTGTCCAACCTAGTACCAGTCAGGAAAAAGAATGGGGACATAAGGCTCTGTGTGGATTTCAGAGATTTAAATAGGATTTGCTTGAAGGATCACTACCCCTTGCCCTCTATGGAACAAATTTTACAAACTGTGGCTAGATCAAAGAGATTTTCCCTACTAGATGGTTTCTCTGGGTACAATCAGATTTGGTTGGCTGATGAGGACCAGCATAAGACTGCTTTCACCACAAAATGGGGAACATTCGCCTATGCAAAGATGCCTTTTGGTCTTTCAAATGCTGGAGCTACATTTTAGAGGGAAATGGATGTAGAATTTGGAGAGATTATCAACAAAATCATTCTAATTTACCTAGATGACCTCACTATTTTCTCTAAAAATGCTCCAGATCATTTTGACCATTTAGAAGCAGTTTTTAAGAAATGCCAAGAGTTTGGAATATCTCTAAATCCTAAGAAATGCATTTTTTTAGTACCTCAAGGTAAACTATTAGGGCATATAGTCTCTAAAGAAGGAGTCTCTATAGATCCAGAAAGAGTCACTGCCATAATGAACCTGTCTCTGCCTGTCAATAAGAAAGCAGTTCAGTCCTTCTTGGGAAAGATTAACTTTGTCAGTAGATTCATATCAGACTTTGTAGGCCTAATAAGACCAATTACACTGCTACTAAAGAAAGACCTGGTATTCAAATGGACTACAGAAGGGAGACATGCTTTTGAAGAGGTCAAGAAAGCAATTTCAACAGCCCCAGTATTGAGGAACCCTGACTTCTCTAAGTCTTTTATAATGTATGTCTATGGAGGAGAATTTAGTGTTGCTATTTTCCTAACACAAAAATATGATCAACAAGAGGGAGAGCATCCAATAGCCTTTTTCTCAAGGACTCTTAGGGAGTATGAAGCCAGGTATAACTTTGTAGAGAAACAAGCATATGCTATGGTAAAAGCCCTCAAGAAATTCAGACACATGGTCACAGGTAATAAGATTCTGATACTAGTGGCTCATCCGAGTGTTAGAGAATATATTATGGAAGGAGAAATCACTGAGAAAAGAGCAAACTAGATAACAAAGATTCTTGAATATGATGTGGAGGTTAGACCAACTAAACTTGTTAGAGGCAAGGGTTTGTGCCAGTATATGGTTCAAGATATGGAAAAAATGATAACTGAAGAAACAGAGGAGGAAAATGTATTGAGGATACAAGAAGTTGATCAGAATTCTTGGGTCACAAATAGGATCTAGTTTATGAAACATGGAATTTTTCCAAAAGAGCTCTCTTAGGATAAGAAGAGGTACTATAGGCAACAGGAAGTTCATTTTGTTTTAATTGACCAAGTTCTTTTCAGAAGAAATACTGATGGCATACTTTTAAGATGCATAGAGAAAGATGAAGCCCAAAGAATACTGTATGAAATGCATCATGGAGTGTCAGGTGGACATTTTTCTGCAAGAACCACAACTATAAAGATAAGTCAGGTAGGTTACTTCTGGCCCACTTTATTCATAGATTGTTATCAATTGGTTAAAGAATGCCAATCTTGTCAGTACTATATAGGGAAGAGAAGGAATGCAGCAATGCCCCTTAGTCCTATAATCGTTGATGAACCTTTTGCTCAATGGGGTCTAGACTTCATTCGAATGATCAATCCAGTGTCAAGTATGGGGCACAAATGGATCCTAACTGCCACAGATTATTTTACTAGATGGAGTGATGCAGTCCCACTAAAAGAAGCAACAGAAAAGGTGATTCTTGACTTTCTGGAGGGTATCACTACTCGCTTTGGGCCTCCTCGTACTGTAATTTCAGATAATGCTAAGGCATTTTTGGGGGAAAAGATATCTAACTTTGCACTAAAGTATGGAATCTACCTAAAAACCTCCTCAAATTATTATCCTCAGGGTAATGGTTTGGCAGAATCAACTAACAAGAATCTGATCAGACTTATTAAAAGAATAGGGGTTGATCATCACAAAGAGTGGCATAAAGTGCTTAATATAGCACTGTGGGTAGATAGAATTACACCAAAACAAGTGACAAAAATGTCCCCATATGAATTGGTCTATGGTAAACCTGCTGTGATGCCCCTGAGCTTGGAGATTCCTGCTCTCCAGTTATTGAAATAGATTGAGATTGAGGAAAATGGCCCCATGTAGGTCAGACTTGCTGAGCTCCTGGAAGTTCAAGAAAAGAGGGATTCAGCACATGAATCATTATTGAAACATCAGAAAATAATCAAAGACTATTTTGATAAGAAAACTTCAAACCCTCATTTTGAAGTAGGATCAGTTGTTTTGAAATGGGATGAGAGAGCTACCAAGCTGGGTCGGCATAGTAAATTTGAGTCATTATGGACTAGCCCTTATAAAATCCGTTCCTATAAACAGTAGAATTCTTTTCAGCTTGAAATGATGGAGAGTGAGCCTGAAGAGATTCCCATCAATGGGATCTACTTGAAGCATTTCAATTAGACAGTGTCTTTCCTGTGTATTATAGTTAGATAGTTTCCTTTTCATTGTTGCTTTGTTTTTTCCCACTTTGTTTTTTCCGCTTTTGCTTTGAATAAGTGTTTTATAAACACGTGGCCACAACTCAAGTCTCTTAAAAGTCTCGAAACTCTCGCATTCGTTAAACCTCTCAAATCCCCAAAATTCCTAAAAAGTACCCAGCGCAGCCGCTTTTTATGACGTGTCTGACACTCTGTCTCGCTCAGATCTCTTAAGATTTTGTAATGGTTTTCCATTTTTAATGCCATTTATGAGACTTGATGCATCATTAAAATACCCCAACAACACGAGTTAAAGCTTAACTGAGTTTCATTTGTTTCTACTTCTGCTAAGTGTTTTCCCTGTTGTTGCGTTTTCATTACAAAGCCTGCTTCCTAATTGTGTCTTCCCTGTCGCAAAGCTTCCATACTCATTTACAGTAAGTTCAACAGTTTCCAGCAAACACAGAGATGGCGGAGGCACAGTCTTCTCAACAGGGCTTGGGATTTACGAGTCTATTGACAGGCTCCTCGCCAGCAAATCATACGCTTCGGCCCCTGCGCAACCTTTAAAGACCTATCCAAGGACTAGGGTTCCTAAGGTTGGTTATGCGGTTGACCCAGCTAAGGTGCAGGATTTGCAGATGGTATTGCTGAACCAGCCCTTCAAAAGTCTAGTAAAGCTTTGTGAGAGGGAGCACACCAAACATGCCTCCTGAAGGCCAAAGCTAAACAATTAGAAACATTCGGCATGCGGATATGGACCTCTCAATTGGCAAAATTCATGGTCCCGAGCGTGCATTTATGCCCCGACCTGATTGAGGTATGTGCATAATTGTTTCATGCACCCTCAAGCACCATTCAGAAGGGACCTTTCATGGTACAAATCACACCAAAGGCCATCAGGGACATGTTGGCCCTATACTATGATAGCACAGCCACGTTTCCCACCATTGCCAAAATGCAGAAGACGTGGGCAAACGTCAAGTATCAATTAAGGTTTCTCAATTCAGAGATGTAGGTCAGAGATGAAAATACCCAAATGCCAGCGCTGCCAATAGGAAGGGCACAATTTACACAAGCCAGTCAGGAAGCGCTATCTATGATGGCATTTATCTTTGGAATGAAGGAAGACATAACTGTCTATGATTGGCAGCTCGCCATCTTATTCAGAATGAAGACCGTGGATAAGTCTCAGGAGTTTCGGCTAGATTTTTCATAGCAGATTGCGTACTCAATGGCTGAACAACTCACCAATTTCAAATCAACAGGGGTTTTCAGGTATTCTTCTTATCTGTTTCACCTTATGTTATACCAAAACTATGCCATCTTTTCCCAGTATATGCATCTGAACATGTATGACCCAAGTTTTGATCCCAATAGAACTATCCCTGTGTCTGCATGGACACATGTCTTGTCTGAATCGTCTGATCCCTATGAATTTTGGGAACTTTTTGTCACCCCTGCTTTTACTCACCTAAGCTCGGAGCCTGTTGAAAATAGATTAACATTGAGTGTCAGAGGCCTCATGGCAAATTCCCCCATTCCTTGTGATTATTTCTTTGGGTCTCACCATACTGTTATCAGGGTCCATGGTTTTAATGGAGAACCAGTATTGCTACCCAAGGTTTTGACTCCTAGGCTAGCCTTTTTAGAGGTCACCTAGCAAATGTCTGTGGTTGATAATGATTATGGTACTGGGAAAAGGAAAAAGAAAATGTATGATCTTCCCTGGGTGAAGAAAAACATGACCCTATTGGTCAGGGATGCTGAGCACTTATTGCTAAGAAAGTTAGTTGTCCTAGGTTTTCTTTTGATTGAAGATAAATGGAGATATGATCCAATCAGTTTCATAACCTTGTGGGTCAAGAATAATAATGTTGGTGCCAAAATTGTGCACGAGGGTCGCCCCTTTTGGGAAGATAAAAGAAACCCTAAGGAGGACATCCCTGATTTATATGCAGAATTGACAGATTTGCCCTTTGAGGGACCCAGGCCATGGGAAGTATTTTATAAAAAGGAAAAGGCCTATGACCCTAAGCTCAAAATGGGCACTGGATTAAAGAAAAATTTAATAAGAGATAGAGAGTGGAAGGCTTAGAAGATCGAAGCCTATTGGAAATATAGGCAGGAGATATCTGAAACAACCCACTCCTTTGGCAAGGTTGATACAGATGAGAAATGGGAGTCCATTTGGGACGAATGGCATCCTTCTCCAGTCTCTAGCCTTGATACAAGCAAGATCCGCAAAAGGGGTGAGGAATCCGAAGAAGAACCTGAATCCACTCACACAATGCAGGCCCGAGGACAAACATCATCTACAGCTGCTGTAACCACCTGGCCCTAATCTTTCAGTGCTATAGAGAAGCAAAAGAGTGTGATGTCATCACCACCTAGAGAGACCCCATCAGTTTCAATGAGTGGGGCTTCCAGTTTTGTGCAAACACCACTAGCAACAGTGGTAAACGTTGAGGAGAAAGAAACATAGCAAGAGGAAGAGAGGCCAAGGAAACATAAGAAGCTGAAATTTCAGCCTGATTCAGATGAGGAGATAGAACCTTTATTGCAGCCACCACTGAGTATATCTGTTGCTCCTCAGGACGTGCTTCTTCTCCTTCTTCTTCCCAGTCTTTTTCATCTTCAATAGGGGTGGCAATCCCAATTGGCCAAATATTATCCCCTGCCACCTCTGCTGTGCTAATTTCCCATTTTTCCCCACCTGTCACTACACAGGCCATGTCATTACAGGCCACATCATTTCCTCCCTTTTCTCCCTCTTTTCCAAGGAGAGTATCTCCTCAAATTCCTCCTAGCCAACATTTGGCTATCCCTTATGGCTTGCCACAGGGTCATCCTTTTGCAGGCGGGTATATTGCCTCTCCCCCTACCTTCCAAGCTCAAGCAGACACTACCAAGAAGGCTAGGGAAGCCCAGATGGATAAGAAGAAGAGGAAAAAAAATAAATCTTAAGTTGTCCCACATATGAGGTCACTATTTGACCCAATTCAGGGTAGCCACTGATTATTTGAAGTTATCAAGGAAGTTGCAGAAGGTGGAGGCTGATCTGGCTCAAGAAAGGACACATAGTGAGACCCTGACTATTGAACTCAAACTAAAAAATGATGAAATTGAAGATCTCACTAAACAGTTGCAAAATATTGTTTCATGTCAGATTCATCAGGCTACACAAAGCCAAAATGCTTCCTTGAAAGAAGAACTGATCCAGGTCAAGTCTGTTGTGACTACCCTGAAGCAGGAAAAGGCCACATTGCAGAAAAGGCATCAGGATTCCTCTCAACAAGCCACACAGTTCCAATAGCAGCTGTTGAAGGAACAGAACAATGTTACTGCCATACAGGCTCAACTTCAGGCCGAGCAACAAACAACAAAACAATTGACCCTTGAGTTGGCAAATAGGCCTCAAAATGCAGGAGTGTTGAACCTGGTCAAGGAGCTATATGCATCAGTGTGGGCAAGAATCTCTAAGGAGATTATTCAACTCAAACCCTCTTTAACTTTCCTACTACATGCACATCAATTATGTGAAAAGGTGGAAACCTCAGTTCAGGCCACTTTGTCCATTGTTTCAATGAGAGTTTCTGATTCTCAACTGCTACTGGGGAAACTTTATGATACATCTGATGAAACATTATCAGTAGCAAGGATCAGTGATAGAATGATTGCTGCTAAATGGGTGAATGAGGTTCTCAGTTGCAACTCTGCTCCAATTACTTGCTAGGAGCTCCTGGATGTGGTCAAGGAGGGAGTGAATGACATGAAGAAACATATTGAAGACCTGGTGCAATTGGGCCTTCCTTCCCCTTTTCCTGATAGCAAAACTGTATTAATGGTTGATGAAATCAAGCCTTTGTTGCTAGCTAGACAAAATGACCAATCAGTTTTCCAGGGTCTAACAGATGCCTCATCAGTGTTAGAAGTGGAAGCTGTTTTGATTCCCATGGCCCAGCTTGATTTCTAGTTGAAAGCAGCCATCCATGTTTTGCAGAGCTTTTTGCATAAGGACATGATCAATCTGGATTTAGCCTTCCAGGATTTGCAGAACAAGCAGGGATTATCTGATGCCGAGTGGTTTGTATATCAGACGGCCTTGCAAAATTTGTAAATTTTGTTGTATACATGTATTTTTCTTATTCTTTTTGAGCAGGCTCAAAAGTCCTCGAGGTCACCAAGAACTGTAGAGTAAAATACTCTACATTTTGATTTTTTGAGTTTCAGTCATGTGAGCTCCAGTTTTGTTTCTGTGCGTTTCAATTTTTACAGCGAGGGTTTTGACACAGAGCGCGAGCACAGGGTTTTACATTTTGCCTAAATTTAGCCAAAGTCCCAGAGAAATAGCGGAAGCTACCAAGTGTTAGCACCCAAGACACATTATAAAGTTGCTTAAAGTAACGCGGATGGAGCCACGCGTCCCTTTTAATACCTACGGAGCATGCCAAGTGTCGGCATCTGAGGTTCAGTTTCTTATAAGTTTATAAAGCCCCTTTTTACAAAGTGAGTGTGGCGGGCCCCATTTTCAAGTTTATTTTAGTGAAGCAGAAACTGCCATGTGTTAGTAGCCGGGATACATTTTAGATTTTCTCAAAGTGGCAATGGAGAGTGCCATGTATCTTTTTACATTAAGACGGAAGCTGCCAAGTGTCAGCACCTATTCCAGTTTCTTCTAAGTTTCAAACATTCCTTTTGAATGTTTCTCATAATGTAGCGGGTCCCTTTTAAGAGCTTCAGTGAGCGCGGAAGGCACCAAGTGGCAGATGCAAACAGTGACTTTAGAGTTTCTTAAAGTTACGCGGAAGGTGCTGCGTGTCCCATATAGTTTAAGCGGAGAGCTCCAAGTGTCATCTTCCGTGGGTTCCTTTTTGGTTTCATTGCTAAGTAAAGAGGTTGGTGGGCCCCGATTAATATTTCTATAGTTCCAACGGAGTGCTCCAAGTGTCACCATCCGCATGATTCTTATGAGTCTCTAATCTTTCTATAAAGTTTCTCACAGTTGCAGCAGAGATTGCCAAGTGTCATCTTCTGTGGGACCCCGTAAATGTTTCAAAAGTCTCTCTAAGTGCAGTGGAAGCTGCCACATACAAAGTTTCTCAGATTCATGGAAAGCGCCACCTATCCCTGTTCCTTTTTGAAACTACTCAGGTGAGAAGTGTGGTGGGTCCCATTTTGGTAAGTGATTAAAGGCTCGAGGCAGCGGACCGTGATAGATGGCAAAGCCTGAGCACTCTTAATATAAGCCACAGTAAAGACTCAAAGTAAAGTTGACATCACCACGTATCTTTTGTAGGGGCTGCGGACGCTGCCAGGTGTTGATTTCTAGTGTCTCCTGAGAAAGAAGCAGTTTATCAAGTAAGTCATGCAAAGGATGCCATGTGTTAGTTTCTTATTGTTCTAGAAAGATGAAAGAGTTTCAAGAAAGAGGCGCGTATGAATGCCAGCTATTCCAAGGGTTTATAGTCACAAAGACTATCAGAAACTGCCATGTGTTCCTTCCTAATTCAAGTAAGTGGAGTTACATGTATCTGTTGCAGCCAATGAACTTGCAGAGTGGTTAACCATCTCTGATTTGAAAGAGATCTTCTGTCAGACACTTTCAGTTAAGTGCCAGTTCAGTTAGACAGTTGAGATTAGATCGTGCGGGCAATCTTTGAGCCAGTTCTATGCTATAAATATGGGTTCGGATCACAGTTAATAATAACATTGGAGATATAGAGAATTTTCTGCATCATAGATTGTTAGAGAAGTTTGAAGATCTTTTGTAGTGGCCAGTAATATCATTTGCCTTTGTTCTATTTTCTTGATTTAGAGAGTTTGTATAACTGTGCATGATTCTGTGCCTTTTATGTGACTGGAAAATTAATAAAGACAGAGTTCTGTGCCTTTGCTGATATTTTCTCTGTTATTACAAAATAGTCTAACTTGTGAGCCTTTGATCCTATTTGTTTTTCATCTGTTACATTGATCATGCATTGTTTGCTCTTTAATGTGACCGAATCCTAAAGTAGTTTAACTGTGCTTAGTGTTGAGAAACAAAATCACATTCAGGCGCATCACCATAATTTAGCTTCCTTTTTAGTTGCATTTGTGATTCTATTTAACTCTATCTCTTTTCCCAAATAATTTTGAGATAAAGAAGAGCCATCTTCTTTAAAATCTAGAGGTTACTCTGAGGAGCATTCCCACATCTCAGAGTTTCCCATGTTGGTGTTGGAAACGGCGTAATTCTAAGCATCAATACTACCATTACAATTTTTAGCTTAATTTTAGCAAGTGATCATTCCTTGCATCATGAAGTTACAACTATAATATCTTATGAAATCTCTATCAAATACAAAATATAAAATAAATAAATAAATAAATAAAATGGATTTTACTGAAAATTTAGATTAAGCCATCTAAGTAACTCTACTGGGGCTATAGACGCTTGCTGGTAGTGGGGCTCTACTTAGGAGAATTGTAACGATAACCTTGTCGGGGCTATGGATGCCTACTGGCAGCAAGGCTCTATCCGGTCAGCTATGAGGGAATGACATCAACTATGTAGGCTAATGTCAGTCACTAGTTTGTTCAACTGATTTTCAAGATGAGGATTATTAATCACATGCACCCACTTAAACTGAAGGGAAGATTCATGAACCTTATTGAATACATTAAGTCTCAAGTTGAATAATGATTTGCAGTAAAGATAGTTGGAAATTATGGATTTATTTCATTTAGTTTTCTTTAATGGTTTTAATTTGATTGTTTTGTTTGGTTTCTAGTTGTTGTGATGCTCACAACACATCCCATTTTACTCCTTAGCAAAATGAGGACCCCTGTTGTGGCTGTGGCTTTTGCTTTTGTGTGTGGGTCTATTTGGTGGTAAAAGGGAAAAGGACGTGAAAAGTTACAAAACTTGTTGAAAATAAAGAAAAAATAGCATTAAGTACCAGAGCTGAATATGGGTGAATTCCTTGTCAAAAATGAGTGAGGGTTGCTTTTTGAACCATGTTAAAATTCACAATATTTTGCAAGATATGTATGTTTTTGGTAAAATGTACAAAAAGAGGGTTTGTATGTTGCATATACAAAGTCGTTTGTATACAAGGTCACTCGTATACAAAGTCGTTTGTATATCAGGTCGTGGTATGAGTTGCATGTGGGAGTTGTTGGGTTTTGGTATATTTTTATACTTGTATGCATTTCGGTAACATTTTATTCTTACATACAAGTCAGGCCCAAAAGAGTTCAAAGTTTAAATAAATAATCGATTAAGTCTGGTGGTTGCATTTTAAGTTTGCATGTTTGGCAAAAGGAAAACATACAAAGTTGATATACAATGATATATGCATGCTGTGGAACTGAAGGGATTATAAAATGAGATTTTATTGTTGTATGGTTCGCGCTTTGTATGTATGTTTTAGAGACATACATTTTAATATACATACAATGCAGAACTCAAGAAAGATTAAAATTTGGTTAAAGCAATGCATCACGACCTAAAGTATATCAGAAGATGTATTGTACTTTATACATGTTGTGGAGCCAGAAGGTAAGTAAACTTGGATTATAAAAGTTGAAGTCCAAAAGGACATACAAAGGATTTTATATGTATCTTGGGCTTTCTATCTAAAGGCTTGATACAAATGTTGTTGTATCACAGAGATACGAATGAAAAGTAGGATGGGTCACACTGCATGCATAATGGATTCACATAATAACAATGTATGTCTTCAATATACAAGACGATATGCAAAGGAAAGATATAAGTTAAAGATACAAGCCGGATGTCAAAAGAAATTAAATATAGAAAAAGTCTTTGTATATTTAAATGCTTGTATGTTTATGATATACATAATTCAAGATACAAAGAAATAAAGGCATCGCGGGAGATAAAAGGTAAAGAGAGGGTTTGTATAAGGTTGTTGTATATGTGCTCATACAAGAAAATATACAAAGCATGATATACAAAGCAAAAGATACAAGGATGTATGGAAAAAGAGGAAAAAGGACGGAACTTTAGTTTGATTTCTTGCATAAAGTGCTTGTATGTTTAAAGATACAAAGAAGACATACAAACAAAACATACAAGAAAACATACAAGGAAAAGGTATGTATGTAGAATTAAACTAACAGTAAAAAAGTTAAAAAATGCAAACACTACAATAGAAGGCCAAACTTTTGGCAAATTAATGGTTGTAATTAATGCCCATCTAACATTCAGAAGAGGTATAAATTGACAAAAGTGACATGAATTTTAAAATCCATTTTTAAGTCTGTTGGCAGGTGTGCAGGTATATGGAAGGTGGAGCTTTAATGACGATGACATCACAAAGGGTAGATTGGATCACAAAAGGAAGTGAAAGGAGTAAAGGTTTTCAATGAGAAGAAATATACAGATGGAAGGAAGAATTATTAAAAGGGCAAAGCAACAGAAGGTATTTTGAGGTTGTTAGGGTTTCCAAAGGGCATCTTTACACTCAGTATGGAGTATGCCTCTTAGAGATTTTTTGGAGGGATTTGTTTTCCACCATTGATGCTGCACTTGGGATATAGACCATTGATTGACTAGGGTGTTGTGGCCATATTGGGGATAATCAAATCTATATATTGAGCCCCTTTACTTTGTGATGACTTACACAGGGATTTGTAGAACAGAGTTGGAAGTTGTGATTTGTCTTAGCATTTTGAATAGAAGAACATTTTAGTTTAGAATAGAAGGAGGTCACCTGTGTCTGCAATAAGCAATGCGTGGAACATATAGCTTCCTTACTATATCTATAAGACATTTTGTAAGTTTTCTGTAAGTTGATTGATGAAGCAAGTAGTCATTCATACATTGTAAATCATATATGACTATTTATTTTGAATACAAATATCTCTGGAATTCTGCATCTACTTTAAAAGTGTTTTCTAGCTCTTGTTTGTATTTGAAATATTATCTCTCCAAAAGCTTGCAATCTTGAATGTATGTTCATGAAAATACTCAGGGCTTACATTTAAAGGTTTAGTCTATGGATTTAATCATGTTTTTTGTACTTCTTACAATGTGAATAAAAGAGCATTTAGATCTTGTAGCAGAATGAAGTTTAATTTAGATTTCTCTAACTTTTCCCAAACATTTGAAATACTTAGCTTAAATGTAGAGATTTAAAGGAGATTGTCTGATATTTGAAGGAAACATGAACAACTGAGTTGATATTTGATAGTTTTCATAATATTTGAAAATAAAAGCTTGTGTTAATATAAATCATATAAAGGTTTGTGATACAGTAACAAATTTATGCAAAAGAATGAAGAAAATGTATATATTTGTGATATTTTGCATAATTCGAGTCCAGTGAGTCATAAAACACCTTACATCAAGTAAGGCCCCTTGCATATTATAGCTTCACATTAAGCTACTGAATTATCCACAAGGTCAAGACCTGGCCATATGAAAACTTGGGATTAAGTAATATTAATTGATTTCTTCATATCTTTCAAGACAGTTAGGTTCATTTTGTGAATTTTAACTTTTGTTATGAATGTGTAAATATAATCATCAACAATACCTTATAGTGCACCACTACAGAGGAGGGGAAGATGCTCACTATATCATTATAATTGAGATAGGCATTACTTTGGACAAGAAGAAAGTCTCCTTTGTAAGGTGGGTAAGGTGGTCCATGACCTTGATTTCGCTATCTATCTAAGATATAGCACCAGAGGTATTAGTGGGGGTGGGAATCTTGGATCACTTTGAGTTGGGATTGACCCATGACCACTTTGTGAGATCTGCAATGTGTGATCCTCCCACTTGACTAATGTTAGGATTGTTCATGTGCTTGGTGTGTCTTCTTGTCAAAACTGATACAAACCAATTTATCCAACCTCCACCTTGAATCAAAAGCCATTGTGTTCTCTTGTTTGATTTGTATGTATTTTCCAAGAAACCTTATCAACTTTATCCAAAAATCATTTGAAAGTTTTAAATTAATAATTTGAACCTTTGAAATTAAACATTTGAACCTTTTGAAATCAGACCTTTGATCCTTTGAAGTCCAAAATTATAGGCCAAAATATAAAAAACCCAAGATTGATCAAAAACCCTATCAAAATCCAAACATTGCCCACCATTTAGTGTTATACACTCTCTATTTAGTGGTATAAATTCAACTATTAGTGCCATTTCTATAGCACCATCCATCAACCAATTAGTACCATTTCCATGTGTTGCAGCGCCATTCTTCACTATGTCAATGTCGTATTTCTGTACATTAGCACTATTTGCAGACTTTGTCAAAAACACACCCTCTGATTTGTGTCTGAATCCCTGAGCTTCATTTTATCTTAGTATCTAGGCACCTTGTCAAAATTTTCAAAAATTGAATACTTCATTTTTTAAGTCCAACCCTTGATTACATTAACCTCCACAACCTTTGTCCAAGTCCATCCACATCATTTCATTTAGACCTTAGAGAAACATCACTTTAATATTGGACCCTTGACCATATTTCATCAATAAATCAATTGCCATATCCCAAATCTTTTCTTCCATTTCCATAAGGGTCTTCATAAATCCTAATCCAAATTCATTATCCCACATCTAACCTTAGCTTTGGTCCAACCATATTCCCAATTCAAATTATTCTCCCCCATTCACCAACATTATCAAAACCTTATCAAACTTATCCCAAAATCCAAATCCAAAATCAAATCTATCCAAACCTATCATCAACATCAATCATCAATATCCAAAATCCAAAAAACCAAACCAACATCCAAAAGCATACCTCAAATCAAATTTGTGCAAGAATTAAGTCTAGGTCTCATCATCCTCTAATTTATAGGGAGATGAAGAATTTGTCTACCTTAAGTTCTTTTATGAATTCTCCCTTATCAACCCTTAGAATAATTGATTTAGGAGCCTAGACAACTCCTAAGTTGATAGATTCTAAGGTATCCCATTTTTTCTAGAGTTAATTAGTCTACCCTCAAGTAAAATTATCTCCTTCTCTTTTTGCTTAAGGTCATTAGTGTACCTTGGGTGAGAAGGGGACATCCTTTCACAATCCAAAGATCTAGATTTTTTTGATCTCTCCTTTGATTTGAACATCATTTTCCAAACTTCATCAAGGTTATCCAACATCCTTAATCATCCAATCTCATCTATCAAAATCACCTAAGGTTTCATTGGTTGATTATCATCCAAATTGTCCTAAGTATACCTTAGTCATCCATTTCAAATTCATCCAAAAATCATCCTCAAATTTTATTTACTCTCATACCCATTTTCCTTTGGTCCAAGAAATCCTTTTGAGATTCAATCTCTAAGGTTACAAAATCACTCATTCACCTTTGATCCCAAAAAAATTATTCCCAAATTCCCAAAGCCATGATCCACTCCATCCATCCTGCATCTATTATCCCACATTTTCAATTCATCTTTTCACTTATTCATCCTTTAGGTCCAATATTTTGAAAATCAATCTCTAAGCCCTAACCTTCATCCACTTCTACATCACCAAAAACCAAACCTATCCATCCATCATCACTAAGGTCTCAATCTTTGTCCACCTTTCAAGATAAAATAAATCCATACCCAATCCATTGCACGCCCTTGACAAGGTCCCAAGATAATAAAAACAAAGAAACAGAGTCCTTTAGGAATACTTTTTGAATGCCTCAAACTGACCAAAACAATATCCCTACAATCCAACAACAATCATCCCTTGATGACAATGCTATGATAAATCCTTTTGGATTCCAATTGCAAGGTCTCCCAACCAATGTCAATAATGTGGATCAAGATCTCTTGGAATTCATGCAAGACGTTGATTCCATGGATATACTTGATAGAGTCCTAAAGTCAGATCCAAATAGATATCTTGAATTCCTCATTCAAAATGGTGTCATCATACCCACCTCTTCACAACCATTCTCATCCAAAACCAACACTAACACATCTCAAACCTCCAACACCAACACAATCCCCACTCCCTCATCCAGAACCATGTCAAACATAACCACATCCACTCCCCAAATTACCCTCAACATCCCTAACAATGACACGTAGACAAATGCTTCCATGAGTGTACCCCAAATTGATACCAACACCATATCTTTCATAACACAATTATTTTCTCAACCACCCTATAACACATCAAATACCAATCCATGCAACAACCCCTCATCCAACTCCACATACACACAACCCCCCGTCTCTCATCTACCTATCTCACAACCACCCGTTGTGTCATCTTCCATTCAAAATCCTAATTAGAAATAAATTCCACCACACATTTTGCAACAACTCCTCGCTTATCAACAACATCAAACCCAAAAAGATCAAAGCCAAAACCCACCTCAATATCAATAAATCTCCCATTTTTTCCAACATTTAATCCATCAACAACAATCACACATACCACAACCTCCACCATCCCAAGATTTATCTAGCATTGTGCAAACCTTGATCCAAAAGGTTGATGACATGCAGCATGGGCACAAGAGAAAACAATATCCCTTCAAAGATATTTTCCCATATCCATTTGATAGAACTATTCCCATGCCACCCTTCCCTAAAATTTTTGAAACACCAAAATTTT
Source organism: Cunninghamia lanceolata (assembly GCA_027924645.1). Classification (NCBI taxonomy): domain Eukaryota; kingdom Viridiplantae; phylum Streptophyta; class Pinopsida; order Cupressales; family Cupressaceae; genus Cunninghamia; species Cunninghamia lanceolata. Next base: position 12,444,948 of record BSBN01000254.1, read on the forward strand.
ATAAATACAAAGGGAAAGGAGACCCTAGGGAACACCTTAGGGATTTTTACATTTCTTTCCTTGAGGTCTCATACAATGACACTTACTTTATGAGACTCTTTATGAGAATCCTAGGTGGTCAAACCATTGAATGGTTTGCTCATCTTCCCCATAGTATCAAAATGTTCCATGAGCTTGTGGAGAAATTTGTAAATCATTTCTCCTATAAATTTGAACATGAAATTATTAGGATTAGATATGGAGGTAGCTATCTCAAGATCAAGATGTATGAGAGATAATCACAAGAATTAAAGAAGATCAACAATATAGAATAATATTCTATACATAAGATAATTACTCGATATAAGATTAATGATATGATACAATGAGAGGCCTTGGTTATATAGACCAAGGTTGAGAGCTAGGATGTTGTAGTCATGTGACAAGTGTCACATTACTATCACATGAGACAACTAGAGGATAAGATGCCAACTAGATCACATGTGTAGGATAAGACAACTATCAACACCTAGCAATAACTAGGCACAACTAGGAACAACTAGAAACATCTAATAGACTCACTAAGTCAACTTAACATGTGAAAATGTGTGTGGGAATTATTTAACTAATAAATAGTTAAAAAATATGAATTATTCACACAAGGGTAAACTTGATAGGTAATAACCATAATCACACCAATAGAAATATCCATGAATGACCTTTGCAACACCAAACAAATGAATCAAGAATCCTTCATTGTCTTTTTACAAAGGTGGAGAAACCTAGCAAGTAAACTCCCTTGGCCTATTCCCAAGAAATAATTAGTCACCATGTTTGTTACTAATTTAAACCAAGAAATGGGATTCCACTTGCAAATCGAATGTGCATCAACCTTTGAAGAGGTCATAGATAAAGGAACAACCATAGAGAGAGCCATCATCACAAAGGGGGCTATCAAAATTTGCAATAACAACAACAACAACACCAATAACTCCAACACAAACAACAATACCCAATCCAATGACAAACCCCACTTTTGGAGTAAAAATAAAAACACCCTCAACGATGGTGTCATCGATGTGAAGGTCATTCAAAATACACAAAACACCACACCGTGAAATCTATTTACAAGCAACAATGTACATATTCCTAAAGGACCATCGAAACAAAATAATGCACCCACGAGGAGATTCACACCCTTGGGTGAACTTATCAATGATGTCTTGAGAAATCTCATCAAGGTGGATCTTATCACATTGCCACCTATTCACCCGTATGATGAGAACCAATTTAAACCCTCTTGGTTTGATGAAAATGCCTATTGTGAACACCATCATGTGAAAGGCCATAAAACATCTAACTGTATGAGGTTGATGTTAGAAAGAGACACTGCTACGTATGACAGGTGTTGTCATTGATGGTAACTAAGTCTATCCTACACATACACACAACATAATTTGTTCATACTAGAAGTCAGAGTGGAGATTTGTCTAAGTCCGGCTAGTCAAAAATAGAGCATGTGGGAGGGTCTGATATCTTGGTCTGGATCTCTCTGATGGTAATTCACCATGTGCTATAGATCTGAGGGAGTCATAAGGATTGTTAGGACTATCTAAAACTAGAATCTTAGCCTCTAGTGATGAAGGATTCAAAAGTTATAAGCATCTAAGTCTTAGGTTCCAATTACTCAGTACAGTCAGAAGAAGAACAGGCAGACCTAGTATTTGATCTTGGTCTGGATGAAGAAAAAGTGTTGGTCAAGCAATTTGCGATAATCAGTGGTATTGGCAGACATGATTAATGATTTGAGAACATAATTTTTTGGTCTGTGCTGTTGTTTATGCATTGATTCAGACTAGAGTTTCTTAATAAATGTTCTAAGTTCTTTTGAAGCCAACTACAGTTGATTGACTTTCTTGATACGGATATATATAGCTGATGGATTGGAGTGTTTTGTAAGTGAGAATGATGAGGTGATGGAATAAGTGTGAAACAGGTAGAAAGAAGTGTGAAGGTGAAAATCTTAGCTCAAATTATGGCAGATTAGTAAACAAGTTAGAGTAAGGATGAAGGGTGTAAGATCAGTATTTTGTGCTTAACCGGAACTAAATTCTTGCATTGGTAGATGTTATTCATCAGTTCAAACATTCTTTAATCTTCTTGTAATCATTCTTGTAGGCAGTGAGCCTCTTTGAGCAATGAGCTCTGGGCAATGAGCCCAAAGGCATGTGCATTCCCCATTTGTAATAATTTTAATAGGATATTAATTTTTGTGGATTAACCTCGACCGTGGTTTTCCTTTAACCGAGTTTCCATGTAAAAATCCTAGTGTTGATGTGTGATGATCTTGTTTTTCTTGTTCTTATGTTTGTGCTAATTTATTTTGAATGTATATGGTAAACTGATAAAGATAAATAACAATAAATATTGTTCAACACTGATTCACCCCCCCTCTCAATGTTCCTTAATTTCAACAATTGGTATTAGAGCAAGGTTCCTCAGAAGAAGCTTAATAGCTTGAGGAAGATCTGGGAAGGTATTAAAATGGATTCATATAACCTCCAGGAACAACTTAAACTTACTTTAGAAGATCTTGATCAGTCTAGAGAAAAAGTCAAGGAACTACAAGAGAACTTTAAATATGTTGAAGACTTCATTGAGACCTTATAAGAAAGATTTAGCAAAGCTAATGAAAAGAGGAAAGGGCTACTTCTTCAAATAGGAAATCATAATAGAGACAATGACATGGATGAGGCCCTAAAAGAGAAGACAAAGGAATGTGAGAAGTTAGCTAAAGAAGTTGTTGTCCTAAAACATGAGATGGAATCCGGGGTGATGAGGCTAACTAAGGAAATTGAGGAAAGGAAGAAGACTGAAGAAAAAATGAATCAATCTCTGAAAGAAAATATAGAAGAATGCTACAGATTGAATAGAATAGCTGGCCATCTAGAATCTGATCTACATTAAAGAAGAGACAATGAGGAAGAACTTGAAAGACAAATTATTATTCTCAAACATGACCTAGAAATTGCAAATAAATACAAGGAGAAGTTCAAATAAGCTCAGCTAAACTTGAAGTGCTCCTTGAAATTCAAAAGAAGGTAGATGATAAGCATGGTCTTTGATTTGAGAAAGGTAAAAGCTCTAGATCTGGTCAAAGAAATCCCAATGCAAGAAATTAAAGAAGGAATCCTAGAAGACCTCCGGTAAGATAACCTAATGCTCAAAGGTATCCATCTTTCAATGGAAATTGCTTTAATTGCAACAAATTTGGTCATAGAGCTACTCAATGTAGAAGAAGAGTAAATCAAAGTGTACAATCCTTCTCCTATCAATGCTTCAAGTGTAAGAGGTATGTTCATAGATCCAATGAATGTAGAAGTATAATAATGAATAACTCTAACAATAGAGGAAATAATAATTCTTTCAATGGCAAATGCTTTGCATACAATAGATTTGGACATATGGCTAATCAGTATAGATCAAGAGGAAATCAATCAAATGGGCAAAGAAATGTTGTGTGGTTCAATTGTAACTGATTAGGTCATATTGCAAGATTCTACAAAAGTAGGAATAATGAAAGCAGAGGTCCGATAAATACAAAACTGGATGAGTGGAGACAAGACAAAGGCAAGGGCAAGGTTGATGTGAATGAGGTCCAAAATGAAATGAACAAAACATGATGAAGAAAGGTGAAATGAATGTTGACAATGGGTCCACACTAGAATCAAGTGCTAATTATTCCTCTAGGAATTGAATTAGGAGCTTTGGCTCAAGGGGAGCTGCATTGAAAATCAAATTCCCCTAACCAATAAGTGGGTGTCTGAATCTGGCATGATGAGAGAAGATAATTTGGATTATTACAGATCATTGAAAGGATTTTTGAAAGAAAAGAAGTGGATATGGCAATTTGTAGAGTGATTCACGAGAAACTAGATCAAGAAATAGAGTAACTAAATAAAGTTAGGGCAACGCATTGTTACAACAAAGAATTAGGTTTTATGGAGCATAAAAGGTCATTCTTTCATCATTTGGATCACTTTGCATTCAAAGAGAGAAAGCATAAGAGCACCTGAGCTAAGAATTCAAGGATTTGAAGTGCGACCAGTGAATTTATCAGCTAACCCTAATTTTGTGAAAGAGGTATTTTTCTGTGAATCTTTGAACTTGTAATCTTTGCAATGGCTACACCTTTGATTATTGATAACACTGAAAGGCCCTGACCCAAATTCAAGAAGCACCCACACAAATTAGTAGAAGTCAACCTATTAGGTGTATTTTCAAGTGTTACATATGGTGTATTACATGCTGAAGATATTAGGGTCTATATTCATGTGAGCATAGATGAATTTACGAACTCAAGGTTTGTAGATTTGTTCAAGAATCATTTAAGGGATGAAATGGATAGTCTTAAACTTGAGTATAAGGCACTGTATGACAAACATTTCATTTAGATTATGGGGTTTCCAACCTTTGATGAAGATGAATGGTTCTGGTATGTTTTAATCCAAATGCATGATGAGTTTAAATGGCTAATGAAAACCTTCAAGATCACCAAAGAAGCCATCAAGGATGTGACAAGGTTAAAGTCATCTGGTGGACTACCCATGCTGAAACCAATAAAGAATCAAATAGTAACTAATGCTACCAGTTCAAAGCTTGACAAAAGGGCAATGAAAATCAATGACATTATTGATCCGGATGTTAAGTTTGCTTCAATGGTAATTGGTTACAAAATTTATCACTCCAACAGGGAGAACTCTATTTTTTGAATGGCCATATAAGCTACATACAAAATGTTAAAAGAGAATGCAGATTATGACCTATGTGAATTATTATAGAACTAACTAATTGAGAACTTGAACAAAATCAAGAAAGACAAGAAAAACACCTTTAAACATGGCACATTAGTTCTATATCTATTTTTCTACTTCATGAATGAGGTACCTAGAATAAAGGGTGTTTACTAGACTAATGACGAGCTAGTAGCTATTCAGATAAGAGATCATCTACATAGCATTGGTGACTATAAAGCACAGAGAACTGCAATCTAGGGATATTTCAAGAATTTTCAAAATATGATGCATTCTAGGGAAAGAATCCCTAAATTAGTTGTTGAGAAGTACAAGAATGAAATTTGTTTCATGTGGAAACTGATTAGTGCTTAATGGAAGCAGCAGGACCCATAACTATTTCGATCATGCCCATGGGGTATGAGGTAGATGAGAAAATTTTGAATATGTATGCTCAACACCTTTTGAGCAAGCCAAAGGACACAATAGTTGAAAGATTTGGGACATATGAGGAGCTAAGTGTGAAACTGCATGTTGAGCTTAGAAAACTTGAGAGCAATAGGAAAGTAAGGAAATACATTAAGCAGTTGGCTAAGAATCCAGGCCTCACCAAAGAAGTTGTAAGGCAATTTAGGGAAAGAACTGAAAAGGTTGAAAGGCTAAAGTAGGATAAGAAACAAGCAAGTGCTCTGGTAGAATCCTCCTCCACATCAAGGACTACTAGGAGCTCTACTGCTGCCCTAGTCCTTGCCAAATCTGACAAACTAGAAGACAAAACATCTAGTAAGGAAAATAAAAGAACAAAAGTAATGCCAAAAATGCCATATGGAAGTTTGGAAAAGGAGGATGAAGAAAAGACAGATTCAGATGATGAGCTTAAAGAACTAAAGGCTGCATGCACCAAAGTAGTCAAAGTGTCTAAAGAGAAGAATTATGGAAGTAAGATAACAAATAAGAAGTAGAAATTAGAATCTGATGTTGAAAAACCAACCCCTAGTGTGGAAGACATTGTCAAAACAATCACTGTTGATGGTAATCTCAAACCAATAACTGAGTTTTATGATTTTTACAATGATGCTGACAAAAGACTTTTGGAAGAAGCCACTATCAAATACTTGAATGTATTCAATCGAGTACTGGTAGAAATTTTGTCAAAAGTTCCAAAAGGTTTGAGATATATTTTAGAAATTAGGAAAGAAGCTGCCAAGACAAAAGATTTGGAGCTGAGGGAACATGTTTTAACCACTCTATGTCTAGTGATCTCCAACAGAGAAGCAGTTAAAATCTTTAAAGAGGTCAAAAGTGAATTCAAGAGTGAGAAAAGAATGAACAAACTGATGATTGGGGAGATAGAAGAAGTTGTCCAAGAAACTGAACAAATTCTGAAGACAACATTAGACAAGAACAAGTTCTTTGTGGTTTCAGATGAACCTGTTGATGACACACCAGTTCTAGATGATGAAAAGAAGTAGAAGAATCAACAACAAATTGGATTATATGACTCCTCTATTCTAGAAGAGGAAGTAATAAACAAGGAAGATGAAAAAAAGATAGATGAAACTGATGATACAGGATGTATTCAAACTCCTCCGAATCAATCTTGCAAGGAAGATACAGAGATGAATGTTGAACTAGATGATCAAATTGAAGATTAGTCATTGAAGAATAAAGAGCACAAATTAGAAGAAGCTAAGGACCAAGAAGTAGAAAAGGCCAAGGAGAAAAATAAAAATGAAGAAGAGATTGCAAAGGTTGATGGAGAACCCAAGCATGATAATTCGGTTGATAGTACCGATACGGATCAGATAGATACACCATCATTTTGGGCAAGAGACACTGTAGAAGAAGTGAAGCAAATTCTAGAATGAGACAAACAAATTAAAGAAGATGACGACATAATTCAAGGTCCAATAAATTTTTATACCTTATCTTTGGTGCAATAGAAGCCAACTTTATCTTTTGCCCTATCAAAATTTATCAGCTTCTAAAGGGTGAGATTATTGGTAAGAGACACTGCTACGCATGATAGGTGTTGTCATTGATGGCAACTAAGTCTATCCTACACATCCACACAACATACTTTGTTCATACTAGAAGTCAGAGTGGAGATTTGTCTAAGTCTAGGTAGTCAGAAACAGAGCATGTGATAGGGTACACTATCTTGGTCTGGATCTCTCCGGTGGTAATTCATAGTGTACTGCAGATTTGAGGGAGAGATAAGGATTGTCAAGACTGACTATCTAAAACTAGAATTTTAGCCTCAGGTGATGGACTCAAAAGTTATAAGCATTTGAGTATCGAGTTCCAGTTAGTCAGTACAGTCAAAAGAAGAATAGGTGGACCTAGTATTTCATCTTCATCTGGATGAAGAAAAATTGTTCGTCAAGCAATTTATGATAATCATTGGTATTGGCATACATGATTAATAATTTGAGAACATAAGTTTTTGGTCTGCACTATTGTTTATGCATGGCTTCAACCAATAAAGAAGAGTTTCTTAATAAATGGTCTAAGTTCTTTTGAAGCTGACTACAGTTGATTGAATTTCTTGATGCAGATATATATAGCCGATGGATTCAAGTGTTTTGTGAGTGAGAATGATGAGGTGATGGAATAAGTGTAAAAAAGGTAGAAAGAAGTACGAAGGTGAAGATCTTAGCTCAGATTATGGAAAAATAGTAACTAGGGCAGAGTAAGGATGAAGTGTGTAAGATCATTATTTTGTGCTTAACTAGAACTAAATTCTTGGATTGGCAGATGTTATTCATCAATTCAAACATTATGTAATCTTCTTGTAATCATTCCTATAGGCAATGAGCCTGTTTGAGTAGTGAGCTCTAGGCAGTGATCCCAAGCATGTGCCTTCCCCATTTGTAATACTTTTAATAGGGTATTATTTTTGTGGATTAACCTCCACTGTGGTTTTCCCTTAACCAGGTTTCCACGTAAAAATCCTGGTGTTGATGTGTGATGATGTTATTGTTCTTGTTCTTATATTCATGCTTATTTCATTTGAATGTATATGGTAAACTAATAAAGGAAAATAGAAATAAATATTGTTGAACACTAATTCACCCCCCTTCTCAGTTTTCCTTAATTTCAATAGTTGAAACATTGTTGGCAGTGAGCCAGCATCTCTCGTGGGATTCGTGACATGGCTTAACTGCCTCCCATGGATTCATTAAATTTGGCAGTTGTATCAGGCATTAACAGGTTGACCTTTTGGTACAATAGCAACCATGTTTCCAATAATTGGTATCAAATCTAGATCTTCTAAAAGTTGCTTGACTGCTTGAGGAGATCCAGGATGTCAACCTATGAGAAGGACAGTCTGAGATTTGATGGAATGAATTACTCTGTTTGGAAGAGTCGTATGGAGTGTCATTTGCAATGCATGGGTGAAGCATATTGGGTGTTAACTAAGGATGAGTATAATCCTCCAGAGAAAGGTCCATCAACTCCAGATGAACTCAAATATGCTGAAAATAACATTCAAGTTAAAGAAGCCTTGTTGAGTGCCCTGACTGATTTAGAAATGACAAATGTCTTTGGACTAAAAACTGCTCATGAAATCTAGAAAAAGTTGGAGTTTGTGTCTTCAAAAGATCATATTGCGGATATCTTCACTAAGCCTCTTCCCAAGGATACTTTTGAGTATTTTAGAGAGAAGTTAGGGGTTATTACCCCTCCTTATTATAACTAAGATGCACTAAGGTGCAACATTTTGGTAGAATTCACAGTCATATCTTGTGATCCGGATTGATGTTAAGGAGATACTACTCAGGGGGAGTAGTTAGTATGCAATTTTTTGAGATTAGTCTAAAGCAAAAAGAGGGAGAAAAGATTGCAAATATGTGTCCTTTACTATTGATGTCAAAGGGGGAGAGAAGTTCATGTGAAAAACTAGTTGCTAATGAAAGGGGGAGCAGTGAAGAAAGTATTTGATGAAGTGAGAAGAGAAAGGGGGAGAAATTCTTGTCTTGATGGTTGAATTTATTTTTTCACATCATATTTTTTCATAAATGACAAAGGGGGAGATTGTTGCAAATATGTGCTTAAGCAGTGTTGTCAATGATGTCAACATATTCCTGTTGTCATTGGTTTCAACTATATCCTAATTTGCTGCCTATATAGAAGACCAGATTGTTGAGGATATTGAAAAAATTAATGAAGATCAATGTATACGAACTAGATGGCTATGTAGAGGTTTATCTGAAGAATCTCTAGTTAAGATTTGAGAGGTTCACATTAAGATCTGAAGAAGTTATGACCATCTGAGTAGAACGGGTTCCTACAATATTCAAACGAGACAGAGTAATAGAAAAGAGGTCCAGATTGTTCTGGATATGTCAAATGATGATTTATGGATCTGGAGGTAGGTTTGGGAAGTCAGTGTGTATTATCCATTCAAGTGGTTCATGGTTTAGAGGTCTGCAAGCAATCTTTCTAATGTGACAGTCATGGAAGATAGTGTTCTTGAGGTTCCAGAGGAAGATGCAAGTGATTTAGATGATTTGGAGGAGTACAGATGTTTTTGTTGAATTCAATGTGCTTGTGGAAGTCTTTGGATCATGTGACTACTATGTTGGAGGTCTGCATTGAAGTTTGAGCTTGTCAATGAAGATTTTCTTCTTGGTGTTGCTATTCTTCCCAGTCTTGGCTGACTAGATGATTCAAGCATGTTGCAGATGATCTAAGAGAAATTCTTTGAACCATGGTGTGTTGATTAAGGAAGATTTGAGTCCCAATTATGTTTGGCTGACAGATTAGTGATTCACATTAAGTTAGATGTTTGTAGTGCCAACCTTGATGTTCATTCTAACGTTGATGAAGTGTATAAATACTTGTTGATGAGTTGTGGAAAATCATCCTTGTGAGAAAATAAGATAATCTAAAGAAAGGATCAAAAGGCAGATTAGAGAAGAGGAGAAGTAGAGAATAAGAGTTATTTTGATGAAGAGTTAAAGAACAAGTATTTGGGGGAAAGAAGAAATTTTTTGAGCATTCAATGAAACTAAACCAGGCATGAAGTAGATGCTATTTCTCAATTAATTCTTTCTATTCTAAAATAAATTATGTAGGCAGTGAGCTCTAGGTAGTGCGTCTGAAGGCATGTGCCTTCAATTTTCCTAAAGTACTTTTAACATGGTACAAATATTTATGGGTTAACTCCCACCATGGTTTTTCCCTTAACTGGATTTCCACATCAAATTCTTGGTGTCTAGGGTATTGCTTATGTTTCTTCTCATATGTTGTTGATCCATGCTTTAATGTTTACATCATTAATCTAATAGTAAGTTAATAAAGAAGGTTAAAAGCAAAAAGGCTTTATTTTGTGTGACAACTTATTCACCCCCCCTCTTAGTTGTCTGGTCTAACAATTGGTATCAGAGCCAAAGGTTTTAGGTTTGAATCTCCCCTACGAGTGACGCAGGCTCCTATGAGTGACGCTGGGGGGATTGTTGGTAGTGATCCAGCATCTCTCAGGGGATTTGTGACATGGTTTAACTACCTCCCATTGATTCATTAACTCTGGCGGTTGTATCGGGCATTAATAGGCCAACCTTTTGGTGCAACAACAACCATGTTTCCAACAAAAATTGCATCCAAGATCTTATAGATAGAGGTGATATAACCATTGACAAACCCCCAAACAATCACCTAATGCAAATTCAGGAGCATACAAGGATCAACTTTTGGATCACAACAAGGGAAAAGCCTCTTCCTTGAATCAATCCTACAATGTCATGCTGCTGCCCTCTTCTTTTCACTCCTTTGTGGGCTGAATAGAAGATTCTTCCAATCATGTCAATACCATCACCATTAGATCCAATACACCCCATTGTGTTGTTACCACTCATCATGGTCGTATCTCCATCCATAGATCCCCCACCAATGATCAACCTTCTACATACGTACCTACCAATCCTCCATCCACTCACAAGTATAACCTCCTAGATCACCTCAGAAAGACTCCCGCCCAAATTTCCATCCTTGAGTTGCTTCATACATCCCCCCTCCACAAGGACGTCCTTGACAAAGCCTTGATGGAAACGCAAGTCCCTACCAACTTGAATGTTGATCAATTCCAAGGCATGGTAGGACACATCACCTCTGCCCATCATCTCACCTTCTTAGAAAAAGACCTACTTGCATCTAATGCCTCATGTAACGAAGACCTCCACATTGAAGTCCTAATCCATAAACATACCATCAAATGAGCCTTAATAATGGTGGCTCCAGCCTAAATTTCTGCACTCTAAAACTATTAAAACACTTTGGATACTCCAATGTGGTTGTGAACTCTAGTGAGTGTATAACCATTAAAGGATATGATGATACAAAAAGATTGTCCGAGGGCACCATTAAGCTTCCCATTCAAGTGATAGGAAAGATCTTAGAAATTAAATGTCAAGTTATTGATATTGACCTCCCATACAACATCCTCCTCGGCTGATCATGGATTCATGTCATCCAAGCCATTCCATCCACTTTTCATCAATGCCTAAAATTCCCATATAATGGCATGAAAGTCACTATCTATGACAATCCCCATCCTTTCCAATATCAGTGCTTCTTGGAAGGACATGATTGAACTTTGTTTCCTTACAACAATGCATTGAAAACATCTACCACCAACACCACTCTAAAATCTTCCATATCATACATGGACCCTTCCAACATTGCATTCACATCACAAATGTCTGCTCCTCCTAAGGTCAAGATCAAGATAAGTGACATGGGATGTGGAGAACATGATCTCCATAACACATTCTACGTAGGCTTACTCCAACCATCCCCTAAGACATTTGGTGTTCCTAAAGACAATGAGGTTTCTACAATAATCATCAAATGGAAGCCATCTCCCATCTTCAAGCACAAACAATTCATGGAATAAGATGTCATCGAAGACATATCCTCATGGTTATACAAAGATGAACATGAATATTAGGAATCTCCTATCCTCCCAACAAAGATCTATGGAAAGGGTCTTCGATTGTCAAATACATGCATTACAATGGACAAGGCGACATGGGCCTTCATGAACAAGGAATTATTGAACCCATTCAAGCAACAAGGAATCCTTACCTCTATGGGCTAGGATATGGGAAACAAGAGTCTACCCCCACCGAACTTGAGTGTATCTTGAGTGAGTATGATAGGTCTTTCCCTATGATTGATAATGTCAATCAAGAGGACCATTAAGAATCTTTCACTGATTTTGTTAAACTTTTCAAATCATCCATATGTACCATCTACACCCTAACAACCATTCTACCAACATCTAATGACCTACCTCTCATCTATCCTCAACTCATAGATTGGGATCAACAAGGGTCTCTTATCCTTGATGTTGCACAAAATGATGAAGCTATCACAGAATTCCTATGGGTAAGAGACCATATGGCCTTTGGAGACCATAGAGCTGACTATATCATGTAATTAAACAAATCTAGATGCTTTGTGGAGGCAATCCAATCTCTTAGTTGCAAAAACATGAAAATAAAAAATAACATCCCCTAGTGAAAACCAATTTGTGGCACTTTCAGATAACAAAAAAATCAAAATAAAGGATGTATCCCCTAGTGAAAACCTCCACAAGGTGCTAGGGGATGAGAGAATGGATCTCCTTTAGGTACCCAAGTTCTATCAAGAAAGGTCACCGATCCTAGTAGAAGCATCATGTGAAATGAACCTTGGAACAGAAGAAGCACCCAAGATCACATTTCAAGCAGAATCCCTTACACCAGTAGAACAAGAAACCTTTCATGTTTTCTTCAAACAAAGAATTCATAATTTCACATGGACCTATGTTGATATGTCAGGATTGGATCCCACACTAGTTTTCCATCACCTTGTTGTACATCTGATGCAAAACTAGTGAAATAGAAGATAAGAAAAATGAATCCAAAAGTGGCACTCCTTGTCAAGGAAGAACTCAAGAAGCTTCTATATGTGGGATTGATTTGTCCTATAGATTATTCTGAATGGATATCAAACATTGTATCCATAGAAAAAGTCACTTGGGTCATCCGTTGTTGTACAGACTTCCAAGATCTTAACAAGGCATGCCCTAAGGATGAATTTTCACTACTTGACATACATATCATTGTGGATCTCATCGTAGGACATGAAATGTTGTCTTTAATGGACAAATTTTCTGGTTATAATCAAATCAGGATAGTTGAAGAAGACTAGCACAAGACTTCTTTCATATGTTCATGGGGAACCTATTTCTAGGTTGTGATGCCCTTTGGGTTGAAATACATAGGAGCCACATATTAGAGAGTCATGAAAGGCATCTTCCATGACATTTTCCATAGCATAATGGAAGATTTTGTAGATGATTTGTTTGGGAAAATCAAAGAATAGAGAAGATCATTTGAATGTCTTGGCAAAAATCTTTGGCTAATTAGAATAATACAAGGTGTTGCGAAATCCTAGGAAATATGTCTTTGGGGTCACCTCAGGAAAGCTCCTAGGGTACATTGTATCAAGAAGGGGAGTAGAAGTTGACTGTTCTAAGGTTAAGGCTATAGTGAACATGCCTCAACCTAAAACACTCAAGAAACTTCACATCCTCCAAGGGGAGCTTCAATCCATCCACCACTTCATAGAACAACTTCCAGATAAGTGTCAATGATTCCAACATCTTCTTAAAAAAATAATATTTGTACAGGATGACAAGTGTCAGGAATCCTTTGAACAGCTAAAGGAATGTCTTGCTACACCACCCATCCATATTCCACCAAAGCAAGGACAACCCCTTCTTCTATACATCTTAACAATGGAAACAACAATAAGGGCTTTGTTAGCACATCATGATGAACAAGCAAAAGAGAGAGCCCTATATCATATCAACCACACATTGGTGACCTATGAGATAAATTATACCCCTATTGAATGAGCATGCCTTGCCATTGTCTTGACATCACAAAAATTAAGACACTATATGCTCAATCACAAGACAAAGCTCATTGCCAAAATTGATCCACTAAATTACCTATTGGCTAGAGCAGCTCTCATAGGATGGATGGCTAAGTGGGTCATTATCTTAAGTGAGTTTAACATTGAGTACATAGAGCAAAAGGCTATCAAAGGACAAGTGATTATTGATCAATTTCCAGATGCACATATCTTGATAGAACAACAATTGCTTTCAGAATTCCCGGATGAGTCAATACTTGTAGTAGCACCAATGATAAATACATGGAAAATGTATTTTGATAGATCCTACACACATCGTGACTTGGGGGAAGGCATTTTGTTTGTTACCCCTCAAGAAGACACTATTCCAAAGTCCTAAAAATAATATTTCCATGCACAAACAATGTAGCATAATATGAGGCCCTTATCACAGGACTTCACATGGTCATCCAATGGAAGATTGAAAGGCTGATAGTTTATGGTGACTCCAGGCTAGTTATCTAACAAGTCAATAATGAATACAAGAGAAAGGATGATAAACTCCTTCCATACAAAAGAATGGTTGATGATTTCAAGAACAACTTTCATGACATCCATTTTGAATAAATACGAAGGCTAAAAAACAAAGAAACAGATGTTGTGGCTACTATAGGATCTCTAGTTGACATGAAAATGGATTGCAAAAAATGTGAGTTATTGATTGAAGAGCTTCCAATGCTGACCTATGATGTCCCACAATCTAAGCTAGTGTGCGACATTGTCGGTCCACTATCTCCATGGTACGAAGAGGCCTACATGTACCTACATGACAACATGATCCCACCCAACTTAACATCTACACAATTAAAAACCTTCATTCGCTAAGCCTCCCATTTCACCAAATGATAGGTGATACCCTCTACTGAAAAAGTCCTGATGGTACTCTTTTGTGATGCCTCGATTCTAGGGAAGACAAAGTGTCCTTACAAGAGGTACATGAAGGTATTTGTGGGGCACACTTTAGTGGACCTACTCTAGAAAAGAAGACTCTAAGGATAGGATACTACTAGCCCACTATGGAACAAGATGCTTATCAGTTTGTAAAGAAATGTCTACCATTTCAACAGCACGGTGATCTTATCCATGCACCAACACATGAATTGTAGCCGATCACAACTCCCTAGCCTTTCTCGCAATGGGGAATCAATCTTGTAGGAAAAATTCAGCCACCATCATCCAATGGCCATAAATTCATCATCACCACTACCGAATATTTGACCAAGTGGGTAGATGTCATTCCACTCACTTACACCACTGGTATCCAAATCACAAAATTTCTCCTCCACTACATAATATGCCATTATGGCATCCCTCTTTCTATCATCATTGACAATGGGAAACCATTCAAGAACCAAGTAGTTCACACCCTTTGCAAAAAATTCCACATCCAACATCACTTCTCTACACAATAATACCCTCAAGGTAATGGTTAGGCTAAAGCTTCCAATAAAACCACCTTACAAATCCTTAAAAAGATAGTTAATGAAGGTGGTTGTGACTGTCACCTTTATCTTAATCCCACCCTATGGGCTTATCGCACAAGCATTCATACCCCAATAGGAGCCACTCTGTACCCTTTACTATTTAGTTGCAAAGCCATTTTACTTATAGAGGTTAAGCTCCCTTCTCTTAGAATTTCATTATAGAATATTGTTACTGAGGAGTATCGCGTTACATACCTAAATGATCTAGAGTTTGTTGCAAATATGTGCTTAAGTGGGTTGTCATCGATGTCAACATATCCTTATTGCCATTGGTCTCAACTGTATCTTATTTTATTGTCTGCATAGAAGACTGAACTATTGAGGATATTGAGAAAATTAATGACAATCAATGCATGTGGATCATGTGGTTGTGTAGAGGATTGTTAGAGATTGATCTAATTAAGATTTGAGAAATCCACATGAAGAATTGAATGAGTTATGGCCTTTTGAGTAGAACCAGTTCCTATAATACTGAGGAAAGACAAAGTGACAGGAAAGAGGTCCGGATTGCTCCAGTAATATAAAATTGTGATTTGCAGATCTAAAGGAATGTTTGGGAAGTCAATGTGTATCATCAACACCAGTGGTTCATGCTTTGGAGGTCTGCAAGTTATCCTTGTAGTTTGATAGTCATGGCAGAGAGTGTTCTTGAGGTTCCAGAGGAAGATTCAAATGCTTCTAATAATTTGGTTTAGAATGGATGTTATTGGTAAATTCAATGTGCTTGTGGAGGTCTCTTGATCATATGGCTACTATGTTAGAGGTCCACATTGAAGTTTGACCTTGTTGATTGAAGATTTTCTCTGTGAGGTTGATGTTCTTCCTAGTCTTGGTTGACTGAATGTTCCTAGCCTGTTGCGGATGCCTTAGAGTATTTTTATGAAGCATGGAGTGGTTGTAGAAGAAGATTCAAGTCTCAATTGTGTTTTGTTCGTAGTGTGATGATATGCATCAAGGTTAGCCAACCTTGATGATCATTCCAAGGTTAGCCAACCTTGATGATCATTCCAAGGTTGATGAAGTATATAAATACTTGTTGAAGAGGTATTGAAATCATCGTTGTGCAAAACAAATCAATCTGAAGAAAGGATTAGTAGTGTAGAGAAGAAAAGGAGAGAGAGCAATATAGAATGTGAAGAAGAATTTGGGGCAGAATGAAAGTTCTTGAGCATTCATTGAAACTAAATCAGGCATTAAGTGGATGCTATTTCTTAGTTAATTCTTTTTAAATAAACTCTATAGGCAGTGAGCCTCTCTTTTGAGTAGTGACCTCTGGGTAGTACACTTGAAGGCATGTGCCTTCTATTTTACTAAGTACTTTTAACAGGGTATGCATTTTGTGGGTTAACCCCCACTTTGGTTTTTCCCTTAACCGGGTTTCCATGTCAAAATCTTGGTGTCAAATGTGTTGATTATGTTTTTTCTCTTATGTTGTTGATCTATACTTTAATGTTTACATCACTAATCTAAAAGTAGGATAATAAAGAAGGTTAAAAGCAAAAAATATTTTATTGTGGGACAATTGATTCACCCCCCCTCTTAGTTGTCTAGTTCCAACAATTGGTATCAAATCTAGATCCTCTCATAAAATCCTAACCAATTGATCCAAGATGTCAACCTATAAGAAGGATACTCCAAGATTTGATGGAACAAATTATTCTATTTAGAAAAATCACATGGAGTGTTATTTGCAATGCATGGGCGATGCTTATTGGGCAATAGCTAGTGTTGAGTATAAACCTTCAGAGAAAGGTCCTTCAACTCCTGATTAAATCAAAGATGTTGAAAATAATCTTTGAGCTAAAGAAGCCTTGTTGAGTGCCCTAACTGATTCAGAGATGACAAATGTCTTTGGTCTAAAAACTAGTTATGAAATCTGGAAAAAGTTGGAGTATCTGTATGAAGGTGATAAATATGTCAAATGTTCAAAGTTACAAAGTTTGAGAGGAAAATTTGAAACTATGAGGATGAGCAAAGATGAAAACATCACAATCTACATGCAAAAGATAAATGAACTTGTGTGTGGCATCAGGTGTGTTGGTGGAACTTTGGAAGAATCAGACACTCTATCAAAAGTACTCAGATCTTTACTGAAATCATACAAACATAAGGTTGCAACTATAGAAGAGATCAAGATAGTCTCACAAGTTACAAGAGATCATCTGGTTGGCAAGATTTGAGCTTTCGAATTAAGTGAGTTTGGTGATTCTCTTCCCAAGTCTGAATCTGCAATTAAGGCTAGTGTGTATGGAAAACAAAGATATGATCCAGGTGAAAGTTCCTCTACAAGATCCAATAGATTTATGAAGACAAGAAAGGATCTTGAAGATGTTGAATTAGAAACAATAGATCTTGAATCTCTTAATGCCAGAAGAATGCCAAGAGGATCCAGTAAGTATGAAAGAAATTACCATTCAAATGTTTAGCTTGTAATAAGATTGGTCATTTTGCCTCAAGATGTGCGGAAAGGTTTTCAAAACCAAACCCTAACAGGTATAAAGGTTAGAAGAAACATTACTATATCTACGAAAATGAACAAGAAGGGGTAACAGATGATGAGTCTAATCATGGAGGCTCCTCTGAAAATGATTCAGTGTTTATTGCAATCAAAGAAGAAGATCCGGTGTCTATTGAATCTACTAGCTATGAAAATGTGGAAAGAGCCTTGGCTGCTCAGGTTATTGAAAAGGATAAATGAGTGATTGATAGTGGATGTTCTCATCATATGACAGGTGACAAGAGTAAGTTTGTGAATTTTGAAAACTATGAAAGAGGACTTGTGAAATTTGGAGACAACTTAGCTGGTAGAATCCATGGCATAGGATCCATGTCTTTTGATGGCAAGAACAACACCAATGATGTTATATATGTGGAAGGACTAAAACATAATCTTCTCAGGGTTGGACACCTGGTTGACAAGGGTTATGATCTTCAGTTCAATCATGGTAAATGCAGAATCTTGGAAAGCTCTGGAACTGAAATTGCATCCAGTACTCAAACTAGAGGTAGCATCTTTCACTTAAGTAGTTATAGGAAAAGTTGTTTGATTTCTTAGACGGATCAAAGTTGGCTATGGAATAAGAGGATGTGTCATGTGAATTTTGACAACATTGTCAAAATAAGTTCCACTCAAGTTGTAAGAGATCTTTCAAGACTTGTAAAACCTAATAACATATGTAGAGAGTGTCAATTGAGCAAATAGAACAAAATTTCATTCAAGAGTAAGGAACAAGGTTCATCTAAGAGATTAGAACTGGTACATACTAATCTCTGTGCTCCTGCTAGAATTAGGAGTGTGCAAGGAGACAAATATTTTATGTTGTTAATTGATGATTACTCGTGGATGATGTGGGTAACTTTTCTAAAAGAAAAATCAGAAGCCCTTGACAATTTTAAGGTGCTCAAGATGATGGTTGAAAATGAGATTGGTGGGAAATTAAAATGCCTTAGATCTGACAAAGGTGGAGAATTCACCTCCAGTGAGTTTGATGCTTTCTATGAAAAGCATGGAATTAAAAGACAGTTATCTGCTCCTAGGACTCCTCAGCAAAATGGAGTTATGAAAAGAAAGGACCAGGCCATTCAAGAAGCTACCAAAATCATGATGATGGAAACAAATGTTCCTCAAGTTTATTGGAGAGAAGTCGTGAGTACTGTTGTCTACACTCTTAACCGAGTGCAGATCAAAGGAAATTCTGGTAAGACTCCTTATGAACTTTGGTTTGGTCATCCTCCTACTGTGAGATACTTTAGAGTCTTTGGTAGTAAATGTTATATCAAAAGAGATGAAGATTTAGGTAAGTTTGAGGCAAGAAGTGATGAAGGAATATTTTTAGGATACTCAACTCAAAGTAAGGCCTACCGGTGCTTCAATAAAAGATTGAAGAAGATTGTTGAAAGTGCAAATGTTAAAGTTGATGAGAGCAAAAAAGGACATTCCAGGTACTTTGGATATGATTCAGATGATCAAGATGAAAGTCAAAATCAAGGAAGGTGAGTTCAAGTTTAGACTCAAATTCAATTTGAAACAGTAACTCTAGAAGTTAACATAGATGATGAGGAACAAGTTCAAGAAATAGAAGCTCAAACAATCTCCAAAACTCCCAGGTATGCAAGGTTAAATCATCCTAAAGATTGGATCATAGAAGATAAGAGTAAAGGTGTTCGAACTAGGAGAAAAATTTCTGAAGATCAAGAAGAGATTTGTTTGATTTCAAGGATTGAACCTAAATTAGTAAGTGAAGCTTGCAATGATGAAAATTAGGTCAAAGCAATGGAAGATGAATTGATGCAAATTAAAAGAATCACGCATGGGATCTAGTTCCTAGGCCTGAGGACAAAAATGTGATTGGAACCAAATGGGTCTTCTAGAATAAACTGAATGAAGATGGTGAGGTAGTAAGGAATAAGGCAAGGTTGGTATGTAAAGGCTACTCTCAAGTGGAAGGAATTGATTTTGAAGAAACTTTTGCTCCGGTGGAAAGGATAGAGGCAGTTAGATTATTTCTTGCATTTGCCACCTTCAAAGATTCTAAAGTATATCAAATGGATGTGAAATTAGCATTTCTGAATGGAGATTTGGAGGAAGAAGTCCACATTGAGCAACTTGAAGGTGTAGTTAGGGTAAAATTGCAAATCAGGGTAAATGTATAATCAACAATGATAAAACCCTAACAATGCACAATGAAGCACAAGACAACATGAAAATCTAAATAACAAATATAAATGCAAACTGATCTCCACGCTATGCTCGATTTATCTCCATTGCTCTTCTCCACCTTGAATGAGCATGCAAGATTTTGAAGGATTATTGTTGGAGGAATGTTGGGTGCTCACTTCTGTAGCATAACATTAAGATGAAGATGATATGAGGATGATGGTTGAAGGATGCAAAGGCTCTAATGATATTTCAACAGCATGTGGATACTTGAGGATCAATGCATGCTTTAGATAATTTGGCAGAATAATGTTACTTGAAGCTCTATGCCTTTCTAATGGCTTGTGAGGGGGTTGATTTATAGGAAAGGCTTAATTCAAATGGATGGTTAGGATCAATTAGGGCTTTAGGTGAAATGGATGGATAGGATTAAGTTAGGTTTCCTTGCACATCAAGAAATTGTAGTCATGTGACATGTGGCAAGGGAAGATAAGGCTTAGGTGTGCTTGTGTAGATAAATACTAAAATTAGGTCCCATTAGTTGTGCATGTGAAGGATATGAATGAAAGTTGTATTACAACACATGATTGACTGGACAAGTGTTGGAATGTGATAAAAGATGAGTGTTTAATTCAAATAAAATATTTGAATTAGTTGGGATATGAGTTGGATATTAATTAAATAAACAATATTTATTTAATTAATAGGATAAATGAATAGGATGGGATAAGATATGATGTGGAAATTAATTAAATAAATAAAATTTATTTAATTAATTGGGATGAAGATAAGATAAATGGGATTATGCATGTGAAATTAATTAAATAAATAAAATTTATTTAATTAATTGGCTAAGTAGGATGAAGATGGGATTGAATGAGATTTTAATTAAATAAATAAAATTTATTTAATTAATTAGCTAATGGATTAGGGAAATTAGGACAAAATGCTACAAGATGTCTAGGATAATGTTTAACAAGGTGTTGCTAGACATGGACAAAGTTGGAACAATTTTGGGTGTCTACATTTTGCCCCTCTTTGAGATGATGTTTGAGATGATAAGATTTATGTCGAGTAACATCATTTCAAAGAAGTTAAGGTATGGATAATCGATAGGGATAGGGTGATGGAAAGATATGATAATGATATTTTGCCCCTCTTTGAGATGATGTTCGAGATGATAAGATTTATGTCGAGTAACATCATTTCAAAGAAGTTAAGGTATGGATAATCGATAGGGATAGGGTGATGGAAAGATATGATGATGATGCCCCCTCAAGAGGATAGGCAGGTTGTAGAAACACGGGTATGCTCTTGAAAAGAAATGGCTTGGCTAAGAAAGAAAGATAAGGGGATAGATAGAAGAAATGATGGTGTGTTATGCTGCAATGAAAGTGAGCAACCATGATGTTTGATATAGCACTAGACGTTATGCACCAAGGTATAAGGACCAGGGTGACATTGTGTCTCGTGCCCCAGCATAATACAACCTTGTCTAACGTATGAGGAAGTAAACTTAGAGCATTAAAGTCCTAATGCACAAAAGGTATGATATGACCTTAGATGCAAAGGATAGTGCAAAAAGCTATTCCAACATACAAAAGATATGAATATTAGCTGGAAATGATTTGGATGTGATTCAAATGCAAGTTAAAAATGATAACACACACAAGCAAGCAAGCAAGCATGCACAAATGATTCAAAAACAAACAAGGTGTTGCCCCTGTCAAGCTGTAAACCAGTGATTGGATGTTGGATTGTTGATAGTTGAGAGTGTTGTCATTGCGGGGAAAGCTATATCCCTAGATCAACACAAGGTTGTTTGCTAAGTTGGTTGGTTGATTGGCTGATTGTTTTGGCTTACAACAAGGCTAGGATCAAGACCATGGATTGCGATTGGATAATTTGGCTTGATTGATTAGCTTGATTGGTATAGCTTTAAGGATGGGCTTGCATTTGGATTATTGCTTGAGGATGATGAAATGATGAATGAAGATTGATTTGATGAATTAGAAGAAGTGAATTGGATTTGTTCCGATTGGAGTTGATGTGATTTTTGATTGATGAAGTTATTGGATTTGTTTTGATAGCTAGCTTGACATGCTTTGAGTTGATTTGCTTTGGTTTTGATGCTGATGATTGATAGGATTTGCTTTGATAGTTGGCTTAATGTGCTTTGGTTGTGATGTTTGCTATTGCTGGGTTGATTGTTTTGATGATTGGATTGGATTGAATGATGATAGTGATGGTGTGATGATTAGAGTGTTCGCTCAATCTAAGCATAAGCAAGTGTTCTCAATGTGCTCAAAGGATGTAAAACAAACAAGGTATTTCCCTTGTCAAGTCATAAACCAATGATTGATTGTTTGATTAATGATGATAGTGTAGTCACTGCAGGGAAAGCTATATCCCTAGAGCAACACAAAAATGTGGGAATGCTATATCCCATTGATGATGATGATAATTTGATTGATTTGGCTCATGACAAGATTAGGATAAAAAACTTGTTGATTTGGTTGGATAATGTTCCTTGATTGATTAGCTTGCTTGATATGGATTAGTGTGACTTGGATTTAAGATCATTGCTTAGATTGATTTGATTGATATGATTGGAAGAAGTGATTGATTGAAATGGTTGAATGAATGTTATTGATAGGAAGAATTGATGATGATGATGATTTGATTTTGATTGATTGTTGAAGGAGTTGATTGTTTTAGATGATGTGATTGGTTTTATTGCTTGGATTTGTTATGGATAGTTGATTTTTTGGATTTTTCGACATATTTGATTTTTTTGTATTTTTTGAGGATATTTTGATGTTTTGGATTTTTAAGAATATTTGATTTTTTTTTTGGATTTTTGAATGTTTGGGGAAACACCAATGGATTTCCAATTTGGGTAGCCTTTTGCTTGATACTAATGACAAGTGAAAACCAAGTCTAGGTGCAAGGGATGGATAAAAGGATGGATGATAGTAAATGGGATGGAAGGCTCATGAGAGTTGGATGGGATGGAAGACTCATGATAGATGGATAGATACAAGGATAGGCCATATAAGGGATGGATGCTTGCCTCATGATAAATGGATAGGTAGGCTATAGTGGAAAGCTTATGATAAATGGATTGGGATAAGCTATAAAATGGAAAGCTCGTGATAAGGATACGCCATAGTGGATGGATCATAAGGGAGCTAGGATGTGATCTTCAAAGGCTATGTTGCATAGGAAGAACTTGCCCCATTCTAGGTGGTAATGCTCATGACCAAGGGATGACATGATAGATTGGTTTGAATGGGATGGATGAATGGTCAATGGATAGGACTTGGTTTGGAAAGAAGGTATGTCAAGAAATATCTAAACATGTTTCAATATTTTGCCCCTATGTCTTTATCAAGATCAAAAGGAGAAAAGGGAGGATAAATGGGCTTAATAGGATAGGCATGTTTATGTTATGGCTAAGGATGGTAGGATGGTATGGTAATGGTAGGACATGATAGGATGGAAAATGATATAATGGGATAGATAGTTTGGATGAGATAATGTGCCCCCAAGTGTAAGTGACATATAAGATCAACCTACACATGACGCCTGTTTGCCAGGTTTTCATCATGGTACTTATCCAAGGCGCCTGTTTACCAGGTTTTCACTGTTGGACGAAGGGCTTTCTCTTTACTTTTTTGATTTTTTTCTTTTTTACTTTTTTTTTTTTAAAATTTTTTTTGGATGGGATGACAATTACACATGGCGCCTGTTTGCCAGGTTTTCACCATGGTAATGGATAGGAGGGACTCAAGTGTCTAGTGCTATGAATGTTGATAGTGTCCCATTAGAGATTGATGATGTCTTCACATGGACCATGTCATTATGCTCATCAATGTTGATAAGGGATTGCATGGATGGGAGATGGATTAGGTGGATAATGGATTATGAAAAGTTCATGCAAGGATAGATGGATGGGGATAGTGGATTATGATGTAGAATTATGGTAGGGTAGGCTAGTGGCTTATGGTGTGGATTTATATAGGCTTATGGAATGAAGATGGATGAAAGGCTTATGCAAAAGCATGGACCATAGGGATAGCATGGGGGAGATATGTAGGATAATGGATGGAAGATGGGGAGATATAGTTATGTGGAGGTGCTGCGGAGTGGAAGGGAACCATGACCAACAGTTACACACACCATGATAAACATTGAAGTTTTTGATTAGTTGGTGGTGTAGGAAGCAATGGGGTTGTTTGCTTAGGAGATAGTTGATGAAGTGATTTAGGAACCCACATAGATTTAGTATTTTTAGTACTTTTGTTTTGCTTGTGGGACTTTTTAAGGGAATGGAAGTTTTGGATGGAAGTAGGCTTTTGGATGGAGATAGGTGGTTGGGATTCTTGAGATGTTGATGAGGATGCCTCATTTGACTTGCTAGCTATTTGCTTAGGAACCAAGACCATATTGCTTTTGGGATTCACTTTTGGAGGAATGGGTTTAGATGGCTGCTTAGATGAACTTTGCTTTGATTTTGATTCTTTATGTCCTAAGGTATGAAGACCTTTAGGATTTTTGGTAGAGGCATCAAAATTTTTGCTTTTGAATCCCATGGGGTGGGTGGAGTGGATGGAATGATTGGAAGCTTTATGCTTAAACGATGTGTGCTTTTGTTGGCCATGATTAGGGATGTAAGGATACTCATGAATAATAGGAATGTTAGGTGTTGGAAGCAATGGTGGTAAGGTGGATGGAGGGATATTTGGAGTTGGTAAAAGTGGAGGTAAATTGGATGGTGGAAGGTGTACAGTCACATGCTTTTGACATTTATATGATGATGGAAGTGGAATGGCTACATATTTTTTGGGTAGATGATGGGGGGTGCAATGGAAAGTGGTAGGTTTAGGATGCATGAAGAGATTACCAACATCTTGGCCTTGTTTACCTTGGGGTGTGTATCCAAGGCTATATGAGCATGGAGGAACTTTGACATGGTTTGACTCCAAAATACCTTGTTCATAAAGACCTAGACTTTTGCCTTTGTAGTTCATGTTTTGGAGTATGCGATTGACTATAGGACTAGATGTGTTTTGGGAGCTAGACTTGAGCTCTTTATTGGATGGAGAAGCTGAAGTGGATAGAGGTTGTTGTTGTCTTAAGGAAGAAAACTCATGTATAAGGGTGGTAAGACCAATAGGACATGATGGTGGACTTGAAATGGGATTGATGATGGATATGGAAGAAGGATCATTAGGATCTTGATTATGTTCATTATGTTCGCTAAGATCCAAGCTATTTGTTTGATCTTCTATGCTTATTTGGGGGACAAGTGTCTCATCATGACAAGTGGATGTTTGCTCATTATGGATAGGGCTAGATGGCATATGACTAGGAGAAATGTGGATATCTTGCTCATAGATTATAAGATTATGGATAGGATCAAGGTGCTCATGGATAGCTTCTTTATAGGTATCATCTTGATCATAAAGAAGGTAAATGTTATGGATGGGTTGCATGAAAGTGTTTTGATCTTGAGTTGGACTAGGGCTTAATGTTTCCACATGCTTAGGATTAAACCTTTGACATACCTCTTGGGTTGCTTGAATGGAAGTGGAAGGCTCTTGGATAGGCTCTTGGTCAACAACATGAGAACATGATGAATCTTGACTTGGATTCATAATAGGAGACTCTTGAATAGGCTTGATGGCTTGTAAGTCACATGATGGGCTTGAAGGATTAGGCATGTTAATTGAGGGCTCTTGGATAGGCTCAAGGATAGGTGTTTGGCATGGAGGTAGTTTATTCCTAGCTAGTAGCCAATGGATCACATCCTTCGCAAGGGTATGAATGGATGGGCAATATAATGGATGGATGATAATAGTAGATGGTGTTGTAGGATTAGGATTAGGATTAGGTTCAGGACTAATTGGATTGGATGGATTAGGATTTGGACTAGATGGGGGTGACACATGGGATTTGAATGATGTGGCATGATTTCCCATTATAGGTGGGTACACCTTGTAAACAATTGAGACAAATATTGGGCATTGATTTGTATTATGGCCTTTGGTCCTATGGTATGCACAATAATCATGTTTATCATATGGACTTTCTTCACATGGTTTGACTTCAGGAAGTTCAATGAGTTTTGCTTTGAGCATCCTTTGTAAAACTCTCTCAGCCGCATCCTTTGGTGAACGATTAGAATGACATGGTGATGAAGGTAATGAAGGGCTTGGTTGTTTGGAAGGTAAAGGGATCAATGGACTAGGAATGGGATCACATGGTGGTGTTGGGATAGGACTTGTTGGTTCATGTATTGGCATGTGATTGCATGATGGTGGCCACTCTAGATTGGTATCTCCCTTGTCAAAGGTTATTAGATCTTGCATAGGATAACTTGGGCTCATTTGGTTTATGTACAAGGGACCACTTGGATTTGTATATGATTCTTGTTGGAAAGGTGGATTTAGATCTATCAATGGTGCTTGATGGTCTTGTTGAAAAGGTGTACTTGGACCTGCTTGATTTATGTACAAAGGGCTATTTGGACTTGCATGTTGTTCTTGTGATATCACTTGATTGCCTTGTGGATGGGCTTGGTAGTGCATTGGAATGTCAGAATGAAGGATTGGATAAGCTTGAGGTGGATGTTCCTAGGTTTGAGGTGGAATTTGTTGAGGTTGGGATGGTGTTTGGACTTGCTGTTGTTGTTGGTGAATGAATTGATGTGATGATTGAAATTGTTGAATTGGTTGATGGTGTTGTAGTTGAATGTGTTGATGTGATGATGATGGAGGGGTTGCATAGGATAATGATTGTTGTGATATGGATTGATATGGATAAGGGTTGTGATAGGTTGATAAAGGGCTGATATGACATGTGGATGAATTTGGTTGAGATGAAGTGGGATAAGTTGATGCAGAATTGATTTGATGTGTGGATGGATTAGATTGGTATGAAGTGGGATAAGTCGATGTGGAATTGATTTGATGTGTGGATGGATTAGGTTTTGGACTTGTCTCATCCTCATAAGTAAAGAGATGGCCTCCTCGAAGTATAAACTTGGTCTTAGGAGGAGAGGCTCCTTTAATTGTGATCTTGGGCTTTGGTTCGCTTTCATGATTTGGATTAGGGGGATAGCCACCTTTAATTGTGACCTTGGGTCTTGGTTTATCCTCATGATTTGGATTAGGAAGATAGCCACCTTTAATTGTGATTGGTTTCTTCTCATGATTTGGATTAGGAAGATAACCACCTTTAATTGTGATTGGTTTCTTCTCATGATTTAGATTAGGAAGAGGGGCTCCTCTAATTGTGACCTTAGGCTTGGGATTTGTCTCATGATTATAAGGATAACCCCCTTGAATTGTCACCTTAGGCTTGAGATTTGTCTCATGATTAGAGGGATAGCCCCCTTGAATGATTACGACCATCTTGACAAGTGTTGATTAGGACTAGGTTGATGATGATGTAGAAATGATTTGGAATGGGTATGGATATGACTAGGATATGTTTAGAATAAAATTGATTTGGGTATGATTAGGATATAATGTGAAATGACAAAATTGGGTGATGTGGATGAAATGTAGGATGAATTGTTTATGTGATTGGTGTTTTAGAGCTTGATCTGGCAATGTTCAAGCAAATGATTATGCATATACACACATGAATCACTCATGCAAGACACATAAGCAATTGTTGACTTTGAAAATGAAATGTGATGATTATGCAAGCACACATGGAAGACACATCAACAAGCCTAATGTTTAGTCAAGTGGGTATGGCTAATTAGGTTTTGGGCTATGTTTACACAAGGTTGACTAGGAATTGAAAGTGAAATCATGCCACACAGCCGGGAGAAAGGGGTAACCCACCCTTCACCTTCACTTCCCAAAGGTATAAAGTTCTTTGGGGCTTAGCCAAGAGTGACAAGATTTACAACTCCCAATGAGGGTGTCTTTCGATTCAGCCTCGATTGAGGTCATCCCTTGGAGTGGTGTGTCTCCAAGCAGGCCTCCTAGATAGGGTTTACAAAAGCAAACCAAGTGAGCTATCACTTGATTCACACTCGCAGTGGTTAATTCCCCTTTAGAAAATTGAAATGTGAGGAAAACAATTTAAGCACTTGTTCATTTTAAAGCCCAAGTCCAAAATGTGATGGAAGACACTTGTTCATTTTAGCCCAACTTCAATATGTGATAGCAAACAAATATTCATTTCAAAGCCCAAATCCAAGTGTGATGACAAACAAGTTGTTTGTTTTATGCCCAAAATCTAAATGTGTGATCAAATAATGATTAGAGATGAAAGATTAGAATGAGTGTACCTCATAAAAATTGCTTTCCAAGTTGCTATTATGATTGATCCAAATGTTGCTCCAGCTCCTTTGATTCACCTACAAGCACTACAAAAAACAAAATGTGATTTGGTTCTCTAGATTGGAAGATATGATTTTTTTTCTAAAAGTCGCGTATCAAAAATTTCTGAAAAATTAGAATCGCAGGGTCAACTTCAAATCGTCATAACTCTTTGAATACTAAGCCAAATCTTTAATGTAACCACTTTCCAGAAAGCTCTCGAAGTCATCTTTCCAACGAATCTAAGATCTCTTTTTTCCAGGACCTGTGTAAAACAAAAAACCCTCTGCAACAGATCTGGTCATAAATAAAAAAAATCAGCAAAAAGTCACGCGTCAAAAAATTCTAAAAAATTAGAATCGCAGGGTCAACTTCAAATTGTCATTACTCTTTGAATATTGAGCCAAATCTTTAATGTAACCACTTTTCGGAAAGCTCTCGAAGTCCTCTTTCCAACGAATCTAAGATCTCTTTTTTCCAGAATCTGTGTAAAACAAAAAACCCTCTGCAACAGATCTGGTCATAAATTAAAAAAATCAGCAAAAAGTCGCGCGTCAAAAATTTCTGAAAAATTAGAATCGCAGGGTCAACTTCAAATCGTCATAACTCTTTGAATACTGAGTCAAATCTTTAATGTAACCACTTTTCGGAAAGCTCTCGAAGTCCTCTTTCCAGCGAATCTAAGGTCTCCTTTTTATAGGACCTGTGTAAAACAAAAAATCCTCTGCAACAGATCTGGTCCTAAATAAAAAAATCAGCAATATAAAATATCTTCAACCTACAAATCAAAGTGCATAAACCTACAAAAAGAAGGTGAGTCCCCTACCTGGCGCGCCAAATGTAGTTAGGGTAAAATTACAAATCAGGGTAAATGTATAATCAACAATGATAAAACCCTAACAATGCACAATGAAGCACAAGACAACATGAAAATCTAAATAACAAATATAAATGCAAACTGATCTCCATGCTATGCTTGATTTATCTCCATTGCTCTTCTCCACCTTGAATGAGCATGCAAGATTTTGAAGGATTATTGTTGGAGGAATGTTGGGTGCTCACTTCTGTAGCATAACATTAAGATGAAGATGATATGAGGATGATGGTTGAAGGATGCAAAGGTTCTAATGATATTTCAACAGCATGTGGATACTTGAGGATCAATGCATGCTTTAGATAATTTGGCAGAATAATGTTACTTGAAGCTCTATGCCTTTCTAATGGCTTGTGAGGGGGTTGATTTATAGGAAAGGCTTAATTCAAATGGATGGCTAGGATCAATTAGGGCTTTAGGTGAAATGGATGGATAGGATTAAGTTAGGTTTCCTTGCACATCAAGAAATTGTAGTCATGTGACATGTGGCAAGGGAAGATAAGGCTTAGGTGTGCTTGTGTAGATAAATACTAAAATTAGGTCCCATTAGTTGTGCATGTGAAGGATATGAATGAAAGTTGTATTACAACACATGATTGACTGGACAAGTGTTGGAATGTGATAAAAGATGAGTGTTTAATTCAAATAAAATATTTGAATTAGTTGGGATATGAGTTGGATATTAATTAAATAAACAATATTTATTTAATTAATAGGATAAATGAATAGGATGGGATAAGATATGATGTGGAAATTAATTAAATAAATAAAATTTATTTAATTAATTGGCTAAGTAGGATGAGGATGGGATTGAATGAGATTTTAATTAAATAAATAAAATTTATTTAATTAATTAGCTAATGGATTAGGGAAATTAGGACAAAATGCTACAAGATGTCTAGGATAACATTTAACAAGGTGTTGCTAGACATGGACAAAGTTGGAACAATTTTGGGTGTCTACAGAAGGATTTTAGTTGTCTGATCAGGGAGATATGGTTTGTAGATTGAGAAAAGCCTTGTATGGACTCAAGAAAGCTCCAAGAGCCTGGTATGCCAGATTGGATAAGCATTTGCTTAAGCTAGGATTTAGCAAGGGTACTGCTGATAGTAATCTCTACTTCAAAATTGATCATGAGGACATTCTAATTATTGAAGTTTTTGTTGATGATATGATTTTTGGTGGAAATGAATATGTGTAAAGCATTTGTTGATTAGATGAAAAGTGAGTTTGAGATGTCAATGTTTGGTGAGATGAATTTCTTCCTAGGTCTACAAATTGTTCAATCAGATAAAGGTATCTTCATATCTCAGTCCAAGTATGTAAAAGAATTGCTAAAGAAATATGGAATGGAAGACTCAAATCTAGTGGGTACAACTATTGTAACTGGATGCAAGCTAAGCAAAGATGATGAATCTCCCAAGGTAAATTAGAAAAGATATAGATCAACGATTGGAGGACTGCTTTATCTAACTCATACCAGACCTGACATCATGAATGCAGTTGGAATTATTGCCAGATTTCAAGCTAATCCAAAAGAATCCCATGTTATGGTAGTCTAAAGAATTCTCAGATATATCAAGGGGATAATTGATTATGGACTATGGTATCCAAAGGACAATAACTTCACTCTTCATGCATATATAGATGTTGATTGGGCAAGAAATGTGGATGATAGAAAAAGCACTAGTTGTGGTACATTCTTCTTGGGGAGAAGACTGGTCTCTTGGATAAGTAAAAAGAAAGAGGCAATATCTTTGTCTACTGCGTAAGTAGAGTACATTCCAACATAAAATAATTGTACTCAGGTTTTGTGGATGAAGTAAGTGTTGAAGGACATTAGAATTGTGTTTGAGTAGCTAGTCACAATTTTCTGTGATAATTCTAGTGCAATAAGCATCTCAAAGAATCTGGTATTGCATTCAAAGACAAAGCATATATCTATCAAGTTTCATTTCTTGAGAAAGAAAGTAAATGATAATGAAGTCAAGTTGGAGTTTGTGCCTTCCAAAGATCAAATTGCAGACATCTTCCCTAAGCCTCTTCCCAAGGATACTTTTGAGTATCTCAGAGAACAGTTAGGGGTTATTACCCCTCCTAAGAAAAACTAAGATGCATTAACGTGCATTAGTCTGATGGAATTCACATTCATATCTTGTGATCTGGATTGATGTTAAGAAGGTACTACTAAAGGGGGAGTAGTCAATATGCAAATTTTGGGATCAGTATGAAGCAAAAAGAGAGAAAAGATAGAAAATATGTGCCCTTTTCCATTGATGTCAAAGGGGGAGAGAAGTCATGTGAAAAACTAGTTGCTGATTTAAGGGGGAGTAGTAAAGAAATTAGTTGTAGAAGTGAGAAGAGAATGGGGGAGAAGATCTTGTCTTGATGGCTAGATTTAATTTTTCACATCATATGTTGCCATCAATGACAAAGGGGGAGATTGTTGTAAATATGTGCTTAAGTGGGTTGTCATTGATGTCAACATATTCTTGTTGCCATTGGTGTCAACTGTATCCTATTTTGTTGTCTGCATAGAAGACCAGGCTATTGAGGATATTGAGAAAATTAATGACAATCAATGCATGCAGATCAAGTGGATTTGTTGAGGATTGTTAGAGATTGCTCCAGTTAAGATTTGAGAAATCTGCATGAAGATTTGAAGGAGTTATGGCCATCTAAATAGAACCAGTTCCTGCATTACTCAGGAAAGATAGAGTAATAGGAAAGAGGTCTGGATTGCTCTAGTAATATAAATTGTGATCTACAAATTTGAAGGCATGTTCGGGAAGTCAATGTGTATCATCAACACCAATGGTTCGTGGTTTGGAGGTCCACAAGCTATCCTTTTAGTTTGAGTCATGGTAGAGGGTGTTCTTGAGCTTCTAGAGGAAGATTCAAATGCTTCTAATAATTTGGTTTAGAATGGATGTTATTGGTAAATTCAATGTGCTTGTGTAGGTCTCTAGATTGTATGGCTAGTATGTTAGAGGTCCACATTAAAGTTTGAGCTTGTTGATTGAAGATTTTCTCTGTGAGGTTGATGTTCTTCCCAATCTTGGCCAATCAAATGTTCCTAGCCTATTATGGATGCCTTAGAGTATTTTTGTGAAGCATGGAGTGGTTGTAGAAGAAGATTCAAGTCTCAATTTTGTTTGGTTGATAGTGTGATGATCTGCATCAAGGTTAGCTGACCTTGTTGATCATTCCAAGGTTGATGAAGTATATAAATACTTGTTGAAGAGGTATTGAAATCATCCTTGTACAAAATAGATCAATTTGAAGAAAGGATCAGGAGCAGAGTAGAGAAGAAAAGGAGAGAGAGAAGTATAGTGTGAAGAAGAATTTGGGGTAGAGTGAAAGTTCTTCAGCATTCATTGAAATTGAATTAGGCATTAAATAGATGTTATTTCTAAGTTAATTCTTTCTAAATAAATTCTATAGGTAGTGAGCCTCTCTTTTGAGCAATGAGCTCTAGCTAGTGCACCCGAAGGCATGTGTCTTCTATTTTACTAAGTCCTTTTAACACGGTATGCATTTTGTGGGTTAACCCCCACCATGGTTTTTCCCTTAACCCAGTTTCCATGTCAAAATCTTGGTGTCAAATGTGTTGATTATGTTTTTGCTCTTATGTTTGTGATCTATACTTTAATGTTTACATCACTAATTTGATAGTAAGATAATGAAGAAGTTAAAAGAAGAAAAGTTTTTATTGTGGGACAACTGGTTCACCCTCCCCCCTCTTAGTTGTCTAGTTCCAACAGAGTTCCCAGATGAAAAGAATCTGAATGCTCTAAATCATCTTCAAGCCTATCAAAATTAC
The DNA here is from genome assembly GCA_027924645.1 of Cunninghamia lanceolata. Classification (NCBI taxonomy): domain Eukaryota; kingdom Viridiplantae; phylum Streptophyta; class Pinopsida; order Cupressales; family Cupressaceae; genus Cunninghamia; species Cunninghamia lanceolata. The sequence goes on from BSBN01000254.1 coordinate 12,477,867, forward strand.
CTCCATAGAAACTACAAAAAGAAGACTAAGAATTGTCAGTTTGAGATAAGTGACCTTGTCCTTATGGAAAATCAGAGGAATCTACAAGAGTGCCACAAGAAAGGAAAGTTTGAGCCTAATTGGTTAGGACCCTATGCCATCAAAGCTAGCATTGGATGAGGAGCTTATTAGCTTACAACACCTAAGGGGTAGTGTCTGGATGAGCTGATGAACATCATGCACCTAAAAATGTTCTATGCCTAGCCCATCAAGTATCCCAAGTCAAAAAATACAAAAAAAAAACCAAAAATCCAAAAAAAAAAAAATCAAGAAAAAAACTTGATTGCAATAAAGTCGTCCAATGGTGTAAATAACTTAGGGGATGCCTTGGACAAGTACCATGCTTAAAACCTATCTTAGGCACCATGTGTAGTGGCCATTCCTACCATCTAATAAGTCCTCACATCACTCCATATCACCTCCATCCCATGGCTTGGAATTCTAAAACCATTCGACCCCACACCATCCCACATCCCTTTATCACCCCACCCAAGGCAGATTCCCAAAAATATGATCCTTGTATTACCTCCCTATATAGATTAAAATTTAAAAAAAATCAAAAAACATCATAAAGCCACCAAAAATCCAAAAAAATAGAAAAACCACGAAAAACCAAAAACATTAGAAAATTGAAAACCACAAAAAAATTAAAAAAATACAAAAACCCAAAAACTATTCTAATCATCCAAACTCACCAAATACATCATCATCTCATCATCCACCCTGAACTATCAATACATCATCACTACAAACTATAAGTACATATTTATCATCATCCACATCTTAAAGTGCCCTGATCCTGTGGATACAAGGTGTGTAGGTAGTCTAGTATACAAAGGAAGTATCTAGTACTCAGGTACTAAAGATGCACCCATCTAACCCACTTGGATGGTCCCTATTTCCTGAGCTTACTAAATCCAATAACAATACACTTGCTATGCATATTCTAAAAAACATCATATCCCATGCAAAAAAACATCAATCAACAAACTAACTATAATCATGACACACAACCTACTAACTTTTTTCCCATGCTTTGAATTTTACCCAACATCATCAAAATGATTCTTGCCTTAATGGATATATTGCTCCTACAATAGGCATAATCCTTCATCCTATTAGCACTTATCATGGCAAGAGATACAATGGTTGTTTGTATGGTTCATTGATCTTTTTGATTTTTTGATTTTTATCTTTGGTCTCATTTTAGGGATCATTCTAAAGCTACCTTGATCTCACTATATCATGGTACATGGCAGAAAACACCTAGAATGGGACATGGTCATTATTTTGTATGTTGTGTTTGTGGGTTGGTCTCATTACTCCAAGTATGGTATTCATATCTTGAAGATGTCGGGTCAGTTCTAGTATATTGTTCCCCTTTTGCATCTAAGGTTAATTATACCTTTTATGTACTAAGGACTTCTGCTATGACTCCCCTTCCCTCATCTAGGTAGGATTATACTACCTTGAACATGCATGGGATCATCCTATTGTTTGTAGGTCTAGTCCATGCAAAGACGAATATATATCATCACCTTGGTCCTTTATACCCTCGTGAAAATATTCTATTTTGCTATAATAAATCTAGGAATGATCTCAAAATGTCAACACAAGTGCTTATCCTAACCTATCTACCCCTCATCTCACATCCATCAAATCAATATCTAGGGTTTACATTTAACCAACCCAATCTCACCAACCACCCTAACAAGCTTCTATTCCTCATCCGATCTCATCCCACTTTATTGCACAATAAAATGTTGCAAAGACAATTGTTGTTGGACCAAAAGATCAACCTGTTAATGCCTAATATGACCACTAGAGTTAATGAATCCATGAGAGGTAGTTAAGAATTGCCACAAACTCAAGCCTTGTACTGCATAACATAATGAGACCAAGGGCGCACACCTTGCAACAATCCCCCAATGCAAGTGAGGGGTTCAAACCTGTGACCCAGGCTTTGATACCAATTGTTGCAAAGACAATTGTGATTGCACTAAAAGATCAACTTGTTAATGCCCAATACAACTGTCAGAGTTAATGAATCTATGGGAGGTGGTTAAGCCTTGTCATGAACCCAAGAGCTACACTGCACAACACAAGGAGACCAAGGGCGCACACCTTGCAACACAAATCCCTCTAACAATGTGGCATCTAAATACCTAGTATAGACCTATCCCAACCATCCTTAAACCTACCGCAACCATCCTTAAACCTATTCCAACCATCCCTAAACCAATCCCACCCATCTCTAAACTATTCCCACCTATCCCAAACACCCCTAAAGTTATCCCAACCATTCCCCAAACCCTCTATTCCCATCTCCCATGGTTCTAAACATCACAATACATCATGAAAATACTCATATAATCATATTATCACCATACCATTATCATTAAATCATTTCAATAGCCATTGCATTATCATAAATCTAAGCATATATATTCCATTACATTTCATCCATCTGCATAATATATGTTTATTAATCTTAGCATATATTTCCATTACATTTCATCCATTTGGATAATATATGTTTATTAATGTAAGTATATATTCCATTACATTTCATCCATTTGCATAATATATGTTTGTTAATTTGAGTATATATTTTCATTACATTTCATCCATTTTCATCCATTTGCATAATATATGTTTATTAGTCTAAGCATATATTTCCATTGCATTCCCATTTATCCATATTTATTAATCTAGGCATCTATCCATCTATATCACTTGCATCATAATCCATATAATCTATAAAAAAAGCATAAAAATCCATATGCATATCATACATCACCACATAACATATATATATCCATCCATAATCATATAGAAACATACATCAATGTATAAATCCATAAACCCATACATATGCATAAAATGAATAATCCATACATCAGTGCATAAACAACATCATAATCATCATCACAACATACATGATCATCCATAATCACCACAACAACATAACCATGTATACAGGCACCAAAAAATATACATGTATCACTAAAAAATAAATGTCATGATACAAAAATGCCTCGAAGGCTAAAGTATATCAAAATACAAGGCCTGAGGGCATATAAATACAATCACAAACCATGGGCTGATGATCCCCTAGCAGGATTAGTAGGAGAACCTAGAGGATATCTTTGTGGTCTAGGTGGCGGTGGCCCCATAGGATGATGCTACTAAGAAGGTGGTTGTTGTGAAGGCAATGACTACTATATAGACTGCTGAGACCATCTAGATCTCTGCAAACCTGATATAACCTATCAACTCCATTGGCCATAGCTCGGCACCCTCTACCTCTCAGGTACTGTAGTATAGTATTCCCCATAATAGTACTCTTCCCTAGCCCACTAATCTGATAGTTGTTGCTACATCTATTGTATCTATTACTAAACGGCTGAGTAATCTCCCCACATCTGAGTCATGTTGGTGCCAACAACAACACCCTACATGCATGTAATCTCTTGCTCTAGCTAAGATAGCTAAGCCTCAGCCTGTTGTGTCAAACTTTAGGTTGTCTATAGCCTCACCTCAGCCCCCTTGTCTCATCACAGACTTTGTATTCTTCTGATCTATCACATGTGCTACCTATGCCTACATCTGCCCTTGGAGGTGCCCTATCTGGGCCTATGAAATCAAGATATGTGGATCCCCATCACCACCATTCACCCTATCCAATAGGACTTGTACTCCCTGTATGGTGTACAACTATGCCAAAGCACTATCTCACTTTGCAGTAACATGTGCTAGGTCCTCCTGCTACCTCACCACCTAGTCATCTAGGATAGCCACCTGTGCACATAGTGTCGCTACGTCCTCCTCCTCATATCCTCAGGGCCAAGTCCACCATCAGCTAGCACAAATAGTAGGATAAGGTCATATCCCTAATGGCCCCACACTTGATGTGCTAGCACCTGAGGTGCCTACCTGTAATGGTGCCTGTAAGGGTGCCTATACTGGTGCCTGAGCAGCTAACACCTATTCTATCTAACCTTGTCCCACAAGAACCTACCTTGTTGGTACCTAGCCTACCTATACCTATGCCTGAATCAGAGGACCCTGTCAATCAAGTGCATACCCTCCTCCCACTGCCTAGCTCATAGCTACCACAACTAACACATCAGTCTTGTTGCCATCATCAATAAGTACGTCCTCATAGATGTACTCAACCTCAACCTAAACCTCATCTCCCTCCTCTCCCTCCTCACCCTCCACCCTTGGGTCTATTAAATGAATAGGCCTCGCTTGTTTCCACCATAGGCCATAGGTCGATGTCATCCCTTCATATTCTATCTAGCTACCCCAGTCCCACTACACTGGCTATAGTGCTACATAATTCAATAAAGCCACCTCTGGCTTAATCTATGTGGGCAATGCTAATATATCTTGAGGTATCCAAGTAAATATCACCATCGCCTGGGGTAAATTCTGCACCAGCCCAAAGTATTGTATCACTCATGATGAATGTACCTATCAATGGTATGGCCTCTTCACCCCATCAACTACCAATGATGTAATGTGAAGGTCATATCTATGTGATCATCAACCCATGCCTCCACACCTATATACGATCATCAAATGACTGTATCCATGTCATCAATCTACCACCACTAGTACCACAACTGTCTCATATGTGTATGCATGATAGGTGGCTTATATAAGAAGACATATGCCTCAAATCGAGCCCTATGATAGGAAAAATTAGGCCTCGTGATCTTGATATGCTTCCATGCCCACACATGGAGCAGCTTCACTCCTACCCCCAGACTCGTATCCAAATGATAACCTACCAGATGCATCTCTTGATACAATTGGGCTAACAAGCATGGGTATGAGGCAAATACTACATCCTGAGTGATCATAGCCTTGATCACTCTCCCATAACCAACTAAAAAGTCCTATGATCACCAATCTAGAATTAATATACCTCTAACTAATGCACACATATAAGGTAAATGGATCCACCCCATCTACTCAAGTCCATGTATACTACATCTGCCATCTTTCCTAGGCATATACTCAATGGATAGGCACAAATGCTTTGTCCAAAGCTACTACTCCTAATTGTACATCATATGTCTCTCTCTCTCCTCATATGTGGATCCTAAGGATCCTCCATACGTCCTCTAGGGTGATCATGATCTCACCCATAGGAAGTAACAAAGAGCATGTCTTGCTCCTCCACCTCTCCACTAGGACCAATATCATGGCCCTATGTGCCTATATCTAGGGCATCTCATAGATCATCTACAACCCTATCCTCCCTAGATGATCTATATCTACCTAATCAAACTATGCTCTCAACACCATCACTGATGGAACCCAGTGCTCTTGTGACTACAAGATCCTGTCTGGAATCTGCATCACAAAATCACCAAAATCACCTTTTTTCTCAAAAATAGCACTATGGTGCTAATTCTGAACCCCATAGGGCCAATTCAAAACATGGGACTAATCCCTGGCCATATAGAACTAATTCAGAGGAACACACTAAACCTTGGTCACATAGCACTACTCCAAAAGATAGCGCTAATTCTTGACCCTTTCATGCTAAATGAGAGCTTAGTTCTAAACCATGACTATATGCTACTAAACCACTATTTGACCTAAAAACCCCAATTTCCCCAGCACTAATCTAGAGGGCTGCGCTAAATCCCACACTTGTCATGCTAAATGAGGCGATAGTGCTAAAGTGCTAGTAGATACTACTAAACCAAGAAAACCCCCAACTTTGGCACTAAACCAGACATTAGCATTAAACCTCAAACGGATGGCACTAAACCATTCGAAACTATCCTTTTGCCCATGGTGCTAAATGTAAACTTAGCACTAAACCACAAACAGATGGCCTTAAACCATCATAAATTTCCCTTTTTCCCATGGCGCTAATCTAGACAATCATGCTAAACTACTTCCTAATAGCGCTATGTGGTTGTGCGATGGTGCTAATCTACCTAACTACCCATTTCTCAATCCCATAAACTAGCCTATAACCTAAAATCACAAAGTTAGAATTGATTGACATACATGTGGGTCTGCCTCTATTGATCATTCATAGTCATGCACCCTCTCAGATCGGTGTCAAAATCATGGGAATGTAGGTTTCCCCATGTCTCCTCTTCTCTCATCCAATAAGCTTAGAGTGTGCAAATATGGCACTTTGGGCCCACACTTGCTATATATAGCTACCATGTCATATCCCCATGCATATTTTTCTCTCCCTAGGCCACATAATGTAACCCTTTTCCTATGTTCTTCCTATCCACCTAATTTTCCATCTGTTGGAGCCCAGAAAAACTAGTCCTCAAAATGCCCCATTTTCCCCCAAGTCTCATATGAACCCCACATGAACCTATAGTTTATAACCGATCAGAGATATTTTTCATAGGTTTTTATGTGTTTGCCATTTGAAAATACAAGGTAGGACACTCAAAAAATTGGCAGTCCTAGTATCCTAAGGTTCCCTTGTGTTTTCTCTTTTTGTTGGAAGTCAAAGTTTTCAAATTCCTCCTTTAGTTATGCTTCCCCTTTTGGTACCAAAATTTGCCTAAGTGTTGATGTTTTCTAAGTGTTTGGTAGAGTTTCAAAGGTCAGAGTTCCTCCCTTCCATCTTCCTAATGGCAAGCATAGGCACGAAGGCCCGAGGCCTGAGGTCTACTCAAAGAGATGAAAAATATTCTAAGTATGGAAAGTATTTTGGAGGTCTGAGTACACCTTTAATGCGAAATGAGTGGTAAAATTTAATTCTTTTAATGTAGTTGATGGGGTTGTTAAGGATTTTAGCACCCAACATGCAGAGCAGTACATTTAAGATCAGATGACTCAAATGAAAAAATGGGAAGACATATTGGAAATGTTGTATATGCTTGAAATGGTGTTGTGTAGGTGGCTAGTGTAGTAAAACTCTTCAATGCATCTAGGAAAATTTGAGAAGTCAATGTTATAGGTGGCAGGGAAGGATTAGAACCTTCCCTCTTTATTTCTCAGAGTATAATTGGAGTGCAAGCAATCTTTTTTTGATTTATTATAGAGGCTACAAGATATGGGTCTCAATCCCAATGTACAAATCAACTGACAGATTGGAATAGGACTTCAATGCAACATGGGTGCAGTCCTTTACTGGGTATGGCACCTAGGGGACTGCATTCAACTTGAATTTAAATAATATATATGCAAGGTTGAGATTGGTTTTAAGGGTTGGTAATTTTGGCATCTTCTCAATAGGGTTGTGAGCTTTAGGAGGTAGATTAAGAAAGGATAATGTGCAGGCTATGTTTATACATGAATCAATCATGAAGTGTATGTAATATAATTCAAATCTTTGTATCGGATTGTTGTTTTTCTCCATTATTGTAGGTATTTTTCTTAGTAAAATGTAATAGCAGTTTTAGTTTTCTTTTACCACATTTTGTGGTATGATTGTAAGCTCTAATTTGATGAATGTGATAGTTCTTAATTCATTCCCAGGATTTTTGAATGATCATTTCAGTATTGTATGGATAAAAATGTACTATGGTGTGTGATTCTTAAGTATTTCCAGTAATCTAGTAGTGATTTCTTTGCATTTGATACATCAATTAGGTAGTTATACACTTTTATATGATCATTTCCTCTATTTTACATTAGACTCTACAACCCAATGGATAGGCATGAGTCTAAGTAGCCCTAAATCACCCATCTTCAAAACAAGATCTATACATCTTATTTTTTTAGAAGCAGAAATAGTCTTCATCCATCCTCATTGTATAGGATTGCATTTATCAGCTATATATGGGTCATACAACAACCATCTTTGCTTAGTTCAATGATAGATTCAGGGCTAAGAGATCAATCTGGGTTTGGTTGTTCTTATTTTTAGTTGTTCATCTAGTTTGATTTTAATACCAACTCAGGTATAAAACACCTTGGAATAGCCCTGTAGAGTTTAAGCTGAGTGTTACCAATTTTCACCGACAGCTCAAATTGGCAGAGCTAAAATAATTTGCTTCCATTTTAAGGTGAAAAGTTCCTAATACATTTCTGCTTTGCTTATCCTTTGCATAGTTTAAAGTGTTCAGAAAAGAAAAGGTTCAGTTCTATGATGCAATGTGTTATAACAGAAAGGAAAACATTAAACTTGTCATTCAATGCTTTGCAGCATAAAGGAAATTTCATAGATGATAGGAAGTGGTTTCATTTCATATTGTAATGCTTCCATTCATTTTACAAAAGAGATATACAAAAAACTGCATAAGTGTTGTATTGATATTCATTAGGAAGAAGGAAGGATCAAATGTCCCACATAAGCTATGGGAATAGCTGAAGTAGTACAATATAAGAAATATACCATACATTTGAAGATAAAGAATGTAAAAGAAGCATATAAGAGGAGGCATATCCATCATTGCATGTTTAATGTCTTGAGTTGGTCTCCATTGTTGCTTTCCCATTCTTGCTCCTAATCTTCAAGTGAACCTGCAGTGATTGAGAAAGATTGGTTAGAGCTCTGGTTATGAGTCTTCATATGTAGCTATCAACAAAAGTATAATACATTGCCTATGTTGCACTGAATCAGTTGACAAGCATCAGATATATACAAGAAGGCCTAAAAAGTAAAACATCACAAGAGCATTGAGCTTCACTCTTTTATCTAACATGTTTGTTCATTGTACATGTATAGGAGAAATTATGTTGCTGATCCATTTTTGAAGACATCATAGCTGATGCAGAGGTAAAGGTAGAGTTGTTGAAGTTCCCTCAATGAACTTAGATCACTATACTTCCTCCAAGAGGTATACAAAGGTGTTTATTATCATGAACCTACTCAAGGATTCGAAAGAACTGACATAGCCCTGGACCACACACTGGTGTCCACCCTTACAAGCTATTCAACTTCTCACTGGTGAGTCACTGCTCTAACCAACCCTTATACACAGTCCACCTCAAAGGACAACAATCTACCTCTAAAAGCTCTCAACAACTACCAATCCACTCTATCTATCAAGGTCTTCATATTACCATCAACATATGCTTGTTTTGGACAAAACTAACATCAGGTCACTGACCAAAAAACTAATGGTTACACTTGCAAAGACAAAAAACAATAAGTTGCAGCTTGACTGTCCTATGACAGTGCTAAAATGATAGCTTATTCCTTAGAGCCTTTGTGAGCAAAAAAATCAGTATTAACTCCTTATCAACAAGGATCTTCACACAAACATAACATGTATCTACCAAGGACATGAAATCACTGACCCAGTCCCATACTCCTGTACTTTCTTTGACAGAAAACCATAACTGTCTTATGGCTGTCATAAAGAGATAGTATTTCAAGAAGGTTAAATCTTGTAGCCAAGGGGATGTTTAATACCACATTAAATGTTCATAATTCCAAATGTCCTTCACCACTAAATCCATATCCAAATACCCATCATGAATATGTACTTCTATCCACACATGCAGAACCATACTGTACTGTAGGTGTTTAGAAACAGTAAACTATCTTTTCCTTGAAAACAAAGGCCTAAATTGAAATAATGGAAAAGAAAATGCATCCAATATGCATGCACAAGGTCCACCAAGTGTTGTACTAGTCAATCTCCACCATCAAGCATAGACTCCACCTTGCATTTGTCAAAACAAATCAGCTATCTTCACTGTCATAATACAGTCCACCTCTAATTTCTCAGCTAGTCACTAGTGAGACAAGTTAGATGCATGCCATACATCTTGTAGAGAAGGAGTTAACCTGCCAACCATAAAAAAACATTAAATCTACTCTATCTTCCTCCATCCCACCAAGAAATGGGCGACCACCTTCAAAGGACAGAGGAAGAATGAAGCATTTTGCCCAAAACCCTAGCTATGGAGGGTTAAAAACCAGTTTACACACAATGGGTTCAAACAAAGCATTAGAAACATTTCAAAAACTCTAACTAAATACAAATGAAATGTGATTCAACCTACAACCATATTTTCCAGACCATGGACCTCTTACTGTCCGTACCAGGCCGTACAAGAAGGCTATTTTTAACAAAAAGCAAAAAAACACAATTTTTACCTTATAAAACTCCTTCTCTCCATTCCATTTTGGCATGTTTTTACAAAATGAGTTTATAGAAAGTTTTCTAACCTTTCCACTTCCTATTATGTCCATACAACTACCATGAGAGGCAGTGAAATGATGGGAAAAGCTTTTTTCTTTAAAAACACCAAGTTTCTAAAAGGAGAAACCTATAGAATAGGCCTAAGCTAACTGGTGCAGGAGCACCTACCTGACAGCTGGTCTTGATAAGGCAGTTAGTAGTTTTAGGTCTTGTTTATGTTTCCAAGAAGGTCTGATAAGACCAAATGCATGTAATAAGGTCATGCTGATCATGATAAGATCATGCTGACCATGCTTTTGCTATTTTTAGGAAGTTTGTTAGAACAGCTGTCATGATGTATGTTCGGTTGGATCTCCCAGCCGCCTGGAGAGTTCCCAGCCGCTTGGAGTCGGGTCAGTAGTACTCGTAGGAAAATCTATTTAAGCATGAGGATCGGTTGACTGTAGATCATGAATCGATCGAGCTAGGTTGTAGAGAGTGAGACAGCGAGAGAAACTGATCATTGTATTTGCATCTTTTGAAATCAAATAAAGTGTTCCTGTTTGTGTTCATCCTCTGTTGAATTCCATTGCTTGATCGATTTGCTGGTTTGGTGGCTGTATGGATTCACTGATCCATTCCACCGGTTGATTCGTCTGATCGGTGGAATGGTTATGTACAGTAGGTTAGTAGTTAGTTTGTTTGTTTGCATGCAGGTGTGTAGGATCGCGACTGAAAGGTGTTGAAGACCCTAGCATGTGCATGTGCTAGGTCGAGCTGATAAAGTGTGGTAGATCACCCTGGAAGTGGATCGAGTCATCCCAGGAGGTTCGGTGGATCAGCGCAGTGAAAATCCGCTAAGGCTGAAAGTTCGTCAAGACGACATCATCAGGATAATTTGGTAAATATCCTGCAGTCGCGTTGGGCATCATCATCTGGATAAGTGGAGGAGAGCATGATGTTGCCGATTGCATGAAGTGCAAGTGCGTCGGGGTGATCATCATCAAGAGTTGCCGGAGAGGAGCGTATCGGCATCAGGAAGAAGATCGGGTCATGAAACTGTTGAAGTTCGCATGTTGCAAGTGCATCAGGATGTTTTAAGTCGGATATACACTCAGCGTATATATCGCCGTCAGGATCATCTCTCGGGAGTGCCCATCATCCGCGTATCGTTAGTAGATGCGGGAGTGAAAGTTCATTTTTTTGACTAAGTGTTGAAGAGGTCATCAAGATATTGTGTGACGTCATCGTCATCAGGATATGACGTCATCGTCATCAGGATATTGAGATATCCCCCTATGCAAGTTTATCCTGCTGTCGTTAATTGCTTAGGTATCGGCGTAAGTCCTCGGCAGAAGGTTGTGTTAACATCATCAGGAGGTTTCGAGAGAACCGGACAAATCATATCCTGATGCTGTTGCTTGTATCGTCGGCTATCGGGGTATCGAAGGGAAGGTGCTGAAGGTGCTCATCATCAGGATCTTTGGAGCAACCGGATATTGGATATCCTGCTGACGAAGGGGGTGTTGCATATCATGATGATGCCGATGGAGCTTGGCGCCCGATGAACAGTGCAACAGGAGGATGTTTGCGCTAGTTGAACATCATGATGATGATGATAGGCGGAAAACGGAGGAAGTGAACAGTAGTCGGCAGGAGGATAATTGTGCTCGTCCAAAATATGATGATGATACTGACAGTGTAAAGCAAAATATGATGACGATGATGATGATGATGGGCTGCAGACGTCCATGCTGTATTGTAGGGTTATAGTGTGGATGCCTCTGCATCATAGTGGTATCAGAGCTCAGCAAAACATTTGGGCTGTTGTGTGTTGATTCTGTCACCGAAAGGGCAAAGGTAGAGTTGAATTGTGTGTTGTGTGTTGATTGAGAGGTTGACAACATGCCTCCGAAAGGTAGTGGTACTGCAAGGGAATTGCAGGAGATGAAGGAGAAACATGCTAGAGAGATGAGGAAGATGAAGGAGCTTGCTGAAGCACTTCAAGCCAGGCTGACAGCCCTGGAAAAGAACAAAAAGAGGGAAGTGGAAGACAGTGAGTCTGAAGAAGATGAAGATACTGTTGAAGAGTATGAAGAGGTAGCTGAAGATCTGGATGCTGAAGACCAGAGATTGGCAAAACTGTTAAAGGCAGTGCAGAATGATAAACCTAAGGTAAAGGTTGATGTTTCCATGTATACTGGAAGTTTGAATGAAGATGAATTACTGGATTGGATTGCTGCACTGGATAATCACTTTGAATGTGAAGATATTGCTGAGGATCAGAAGGTAAAGATTGCAAAGACCAAGTTAGGAGGTCATGCTTTGGTATGGTGGGATTATGTACAATCTGAGAGAAGGAAACAAGGGAAGTCAAAGATCACTTCATGGGATAAGATGGTAGCAAGGATCAAAGGTAAATTCTTGCCAAGGGATTATGAAATCCAGATGTTTAAGAAGCTGCAATTTTTAAAGCAGAAGGAAAGGGATGTGAAGGCATATACAGAAGAGTTTTATAAATTGAGTATGAGATCTGGTCATCATGATAATGAGGTAGAAAAGGTGGCTAGGTACTTGGCTGGTTTGAGATTTAACATACAGGATGAGTTAGTTTTAGCTAACCCTAAGAATGTGGAGGATTGTTACCAAATGGCAATCAGGATTGAAGAAAAGATGAATAGAGGACATGATAAGTCCATGAGAGGAAGAGGAAACAATAGGGGAAGAGGAGTAGCCACTACACAAAAGCAAACCAATGAGGGTCAAGAAGACACTGGTAAAGGACAGGGACAGTCTGATTTCAGGGGTGGATGGAAAGGTAATAGAGGAAGATTTGGAGGTGGTAGAGGTTCTACTACATTTTCAGGAAAATGTTACACCTGTGGAGAGTTTGGTCATCCATCCTTCAAATGTCCAGAAAACAAAGGTTCATCATCCAGAAATGATAGAACTAATGACAAGAGGGTACAACTTGTACAGGAAGAGACAGTAGAGCAAAGTGCACAGAGTTCAAACACTTATCAAAAGGATAAGGAGCCTGATAATTATGCATATCCAGAGAGTGGAGAGTCTCTGCTGATGAGAAGAATAGCAACTACCATGAAGGTACATGACAAAGAATCCCCACAAAGAAGAGCTCTTTTCAAGACCATATGCAAGAGCAAAGGTAAAAAATGTAAGGTTGTCATTGATACTGGTTCAACAGACAATATGGTATCTCAGGAAATGGTGGATAAACTGAATTTGGAAAGGATTCCACATCCACACCCTTACAAGGCATCTTGGGTGAGTGATAGTCAATCACTTTTTGTCTCTGAACAGGCATATGTGGATTTTCAGATTGGAGCATATCATGATAGAATTTTGTGTGATATTTTGCCCATGGAATGTTGTCACCTACTGTTGGGTAGACCATGGCAATTTGACAGAAGGGTACTGTATGATGGGTATTCTAATACCTATACCATCAAGAAAGATGGGAAGACTATTAAGTTGATGCCATTGCAGGCAGATGCTGCAGCATAGGGGGCAGCCAAAATCATTTTGATGGGAAAGAAGGAGTATGTGCAGATGCCTAGAGGAGCAGGTATAAAGGTAGATAAGGATACTGCAGAGACAGAAGTTGTTCAGGGCACCAGATTGAAGAAAGTTTTAGTTTTGACTGACAGAGGTCAGCAGCAGGTGTAGAAACAGGTTTGCCCACAGCAACCAGTTGAGAGGAATGACAAGGATGTTGTCATAGTTGGGACTATTGCTTGTCCTATAAAAGTTGAAAGGAAGATAGGATTGAACATTTCAGAAGTTCAAGAGGCAGTTTAGACAGAGGTTCTGGTCAGACAATCTGGCAAACACAGGGTATGTGAGAAAAAGGCCTACATCAACAGGCATGAGGAGTTACCTACAAGAAAGCAAGTTACAGTTCAGAAGACTTGGAGCAGCCAAGAGTCAGTAGAGGACAAAGCTGGAACAGATCAGCATATTTCAAAGGCAAAGTGTACAGGTGGAGGACTTCCACATACTAAACTCATGGGACATGAGTTCTTTTCTGTTGGGGAGTATGGTGCAGGAGCACCTACCTGACAGCTGGTCTTGATAAGGCAGTTAGTAGTTTTAGGTCTTGTTTATGTTTCCAAGAAGGTCTGATAAGACCAAATGCATGTAATAAGGTCATGCTGATCATGATAAGATCATGCTGACCATGCTTTTGCTATTTTTAGGAAGTTTTTTAGAACAGCTGTCATGATGTATGTTCGGTTGGATCTCCCAGCCGCCTGGAGAGTTCCCAGCCGCTTGGAGTCGGGTCAGTAGTACTCGTAGGAAAATCTATTTAAGCATGAGGATCGGTTGACTGTAGATCATGAATCGATCGAGCTAGGTTGTAGAGAGTGAGACAGCGAGAGAAATTGATCATTGTATTTGCATCTTTTGAAATCAAATAAAGTGTTCCTGTTTGTGTTCATCCTCTGTTGAATTCCATTGCTTGATCGATTTGCTGGTTTGGTGGCTGTATGGATTCACTGATCCATTCCACCGGTTGATTCGTCTGATCGGTGGAATGGTTATGTACAGTAGGTTAGTAGTTAGTTTGTTTGTTTGCATGCAGGTGTGCAGGATCGCGACTGAAAGGTGTTGAAGACCCTAGCATGTGCATGTGCTAGGTCGAGCTGATAAAGTGTGGTAGATCACCTTGGAAGTGGATCGAGTCATCCCAGGAGGTTCGGTGGATCAGCGCAGTGAAAATCCACTAAGGCTGAAAGTTTGTCAAGACGACATCATCAGGATAATTTGGTAAATATCCTGCAATCGCGTTGGGCATCATCATCCGGATAAGTGGAGGAGAGCATGATGTTGTCGATTGCATGAAGTGCAAGTGCGTCGGGGTGATCATCATCAGGAGTTGCCGGAGAGGAGCGTATCGGCATCAGGAAGAAGATCGGGTCATGAAACTGTTGAAGTTTGCATGTTGCAAGTGCATCAGGATGTTTTAAGTTGGATATACACTCAGCGTATATATGGCCGTCAGGATCATCTCTCGGGAGTGCCCATCATCCGCGTATCGTTAGCAGATGCGGGAGTGAAAGTTTGTTTTTTTGACTAAGTGTTGAAGAGGTCATCAGGATATTGTGTGACGTCATCGTCATCAGGATATGATGTCATCGTCATTAGGATATTGAGATATCCCCCTATGCAAGTTTATCCTGCTGTCGTTAATTGCTTAGGTATCGGCGTAAGTCCTCGGTAGAAGGTTGTGTTAACATCATCAGGAGGTTTCGAGAGAACCGGACAAATCATATCATGATGCTGTTGCTTGTATCGTCGGCTATCGGGGTATCGAAGGGAAGGTGCTGAAGGTGCTCATCATCAGGATCTTTGGAGCAACCGGATATTGGATATCCTGCTGATGAAGGGGGTGTTGCATATCATGATGATGCCGATGGAGCTTGGCGCCCGATGAACAGTGCAACAGGAGGATGTTTGCGCTAGTTGAACATCATGATGATGATGATAGGCAGAAAACGGAGGAAGTGAACAGTAGTCGGCAGGAGGATAATTGTGCTCATCCAAAATATGATGATGATACTGACAGTGTAAAGCAAAATATGATGACGATGATGATGATGATGGGCTGCAGACATCCATGCTGTATTGTAAGGTTATAGTGTGGATGCCTCTGCATCACTAACTCCATATTGGACTAGTCAATTAAATAAACTAAGTCCTTATTACATAGCATGAAAATGGCTTTCAAAGCCTTAGGAAAAACCAAAAATAACAAGGTCACAAAATGTTACAGTCAAAAAAATGACTAAAACTGAAGCTCCTGCACCATACTCCCCCTGTGGGAAAAACTCAAGTCCCTTGAGTTGGCAATTGTTGAAGTGTCATGCCATGCTTCAAGATATCTGCTTCAATCATCCAGGTGGCCTCTGAATCAGGGAGATCCTTCCATTTCACCAAGTAGTCCTTATAGACACCTCTCCGAGTCTTCCTGATAACTTTGAAATCCAGAATGCACTCCAACTGTAAAGGTTTGCTTGGAGGCAAATCCTTGATCCAATCAGCATCTTCAACCACCACATCTGATCCACTTTCATCAAGAAATGGAGGTCTAAAAGGAAAAAGATCACAAACATTAAAAATTGGAGAGATACCAAGGCCAGCTGGTAGCTCAATCTCATATGCATTTAGACCAAATTTGTGCACTATTTTGCATGGTCCAATCTTCTTCATCAGGAGTTTAGTTGGCTAACCCTTTGGCAACCTTTCTTTCCTCAGATATGCCATAACTAAGTCACCAACTTTGAACTGTACTTCTCTTTTCTTCAAATCTGCCTTTTCTTTCTACTTTGTGACTAATTTTTCTAGTTGCAACTTGACTTGATCATGGACTGTTTTCATGAAGACAACAAACTCTTCACCAGGTGTACTCCTTCTATCCCAACCTTGGAGATCCTTTAGCTCAAGTGGCCCACTTGGATGAAAGCCATAAACTATCTCAAAAGGACTTTTACCAGTGCTCCTATTCCTTGAATCATTGTAGGCATATTCAACCTGACTGATAACCAAGTCCCATTGCAAACAATGCTGCTTTATAAGGCATCTTAGAAGGTTTCCAAGTGACCTATTAACCACCTCAGTCTGACCATCAGTTTGTGGGTGGTAGGCTAATGAAAAGGACAACTGTGTGCTTAGCTTCTTCCACAAGGTCCTCCAGAAGTGACCTACAAACTTAGAATCTCTGTCAGTTACAATGGACAATGGTAAACCATGTATCCTTACTACCTCTCTAAAAAATAGACTTGCAACATGAGATGCATCATTTGTGCATTTACATGGCACAAAATGAGCCATCTTGCTAAACCTATCAACAATAACAAACACACTATCCACCCCTCTGGCTGTCCTGGGTAACCCAAGCACAAAATCCATGTTGATACTTTCCCAAGGTTTGTTGGGAATGGGAAGGGGCTGGTATAGACCTGCATTTGAAGACACACCTTTGGCTCTTTAACAGATTGCACAACTAGCTACATACTTCCTCACATCTGATTGCACCTTTGGCCAAAAATAGAACCTTGTGACTTGTTCTAGTGTCTTGTCTAAGAAAAAATGTCCTGCTAAAGAACCATTATGCTTTTCCTTGATGATGTTGTCCCGTATGGAGCACTTAGGGACACACAACAAATTGCCTTTAAACAAGAGGCCTTCCTACAAAACAAAATCTGCATACTCTCCATGGAATGTGTTAGCCAAGTTCATACAGACATCATAAGCCTCTTTGAAATCAGAATCTTCTTTATACAGCTCCTTTAAATAGTCAATACCCATGCTTTCTAACTGAATTTCATGAACCAAAAGCAACCTCCTACTCAATGCATCATCCACCTTATTAGAGACACCTCTTTTGTGCTTAATTGTGAAGGTATAAACTTGTAGCTGTTCCATCCATTTAACATGTCTATGGTTCAATTTTTCTTGACTGTTAAGAAAGCTTAAAGCATGATTGTCAGTAAACACAATAAATTCTTTGGGCAGCAAATAATGTCTCTATTTCTTAAGGGCTTGCACCATTGCATAGAGTTCTAAGTCATAGGTAGAATACCTTTGCTTGGCTTCATTCAACTTTTCTGAAAAGAATGCCACCGGATGTCCTTCTTGGCTGAGAACAACACCAATAGCTTGTTGACTTGCATCACACTCAACAACAAACACCTTATCAAAATCAGGGAGTACTAAGGTAGGTAGCTCAGCCACCTTTGTTTTCAACAACTCAAAACTATCATTAGCTTCTTTTGTCCACTGGAATCTACATTTGACTCCACCCTTGATGGTGTTGAGGATGGGAGTACTAATGTGACTGAAACCTCTAATAAACTTCCTATCAAAAGTCACCAATCCATGGAAACTTCTCACATCTCCCACTATTTTTGGGGTAGGCCAACTGAGAATAGCCTCAACCTTAGAGGGATCCATCTTCAAACAGCCATTAGAAATGACAAATCCCAAGTATACAAGTTTAGTTTTCATGAACTTACATTTGTCTAAGTTGATCATCAACTTGTGCTCATGTAGCTTCTCCAACACCTGACCAACATGCTTCACATGGTCTTCCCTTGTCCTGCTGAAGATTAGTATGTCATCAAGATAAACAATAACAAATTTACCAATGAATTCAACTAATACCTCATTCATCAGGCGCATAAATGTACTTGGCACATTGCTAAGACCAAATGGCATAACAAGCCATTCATAAAGAACTTCATTGGTCTTAAAAGCAGTCTTCCATTCATCTCTCTGTCTAATTCGGATTTGATGATATCAAGATTTTAAATCAATCTTTGAGTAATAGCATGATCCTCCAAGATAATCCAAGAGATCTTCAATCCTTGGCATTGGGAATCTGTACCTTATGGTGATCTTATTTATGGCCCTTGAATCTGTGCATAGCCTCCACTTTCCATCCTTCTTAGGAGAAAATACACTTGGAATTGCACAAGGACTTAGACTCTTCCTAATCAGCCCTTTCTCCAGGAGATCTTGAATTTGCCTTGCCACCTCTTCATTTTGCTGTGGAGTTAGCTTGTATGCAGCCTTGTTAGGCAATGTAGCACTAGGTATTAAGTCAATTTGATGACTAATATCCCTCATGGGTGGTAAGGAGTTGGGAACTTCCTCTACCACAAGGTCTTGATACTTATCTAGAAGTTGCTGTACTTCCAATGGAATATCCTTTTGTTTTTGATCTTGCTGATCTGATCTACTCTTGGGCTTCATGACCAAGGCATACCCCTGATTGTCATTCTCCTTCAAGATGTTTAGGAACTCATTACCATTCACCAACATGACACTGCTGTTATTTTCCTTTCCCCTGGGCTGCTCCAACAAAGGATCCATTATGAATGCTCTTCCATTCTTGGTGATGACATAAGTGTTCTTCTCACCATCATGCTGAGCTTTAACATCATACTGCCATGGGTGGCCAAGAAGCAGGTGACATGCATCCATAGGGATGATTTCACATAGCACTTTGTCCTTGTAGTCACCAATTGCAAATTCAACCCAAGTTTGTTCCTCCACCATGAAACTTTGGTTCTTGTTTAACTAGGAAATCTTGTGAGGATTGATATGAGGCAGCCTCTTCAACTTGCACTTCTCAATCATCTCAGTGGATACCACACTCTCAGTAGACCCTAAATCCACTATGATTTTGCAGAGTTTCCCATAGGCTAGGCCTTGGGTTCTAAAAAGATTCTTTCTCTGAGGGGGCTCTTGCTTCAATGGCATCTTCAACATAGCCCTTTTGATCATTATACTCTCTCCATCTAGAACAGGTGCAGCACTTCCCATTGGTAAATTCACACTTTCACAGTCATCATCTTTCACTAACTAATTTCTCTTCCCACTATCATGAGAGTTGTTGGCTTTCCCTAGGCATTTGTTCATTGTATGGCCAACTTGGTTGCAGCCATAACATCTTCCAGTGAAGACTCCTGGTCCTCTACCACCTCCACCATTTTTGCCCTTGACATTATGACTTCTCTGTCCTTTGAAGCCTCCTCTATGCTCTATTTCTGATTGTGTTTCTTGCTGATTGTTATTTTCAGTTTTGTTGAACTGTCCACTACCAAAATTGCCTCTTCCTCTTTGGTTTCTACCACCTCTACCTCTGGCACTTCATTCACCCTTCCTTCTCAGCTTTTCCTCTGCTCTGGAGGCCAATAAGAAACATTCATCCACTATCTTTGGTAACACTAAACTTATATCATCTTACAAATTTTATTTCAGTCCATTCAAGTATCTAGCCACCATCCCTTTTTCATCTTCATTATGATTGGCCCTCATACAGAGTCTATGAAATTCTTTTGTGTAGGTAGCCACATCCATGTCTTTTTGTCTTAGATTCTAAAACCTCCTTATGATTTGAATCTCATAGTTAGGTGGCATGAACTTGCTTCTGAGCATAGCCACCATTCTGCTCCATTTAGTGATGGGATTCTTCCCAATCTTCTCCCTCTCACTCTGCATATAGTTCCACCATACAAGTGTAGAACCTCTTAGCCTTGTCTTAGCAAACTTGACCTTTTTACTATCATTGAACTCCTTGTAATCAAAGAAGTTTTACATAGTTTCTATCCAGTCGGTGAGAACATCTCCATACAACTTGCCATGAAAGGTAGGCACATCCATCTTGGGATCACCACTGTCTCCATGAGCACCCTTAAGTGCATTCAAGAAGGCTTTCTCATCTGTAGACATATCCTACTCTAGAGGATCCTCTTCTATCTCTATTTCTTCATTTGTGTCAGAAGAACTTCCCTCTTCTTTGGTCTTGCCCTTGGACTTCTTCTCTTCTTGTAATTTTGCTTCTTGCAATCTTGCTTCAACCATCTCTTCCACCAACTTCTTGATGGCATCTTGACTCATTGTCTTGGGAGGTAGTGTACTAGCCTCTGTTTCAATTTCCTCTTCTGACATACACTTCCTTCCAATCAGAATATTAGCTCTGATACCAATATGATGTAGAGGTAAAGGTAGAGTTGTTGAAGTTCCCTCAATGAACTTAGATCATTATACTTCCTCCAAGAGGTATACAAAGGTGTTTATTATCATGAGCCTACTCAAGGCTTCTCAAGAACTTACATAGCCCTAGATTACACACTGGTGTCCACCCTCACAGGCTATTCAACTTCTCACTGGTGAGTCACTGCTCTAACCAGCCCTTATACATAGTCCACCTCCAAGGACAACAATCTACCTCTAAAAGCTCTCAACAACTACCAATCCACTCTATCTATCAAGGTCTTCATATTACCATCAACGTATGCTTGTTTTGGACATAACTAACATCAGGTCACTGACCAAAAAACTAATGGTTACACTTGCAAAGACAAAAAACAATAAGTTGCAGCTTGACTATCCTATGACAGTGCTAAAATGACAGCTTATTCCTTAGAGCCTTTGTGAGCAACAAAACCAGTATTAACTCCTTATCAACAAGGATCTTCACATAAACATAACATGTATCTATGAAGGACATGAAGTCACTGACCCAGTCTCATACTCCTGTACTTTCTCTGACAGAAAACCATAACTGTCTTATGACTGTCATAAAGAGACAGTATTTCAAGAAGGTTAAGTCTTGTAGCCAAGGGGATGTTTAATACCACATTAAATGTTCATAATTCCAAATGGCCTTCACCACTAAATCCATATCCAAATACCCATCATGAATATGTACTTCTATCCACACATGCAGAACCGTACCGTACTGTAGGTGTTTAGAAACAGTAAACTATCTTTTCCTTGAAAACAAAGGCCTAAATTGAAAGTAATGGAAAAGAAAATGCATCCAATATGCATACACAAGGTCTACCAAGTCCTGTACTAGTCAATCTCCACCATCAAGCATAGACTCCACCTTGCATTTGTCAAAATAAATCAACTGTTTTCACTGTCATAATACAGTCCACCTCCAATTTCTCAACTAGTCACTAGTGAGACTAGTTAGATGCATGCCATACATCTTACAGAGAAGGAGTTAACCTGTCAACCATAAAAAAACATTAAATCTACTCTATCTTCCTCCATCCCACTAAGAAATAGGCAACCACCTTCAGAGGACAGAGGAAGAATGAAGCATTTTGCCCAAAACCCTAGCTATGGAGGGTTAAAAACTAGTTTACACACAATGGGCTCAAACAAAGTAGTAGAAATGTTTCAAAAACTCTAAGTAAATGCAAATGAAAGGTGATTCAACCTACAACCACATTTTCTAGACCATGGACCTCTTACTATCTGTACCAGGTCGTACAAGAAGGCTATTTTTAACAAAAAGTAGAAAAAACATAGTTTTTACCTTATAAAACTCCTCCTCTCCATTCCATTTTGGCATGTTTTTACAAAATGAAGTTTATAGAAAGTTTTCTGACCTTTCCACTTCCCATTCTGTCCATACAACTACCATGAGAGGCAGTGAAATGATGGGAAAAGCTTTTTTCTTTAAAAACACCAAGTTTCTAAAAGGAGAAACCTATAGAATAGGCCTAAGCTAACTCCATATTGGACTAGTCAATTAAATAAACTAAGTCCTTATTACATAGCATGAAAATGGCTTTCAAAGCCTTAGGAAAAACCAAAAATAACAAGGTCACAAAATGATACAGTCAAAAAAATGACTAAAACTGAAGCTCCTGCACCAATAGCATGTGATGTAAAAATGGGCTCCCATAAGGGTTGAGCCCAACATGCTGCCCCTACTTCTAAAAAAAGGGATTGAGATAGGAATTCATGTTTAAAACACTTAAATTGAAATATTTTCAGCTGAAGGAGTAACCCATAAAGTGATTGCAAGAGCCTCAAGCTCATTACTCATTCATGACAATCAATTCAAGTGCAATAAAATGAACATCGCAAATGAGCAATAAACTCTTTTGACTGTCTAAATAAAGTGCAGAAAAAAACAAAAATGTATCATTTCTTCATTAAAAGAGTTCTTCTTGCATACAAAGTTCTTATGTTGTTATGGTTTTGCCTCATTAAGTGACAGTGATCATCATATTTTGTGTTTTATTGTTGATATACACCATGTTTCTATTGTCCATGTTATTCAAATAATATACAGTGAAGGTAGAACCATCAAGAATCAAGAGGTGATGACATACAATGTTCACATAGAAGGGAGCAACAGACTTAAATACAAAATACAGTCATTAAGCATTGTAGGACAATAGTAAACTTGAGAAGTAGTCATGTATGGACTATATTGAATAGCCATACATGAGGTGATAGTATGAGCATATGATAACAAAGATGCAAAGTAGTGATGAGATAATGATCATATTCTTAATCATGAAGTTCATGCATAACCTTGAAACAATAGTCCATGATAGTGATTTGAAACATTAGATGCATGGCAGTTATATGTGATACTCAAGAGGACAGTGATACATAACAAATACAGTGTCATTTCATTGTGAAATGTAATGCCAAGCATATGAACTCTTGAGAGGGTGAAATCATTGTTGCATAAGCTTATTAATAGGCAAAGTTTGAAAGCATTTTGAAGTTAAAGATAACAAATGGAATAAGAAGAGATGCAACAGTCTTAACAATTACCCCAAAGAACTTCATATCATATAGGGGTGAGAGCCTATAGTAACAACCAAATCAAGAGTACAATAGCATCCATATAAGGTTTTAAAAGGAGAAATGCGGGTGGAGAGACAATTCCAGAGCAAAGAAAAATTCTTCCATTTCTATTAGAAAAGTAAATAATGTTATCCTCTAGCTACCATGCTCTAAAGCCTATGTGTGTATACATCAAAAGATCATGCCATAATGAGAGTTTTACTCTTTTCATATTCTAAAAAACAAGGTGACGGAGTTTTGAAATATAGACTCAGAATAGAGTAAAAAATGCTTTCATTTCCTTTAGAGAAGTAAGCAATATTCTTTACTTTTGATGCATTTAGAATGAAGGAAAATGTAAGGATTTAGCAATAGTCACTAGTGACTGTATTTAAGTTTTGAAACCCTCATCCATAACAAGGTAAATACGCTCAAGCTGGTTCGAAAATAAGAGAGTCCAGAATAAGATAACCAGCCACACCCAAGAAAGTATGAGGAGCCCAGAAAATAAAGAGAAATGCTAAGCACAAAGGAATACTTAGGATGAAGAAGCAGTGGCCTATCTTATAAAGGAGATTTGTGTTTGTTACATTCAAAATAAGTAGGGTTGGAGCAGTTTTATTACATATAGAAAATGAGATAAACCCAATTTTATATCTTCATAGTCGTAGCCTAGGAGTCATTTTGACTCACAAATGACTAAACCCACATGGGTTTACATAAAGAAATTACAAATGCAAAAAATATAGGAATATTCAAGCTAATCCCAAAATGAAAAACACTCTGAAATGAGTTATGGCCACAGCCTATAGTTATGATTAGACACAAAGCAAATACCCAAAACTTCCTCATGAAGTCACTGCCATAAGGGTCTTAGAAACAAATAGAGGGAGGACATAAAATCTACATCTATTTTGTTCACTATGAGGTCGAATAGAGCATCTTTTGCAAATGATAAGGAAAATCAAGAAATGTGCATGATAAAATCTTAGCCACTATTGGTTGTAGGAGATACATTTGAAACACATAGTAAAATCTTCATAAATGCTTCCAAGGGTAGCCTAGAAATAGAGGGAAAATCAACAAGAAGAGACTAGAAACAAAATATATCAGAAATCTAGTTATGGCCATGGCTTAAAGGATAGAAATTTGTTTTTGAAATGGAGAATATGATTTAGTTTTGTGCTAGAAAGACTTACCTTGCAATCTCCTACAAAATTCTTTAAAACAATGCTTTGTAGCAGTAGACATGGAGAGATTTTGAGCTTCAAACCCTAGCAATGGTGGTGGCCAGGTAGAGCAAATTTTCCAAAAGTTCAAAGTACAAATGATGCTGAAAAGTTAGGGCTTAGGTTTTGTTTTAGAGCTTTCTATTTGCCTTAATTCAAATATGGGATTTTTATCACATATTTTCTAAAATCAAATGCCCACTAATACCCTCATGGTGTTATTTGCTTTGCATATAGACCTAGGCTTTATGCCTTTGAATTGTTTCAAAAAAAAGCGTAGGCTAGAAAATCAAAAGGTAGGCCTTGTATGTTTTTTACAAAATCAAACAAATCAAATCTTTTCCCTCCTTTGTGAAAAAATCAAAGTTAAAATTGCAATATATTGTAAAGTAATATTAAGGTAATATTCTATAAATTACCTTACTATTTGCTATTTTAAAAATGTAGTTAAATCAAAGCAAGTGGATGGAACTTTCCTGATTTTTAAGTCTTTTGGGCGAAATAGAAAAAAGCTAGACAAACTGAAGTTTCTATTTCAGTTTCCAACCAGTTAGAGCCTAATTTTTGAGTCTTTTTATGTGGGCCCACTTGGGAGGGAACGTTTTCACCTATTATTGCTCAGTTTGGAGGTAGTTTGAGCACTGATTTTGAGGCTTTACTTTTGAGCTCGAAAATGGATTGAGATTACTATTTTGGGGAGATTTTTTCCTTAGATTTTTCTATTCTCAATATTGGAAACATTTTGGAGATATAAGTTGGAGAAAGACTTAGTTTTTCATAGTTTAGGTTGCTTCTTACTTTTTGGTCCACCTGCAGAAAGCTTTGCAAGGCAATAATTTGTACTTAGAGTTTCATTTTTTTGTATGCTCCTTTTAACTTAATGAAAATAGAAGAGTTCTCCTATCTCACATTTTGTCACATTGTAGTACTGATTTGATGTTGCATTGTGATTCCAAGTGTTGAATCCTTTTCTATGTCTTGTTATTACAAACTTGTGTGCAGAAGTCTCATGTGATGCAAGTTGTATGTTGAGTATAGTTTCAGGCCTTCATACAAATTGTAGACACCTAAAATTGGATTCGCTCTGCAAACCAATTTCTCATACCTCTACACTAATCCACTCTCCCCATCTGCATATCCCTGGTGATCAATTAATTCACCTAATTAATCCATTTAATCTTACAACCCTATCCTATCAATTGAATGAGTATTGCTAATATTTATTTAGATGATTTATCCATTTCCCTAATCCCTATTAATTAGATAAATCATGCTTATCTGATTAACCTTGACTTAAGTTAATTAAGATAACACTTAATTAACCTTGCTTACCCCATCTTCCACTAACTGAATTTAAAATTCAGTTGTCCCCCACAATCCTCCACTAAACTGAATTTAAAATTTAGTTGTCCCTCACTATCCTCCACTCACTGAATTTAAAATTTAGTTGTCCCCCATTATCCTCCACTCTTCCCAAAAGTGAATTATTAATTCATCCACTATCCTCCACTCTTCCCAAAATGTGAATTATTAATTCATCCACTAGGAATAAAAGATTCACTTTTATTCCTAGCCCTTGATCTCATCAACTTAATCCTCACCCTCCATCCTCATCTCCAAAACTCTATAAATTAGACCCCTCTCTAGGCCATTAGGAGGAGACCTCTTCATGCATCAGACCTCTACCCAAATCTCTTCACAATCTCCTCATCTCATCAAACCTCTGCCAAAATCAATCTGGTCATCCCCTATCTCCATCTGAATCAACTTGTCTCTCATCTACATTATGTTGATGGTCTTGAGCAATCCACATCTTCGTTCTAGTCATGGGTACAATCTGAGGAGATCTCTTGGGTGCAACTCCTTCCCTCCTAGATCTGTGAGTTAAAAGGAAGGTAAAATCATGTTATTTGCATTTGATTCTAATCTAACCTTTGTTTTGATCTCATTGATTACATTGGCATGCTTGGTCTTGGATCTCATTGTTGCTTTTTGAAGGTTTTATTGTCAGAATCTTCATTTTCTAACCCTCTTTGTGGCAAATTTTGCAAGTTTTGGGGATGATTTGTTGCAGGTTGCATCTTGGGCAAAAACGGATTGCATTATTGTGATCAAGTTGTTGTTTCTATGAATTTTGACAGTAAATTTGCCTAGGTTCTGTGAATTTTTTTTTGAAAAAATTTGAAAATTTTTGAGGGTACAGTCCATACCATATGGATCTGTACCATACAGAACTGTACCCCTGCCCCACACTGATCTGTGCTTTGTTTGTCTGTAGGCTATGATAGTCATTTCATTTTGCAGGGTTAACAGCCAAAAATTGTAGGTTTTGGTGGGTCACTGCCCACAACACCGCTGATCCACCGCTTCACCACTCGGTCGCCACTCCCAACCCCGTCGCCACCGCCTACACACGCCGTCGCCACCCCCTATTGACCTGTCGCCTGCCTGCACTCACCGTTGCCACCCCCTGTTGACTTGTTGCCTCCCTGCACTCACCATCACTACCTACAAACACCACCACTCCTCCCTTCTCCTGCAGCCCCATTGCCATCGAGCCACTCCTCCCTTCTCCCGCAGCCCCGCCGCTCCCTGTCCTCCCTCCTCCCTGCTTCCTCTGCCATCGCCGCTCCCCTGCAAAACCCTCCTCTCTGCTCCTCGCAGCACCCTCCACCCTCTCCGCTCCCCATAGCACCCCCTGCGAACCACCATTCCCATTGCCACCACGAGACTTCTCACCCCCCCGGTCGCCACCTGGTTGACACCCTCGCCTCCCTTCAGCCCTGCCCTACAACCTCCCTCCACCCATGCAACCATCCCCACCCCCCCTTCAAGCCTCCCCATATTCCCTACCCCTCCCTCCGCTCCACTCCCCACGAACTCCTCTGCCCTCATTCTATCACAGTTATTCTCTAATGTCAAAAGTTAATAGTTAGCTTTTAGGGTTTGAGGTTACCTAAGGTCTTTTTTATTTTTTTCTATATTTTGCCCTTGGTCATATTATAGACCAGGGGCCCAATCTAACATAAACTGCCAACATCCAACCCTTAACTGCCTAAATTAAACATTGACATGTGACTGGTTTTCATTAAACAGCTAATGGCCTATTTTGATAGTCAAGCTTATCTCTGCTGCTTCCCACATACCAAAATAGGCTATTTTTTTCAAACTCACACAACTTTCGTATACGGAGGCAAAATCAAGCAAACAAATAGTTGTCAGAAAGAGGACTCAGCCAACTATGTATTGGTGAGGAAATTTTTAGGAAACTATACCTTTTTCCCACCTTTTTTATCAGTCAAAGTCAAACATGCATGAAAACTTCAAATGCTCATATCTTTTACATTTTTGATCAAATTTTCACAAATTTTTTCTTTGAAATCGCATGGAATTTCATCTAGAATCTGATTATGCAATCAATTTTTCTGTCTCAATTCATTTTTCATCAAATTTTATCAGATTCTCAACTTTCGCATAACAATCTCCTTGGAAGTCTACTTGCTCCGTTTTCATTCTTGTGACTTGTAGGTGATCATTCAGGGCTGGAACAACATCAGGAGCAACATCTACATCAATTTGGACCGGCCATTTAATCAGATACATCCATTTTCATCCTTTATCTCTCAATCATTGCTTGCAAACACACTTCTCTTTGGGTTTCTAAAATGAACTTTGTTTGATCCCACATCATTGAAATTGGGCATAAAATCAACCAGTGTCTTCAATCACATCTTCAAATTGGGCTAAAAAGAACCATTGATTGCCTTGTTTTCCTCACATTTCATTTCCTAAGGGTCAATTCATCAACTGCAAGTGTGAATCAAGTGGGTGTGTGTATGCTCTCTCCTCACACCGCAAGGTGATCTTAGAGATCAAAAACACCTCACTTCATTCACTTTTGTTTACCTTTTCCTAGGAGGCCTGCTAGGGGATTTCATCACCCCTAGGGATGACCTCATCTGAGGGTGAATCGAAAGACACCCTCATTTGAAATTAGAATCCTGTCACTCTTGGCTAAGCCCCAAAGAACTTTCTACCTTTGGGAAGTGAAGGTGAACGGTGGGTTACCCCGTTCTCCCGGCTGTGTGACAGGATTTCACTTTCAAATCATTAGTCAACCTCATCTAAACATTGCCCAAACCTAACTAGCCATACCCCATCAAACTAGGCATTAGGGTATGTTGATTTGTCTTACATGTGCTTTTTTTTCATCATCATATTCTTCCAATTCAAAATTCAAAATTACTTGTGTCTTGTGTGAGTGATTCTTGTTTGTACATGTGATCATTTGCTAAACATTGCCAAATCAAACTAAAACATCAAACACATAAGACAAGTCCTTCATCACATTCAAAATCCAATCACATTCATCCTAATCACCCATTCTTAACCACCTTAGTCATAATCACATCCAAGTCATCCATTATCAATCCTACTCACATCCTTGTCACTCTACATCATAAATCATCACCATTCTATCTACATCATTATCTAAACAACATCATTCTATTCATTACACAAAATCATTCTCTCCATCCTTCTCAAATCAACCTCAATCCCATTCATCCCTAAGTACATCCTAGTCACATCTCCATCCTTCATCCTCATTCTATCAACATCATCCTAACCATTATCCTAATCATCCCTAATCATTCCATATCAAACCCTAATCATATCCAAGTCATCATCACATCACATCAACATTGATCCCAATCATTATCCAAGTCTCCCAACATCATTATCAAAATCCACATCCTAAAACCCCAATCAAAAAAATAAAGACCTTAGTTGATCACATCAACCCTCATGCTTAAGATCATTAGTCTATCAAAAGCATAGAGAACCATCCAACACAAACAAATCAAATCAAATCATCTTAAGGACTTGAAATTTTGATCCCACCATCACAATCATCCATTATCCCCCATCATCCCATAACATCTCCAACAAAATGGATCTTCATGAAACCATACAACAATTACAAAGACGTAGAAAAATCTATGAGAACATGGATCCTAATGCTAAGGAACAATTCAAAAATGACATTAAAGATATGCCTTTATCACACCTCATTATTGGAGAATCCCAAGCCCCTACCCAACTTCCATCATATCAACAAACACCCTACTCATCATTCCCATCGACATCATATCAACCTTCATCATATCAACTTCCATCATATCAACATGCAACATCCTACATATCCACACCATCAACCTCATATCAACCTTTCTCCTCATATCAATCTTCATCCCCTTACACATCCATGCCATCATACTTATCCAATCAACCTTTACCCTCCAACCAATCACCATCCCCTTACACATCCATGCCATCATACTTACCCCACCAATCAATATCCCAAACTTATCCATCCCCCAACCTTTGTCCTGCTTCCTTTGACCAAGGGAACACTAATCTATCACACCTTATCTCAAGCTGATGCAGA
Source organism: Cunninghamia lanceolata (assembly GCA_027924645.1). Lineage (NCBI taxonomy): Eukaryota > Viridiplantae > Streptophyta > Pinopsida > Cupressales > Cupressaceae > Cunninghamia > Cunninghamia lanceolata. Next base: position 12,507,785 of record BSBN01000254.1, read on the forward strand.
GGAAAGGATCAACTCAACTTCATACTAGGCAAAGTTCAACTACACCAATGAGCCCAAAAACAAGGATCTTCATGGAAAAGTGGGAACAATAGTTAAAGTTCTTGAATTCTTCTTGGAAATGGTGTTTGGATATGTATTAGATCCCATCCCATCCATTGGCAAAGGTGGATCAAACTTCAAACTATTAGTTCCTTCACAAACCCCAAGAAAGACTAGTAGCCTACAAACGGAGAACAGTCCCAATAACTTTCTGTATAGACATCCAAATGCAAATCTTAGACATGTATTAGATACCCATTATGCCTCCCCACAACATTCTCCAGAATGGGTTTGGGTTGTTTTGGAAAATGTGTTCTAAAAACGGACTGGTAATTTTGCTACAAGGGTTCAAACTCAGAAATGTCACTGTGAAATGCCACGAACAGTCATACATAACTTCCACACAACACAAAATGAGGTCGATCACTTTGGTCAGATTGTAGATAACATAGTTACAGACATTTTCCCCAAGTTACATAAAGATCCAATAGTGGAAACAAAATTTATTACATTTTTCCCAAAACAGGTTACTCTAAATCAGGGTTTTGATAGTCTAGACAAAAAATGCAATATCTTGCTCTAAACAAAACCAAAATGCATGAAACCAAAAGTAAATGGAGGGTGATTGATAGGAATAGCACTTACAACCAATTACATAGCCATGCATGCTTGTAAAAATCCGTACAAGGCCTGGAAACAACATTTTCTGATGAAAAATGTAGAAAAAATAGTGGATTTCTTTATTCAAAACTCCTAACTTCAATCACCCACAAATTTCTAAAGGTTACAAGGCATTTTTTTTAAAGGCATCTCATCAAGACTTTTCAGTTTCCAACTAATTTCTAACTTCCTACAGTGAATCAAACCTTCATGACCTTTCATCTTCCCACCATTTGCACTTCTTTACAACTTTACAATGTTGTGACAACTTTTGCATTTTGCAACAAATGGACTTAAACTTTAACCTTCCTAACACATACAAATGACTTAATAAACCTTATACAATGTTGTAAAATTACAATTTAATCAAAGCTAAGGTGCTCTTGCACCATACTCCTCAGCATGAAGAAAACTCTTGTCCCAAGAGTTGTGTGATCTGCTTCAAATGACTTTTGCCTCTTTATGTCTTCAACCCTGATTTGATGCCTCCTCTGCTTCCTCTTTACTTTCCGACTGTGACTCCTATTAATGGAGTTTCACTGGCTGCCTCCAAGGTGCATCTTAAAAGTCCACTCCTTCCTACTACAACAACACTCCTATCCCTCACCTGGGAGTCCTCTCTTGCCTCTCTCCCCAAGACTTTTGGCGACAACCAATGGACCATCTCCTCTGGCCCTCTTGACAGACCTTCCTGTCTGCCTATAGTAGTGAGTGAACTTGCACCTGCAACCATAAAACTTCATAACAGAATCAGATAGCAAAAACTAATGCTCATCCTAAACTCCTGGTGTAGATTGCCTCCTTCGGTGCTCTATCTACACGCTCAGAATGATGCAGAGGTAGGAGGACCAAAACTATCCTCAATAACATTAAAAAATCAAAGAACTAATCCAATTTCTTTTGTCAGGTTGAAGAGAACATTAATACAGAATTTTCATCCAATTTTCATGAATATCCAATAGTAGGAGAGAAAGCTATGACTCTTTTCCCAAAACTACAAACCCTAGGCAGCGTTCAGACCTGCCCTCACCAAAAATGCCATAACTTATTCAAATCCTAATGAAATTTGATGCAACAAAAAGAAATGGAAAGTAGACTCAATACTCGTTGCAACCATATATGGCTTTCTCCTATATATGTCCATACAAAACCATACCAAACGTTGCAATGGGACTGTTGCAGGAAAAATAAAAAAATTACAGTCCATAAAACACTCATATCTTTCACAAAACTAAATAAAAATGCATGGGACAAGAAGAAAATGGAAGGTGATTGATAGGAATATCACTTACAACCAATTACATAGCCATGCATGCTTGTACAAATCTATACAAGGCCTAGAAACAACATTTTCTGATGAAAAATACAGAAAAAACAGTGGATTTCTTTATTCAAAACTCCTAACTTCAATCACCCACGAATTTCTAAAGGTTACAAGGCCTTTTTTTAAAGGCATCTCATCAAGACTTTTCAGTTTTCAACTGATTTCTAACTTCCTACAGCGAATCAAACCTTCATGACCTTTCATCTTCCCACCATTTGCACTTCTTTGCAACTTTACAATGTTGTGACAACTTTTGCATTTTGCAACAAATGGACTTAAACTTTAACCTTTCTAACACATACAAATGACTTAATAAACCTTATACAATGTTGTAAAATTACAATTTAATCAAAGCTAAGGTGCTCTTGCACCACAAGCCTATATCAACAACCATCTCCCAATGCAAATCCCCCATCCCCTAATCCCCATCCTCCAATCCCTCCCTCACCCTACCAATCCATCAATCCATCAATCCCAAATTTCCCATCACAATATCCTTCCAACATTATCAACCTTAATCCATCACCTTATGTGTTTCCCAATCCACCAACCCCTATCACACATACACCACCTCTTCCACCATCAAATCTTCCAAGTCTTAAGCCCACGACATCCAAAGCATCCTTGTGGGATTTCCTCCAAAGAACATCACCCAGCAAAGCAAAGGAATTCCCCAAATCCTCCACCCCTCCAACCCCACTATCTAGTCCAACACCTATCCTTGAACCATCACTACCTAATCCCATCACCCCCCTATCCAATCCCAATCCTAATCCTACACCATCCACCATCATTATCCATCCATTACATTGTTCTTCAACCCATAAACTCATGAAGGATACCATCCATTGGCTATTAGCAAGGAATCAAATACCCTCATGCAATCCATCACCCACCAAATCTCTTGCGTAATCCCCTATCATAACTCAAGAACCATCATGCAACCATGTTCAAGAACCCATAAGTCAAACACCTATCACATCCATCCACGCACCTATCACATCCATCCAAGCACCCATCACATCTATCCAAATCACTCCCATTTCTATCCAACCACGTGAGCTATGTCAAGAATCAAATCCAAAGCATGCTAAAACATCAACCCCTTCTCCTACTCAAGATCTCACCATCCCATCTAATAAGATCCCCGATCCCCTCCCATCTATTGGTTAACTTATTAATCCCACCCCTACCTCTACCACCCCTTCACCATCCCCCATGAATCCTTTACCTCCATCTACCAATCCCATCCCAAATCCATCCTCCTATTCACTTGGACAAAGCACTTTCATCCACGGTGACTCCCTTGTAGGGGGTGAACAACTTCCATCTACCATATATTCTTCTCCAACCAATAATGGACTCGTGTCTTGTTTCCAAAGCAACAAACATCCCATTGCATGTCGCATGCTCCAACATATGAACTATCAAGTCAAAGGCTTAGGCCTTCATGAACAAGGCATCTTGGAGCCCATCCACACCACATTCCATCCATCTTCTCATGGTCTTGGCTATACACCCCAAGGAAACCAATCTCAACATGTTGGTACCATCCACCCACCTTCCAAAATTCATTCATCCAATCCCAAACATGGTGCATCTCATCGTACTTCCAAAACATATGTCGCCATCCCTCCTCCATCATCCTACCATTTGCAAAAGCATGTGATCATCCATCTCCCTCCATCCAATTTACCTCCACTACTTCCAACTCCAAAGATCCCTATCAAATCCACTCTACCTCCTATCCTACCAACTCCCAACATCCCTATCCACAAATCCTCTTATCCTCCCATCCTCCCAACTCCTAATATCCCCATCCTCAATTCTCATCATCCATTTATCCATAAATCTACTAAAATTCCCAATCAAGACCAACAAAAGCACACATCTTTCAAACATGAAGCTTCCACCAAATCCATGGGATTCAAATATTTGAATGCCTCAACTCATAAAGCACAAAAGCCTAAGGATATTATCCCTTCCAATCAACCTGAAAAATCAAAAAGGCTATCAAATCTCACACCATCAAAAGATAAAGCAACAACAAAAATGGTGTGGGTCCCTAAACAAAAAGCTCCAAACTCTAATGAGGCATCCACATCCCAATCCACCCCAAAATCCCAAACATCCCACTCCCCATCCAAAAATCCCCCAAAGTCTAAGTCTATTTGGGTCCCTAAAACCCCAAATCGGCCATCCAAAAATCCCTCATCCTGATCCCCATTACTCCCAACTCCACATCCAAAGTACAAGTTTCCAAATACATCACGGTGTGTGCCACCATTGGTCATGGTTCCCCTCCACCACTTGCAATTCCCACATACCTCCATCTCTCCATCTTTCATCCACTATCCTACATATCTTCCCCATCACATTCCTATGGTCCATGCTTTTGCATAATCCACATTATACACACCATAATCCATTATCCATATTCCATTCCATCTTCTCCTATATACCAACATCCATGCAATCATCATCCATAATGCTATCCAACATGGGACCATCTTCTCCTTGCTATGGAAACATACGCTAGAGTCCCCATTCCATCAAAAACGCAAAAAAATCAAAAAATAAGAAAATAGTAAAGAGAAAAAATCCGTCCAATGGTGAACACCACTCCTTGTGGCACTTTGGGGAAGTACCATGATGAAAACCCCTTGTGGGTGTCATGTGTAATCCCTTCTCCATACATTTTGTATCCCTACACTTGGGGGCAAAACCGTATCCTTCATCTACATCCATAATATCCTTGCACATCTTATCCACTATCTTATCCTTATCCTATCATATTCCTATCCACCATCCCCTATGTATCCTATCATTCCCCATCCATCATATCTTGTTTTAACCATCTCTCACCCTAGATCTTGATAAAGACAAGGGGCAACATATCAACAACATGCTTTGGAGACCTCTTGACATAATTCCTTTGTAAGTATATCCTCCATCCATCTACTACAAAGTCCATCCACTCAAATGTAAAACCATCATGCAAAATTCTTTAAGCACTGGGCATATGATTCCTTGCAACCTAGCCCTTGGAGAAAATCCTTATCCCCATCTCCCATCCATCTATCATGCATCCCTATCATATCCCTCATCCCTATCTTCCATCTATCTAACATGCATCCCTATCACTTGTCCATTCATCTATCATGAATCAACTATTCATCATCTTTCATCACCAATCCCCAACCCAACCCCATCACCTTCACCTTTAGACTTGGTGTTCCCTTGTCATTGGTATCTCGCACAAAGGCTATCCAAATGAAATCCAATGTAACCATCTCATAATAAACCATTCCTTTTCTAAAAATCATGAAAAAAACAAAAAATCAGAAAATCCAAAATCCAAAAAAATCAAAAAATCCATAAAATCCCAAAAATATCCATCACAAATTCAACATCATTCAATCAACATTCCACATCACCATCACAATAGATCCAAGCATCGCATCACCTATCGAAGCATCGTCCCTTAATCAAAAATCAACTATCAAATCAACATCAATCACAACTACGCATGATCCAATCATCTGTCAATTCTTACCTTAGGATATATCTTTCCTACGAGAAGCAGAATCATCCCATCATCATCCATCTTGGCAAAAGATACAATGGTTACTTGTTTGGTTCGTTGGTCTTTTTGTTTTTGATTTTTATCTTTTGTCCTATTCAAAGATCATATCAAAGCTACCTTGATCTTACTATATCAGGGTATGTGGCGAAAACATCTAGAATGGGGCATAGTCTTGCTTTTGTATGCTGTGCTTGTGGGTTGGTCTCATTACTCCAAGCTAGTATTCATATCTTGATTGATCATAGGGTTGGTTCTAGAATATTGATCTCCTTATGCATCTAAGGTTCATCATACCTTTTGTGTACTAAGGGCTTATGCTATAAGTCCCCTTCCCTTGTCTAGACAAGGTTGTACTATCTTGGGAATGCATGGGATCATCCCTTTGTTTGCATGTCTAGTCAATGCAAATGTTGGATAAACATCATCACCCTGGTCTTCTATACCTTGGTGAAAATATCCACTTTGCTATATCAAACCTAGGATTGCTCTATATCATTTTCAGCACAATGATCATCCACCAATCATCTCCCAACATCATCATCCTTTCATCCCACCACTTATCCTCTGACCAGTTCAACCAATATGTTCCAACCATTTCAAGAGCACAATCGTGTTCTCGCAACCCACGTATCCTCTCGAGCGGGCATCACCCTTACCAATTATCCCCAAACCTTACCCTAAAACCAAAATCTTTTTTCTATCCAATCCATCTCTATGTTTCTAACTTCTTTGAAATGATGTTACTTAGCCACAACACCATCTCAAAGACAGGCAAATGTAGACACCTAAAATTGGATTTTCTCTGCAAACCAATTTCCCGTACCTCTACACTAATCCACTCTCCCCATCTGCATATCCCTGGTGATCAATTAATTCACCTAATTAATCCATTCAATCTTACAACCCTATCCTATCAATTGAATGAATATTGCTAATATTTATTTAGATGATTTATCCATTTCCCTAATCCCTATTAATTAGATAAATCATGCTTATATGATTAACTTAGACTTAAGTTAATTAAGATAACACTTAATTAACCTTGCTTACCTCATCTTCCACAAACTGAATTTAAAATTTAGTTGTCCCCCACAATCCTCCACTAAACTGAATTTAAAATTTAGTTGTCCCCCACTATCCTCCACTCACTAAATTTAAAATTTAGTTGTCCCCCATTATCCTACACTCTTCCCAAAAGTGAATTATTAATTCATCCACTATCCTCCACTCTTCCTAAAATGTGAATTATTAATTCATCCACTAGGAATAAAAGATTCACTTTTATTCCTAGCCCTTGATCTCATCAACTGAATCCTCACCCTCCAACCTCATCTCCAAAACTCTATAAATTGGACCCCTCTCTAGGCCATTAGGAGGAGACCTCTTCATGCATCAGACCTCTGCCCAAATCTCTCCACAATCTCCTCATCTCATCAAACCTCTGCCAAAATCACTCTGGTCATCCCCTATCTCCATCTGAATCAACTTGTCTCTCATCTACATTGTGTTGACAGTCTTGAGCAATCCACATCTTCGTTCTAGTCATGGGTACAATCTGAGGAGATCTCTTGGGTGCAACTCCTTCCCTCCTGGATCCCGGAGTTAAAAGGAAGGTAAAATCGTGTTATTTGCATTTGATTCTAATATAACCTTCATTTTGATCTCATTGATTACACAAATCACTCATGTTTTGCATGTTTCAAGTGAGATTATGAAAATAAATGTTTTAAGAGTTTGATTTTGAGTAAAAGCATTTAAATAAGTTAGATTTCTAGTGCATCACCATTATGTTTTAGGATTCCATTTCAAGTTATCTTTCTAACCCTTTTCTCAGAAAAGTCTTTTAGATTAGGTGATCTACCAGGGGAGCGAGCCCTATCTAGAGATTCATTCTCACTATAGGCCACCCACAACCTGAGAGTGATTCCATGTTTCAATGGGATAGTTATGTCAAATCTTATCTAGGGTGCAATCTTGATTGACAACAGTTTTTGGCACGCCCGGTGGGACTCTGAAACTTGTTTTTTGGACAAGTTTTTCAAGTTTTAGGATGTTGTTCTCGTATATGCAGCAATTTTCCAACCTTTGGAGGTTTTAAGATATACCTGGTGACTCCATTTTCTAGTTTTGTATGTAGATCTAGTGTGACCAGCTTATGAAAAGAATATAGACCAAATCAAGTTCCGCTCCATTCAAGTATTTGCAATTATCTCCACCAAGGAGGGGTAGGACAACAAGAAGGATATTTGAATCATCAAGGAGGTGAAGATCTACACATCCAAGCCTCAACCCTGCAAATCCAATGCAGAGAAATCTAGTGTTAGTAGTACAAATACGAGTGAGAGAAAGATAATTCGTACTTGCACCTTTTAATGGGGGCGACCCATTAAATATTGTCCTGCTAGAAATGAAAGCAACACTACTTCAATGGAAATCTGATTCGAGATAAATTTCAGCAATCTTTAACTATGTATTAACAATGGAGATTGTAATTGTATACACCTAAAAATGACATGACTCTACTTAAATAAATATTTTAAATATTTATTTAATCATTCATATTCCTCTATCAATAAATAAATAAATAATTTTATTTATTTGATTCATTCTCTCCCATTTAATTAAATAAATTTCATTTATTTAATTAATTTTATCTACATCAACTTTATTCTTCTAAAATAATTAATTAATTTTAATTATTTAACTAAATCTTTTATTCTTCCAAATTTAAATAAAATGCAATTTTATTTAAATTAAATCTTAAATCTCCACAAAAATAAAATATATTTAAATATTTTATTTTATCCCTCCAAATTATCTACAAATAATTAAATAAATCTATTGATTTAATTATGCTTTCTTATCTTCTAAAAATCTTCATATTTTCTAAAAATATATTCCTCTTGTCATACAAAAGCAAAAGCTGAGTTAAAACAACTTTGCTCTTAAATTAGAAAAATATATTATAATTTAAGAAAAACAAAACTCGTCCTCATCAAGAAAGCATTTAACTCAACAAAGCTTCTTTTTGAATGACACATGTCCTTCTTCTATTCGCGCACGTTCGCACAAACATTCTCCTCCGTTGATCTTCTTATTTTTCTTCTCAACCATTGATCTTCCTTCATCCAACTCTATAAATACAACCCTCTTCTTCTATCTTTCGTCATCCATCATTTGAGTAAACTTATGCTATAGGAAATATAGCGCACCATTGGCACCCCTACCATCACTTCACCTATCATCCATTCCATATTGTGTTGAAGCTCATCTTCAACACAACAAGTATTAGAGATAACTTCTCCTTGTCATCTTGAGGATTTGAAGCGAGGAAGCAAGCTTCCTGAGGTCCATTTTCATCTCCATCAAGATCAAGAAAGAAAAGGCAAGCAATGGAAGGCATAAGGTAAAGGTTGTAAGTATTTCTATTTGTTATTTTAAATCCATTTTCCTTCATATTTCATTGATGTATTGGGTTTGTTATTGTTATTGATTAATCCACATTTCACCCATCACATTTTGTCACCCACCATGGGGCCCTTGCCCCATTTTTCTAATACAAAATCTAAGTTTTTGAGATGCAATTTCCGTACAGGTTTTGTATAGACTTCTAACAGGTTGATTCAGCGTATCTAAGCAAACCCGTGATGCCTATACCTCCAGTCCCAATGCATACAGAAGTCTAGTGCATTAAATCTCTAAACCGGTGCTTTTACCTTCTATTTTGGCACTTTTATAGATACGGCACATACATACTTTGTTTTGGCACCTACGTAACTTTGGCGCAAATACCATGCTTCATGGTGCTTTCATACTGTATAACGATGCATTTATTAAAATGACGCATTTATCTCATATTCCTGCACTTTTGACATATGTCTTAGCGCATCTGTAAAATGGCACATGCAATCTTTATTTTTGCGCATTCAGATTGCATAGCGGCGCTTCTGTTCTGCATTGTAGCTTTGGGGTTTCATCTAATTTTTATGATTGAGGTAACATTTGTCTTGGAGGATTAGAGGTTGGATGAGATCATTTAGTTGTGTTAATTAGTTCACTTAGATTAATTAGGGGAAAAAGTAACAAAAAAAATGCATGCATGCAAATTCGACGTAGTCTTTAACTAGGATGGAGAGTAACTGAACCATTGCTATCTTCGCATTGTTGATTTCTTTTCCTAGTTAGATCATTGCTATCTTACAAATGGAAAATAAAACATTGTTATCTTTAAAAACATTTCAAAGTTAACAAATGTATGAGTGCACAAGTAGATATCCCATTTAGTTGTTTTCCTTTTAACTTGGTTTTGATTAATCAATGTTCTCTGTGCTTATCGAATGATAATAGGCTTATGCTCTCCCCTTTACTGGGTGACTAGAATGCTAGACTTGTCATTCCATCTATTTAACCTTTAGAGGGGCCTGCGCTTGGATGCACACCTATCCAAGTGGGAATGACCCTGAGTGGAAACAGGCTAAATCCAAGCCCTACCGATCCACTTTAAATAAAATGTGCTTGACGCGAAAGCCTCCTGCAACGAGTGCCGATGTGTTGCACCGATGACCAACCTCCCCCAAAAACATCTAAGGCGTAACCCTTTGAGGCTAGGAGACTCCATAACAAAGAGTTGTGCCACCGCATGTGTAACCACTCGAATGGTTGCCTTGACTACGAACCACTTGTTTAGTATACCAAAAACCCCTATTTGTTCACATAAAGGGCAAAGCTCTTGAAGTGAACTCGATTCATGTGATTCTTAGTAGATGTAACAGGGACAATCCTATGGTTTGGTGGGGGTATGAGCCTAAGAAAACCCAGATCTTGTATGCGTGAGAAGTGAGTACCGTGGAGGGGAACTGGTGCTACCAAATCTTGGAGCTACATACTTTAAATATGCACAGCTAGAGGATTCAACAAATACTATCCTATCTAGCCTAGGTTGTAGTTGTTTGTGAGTCAAAATAGTCCAAAAATACAAAAAAGTAACAAAAAATAAAAAAATCATGAAAACGTCTATGTGTTTACTGTGTCTTTGCCATAATTGAACATCAAATTTCAGAAAGACCAAGTTTTCAAACCAAAAACAAAAAAATCTTGAAAAAACATTCCAAAATTCTATAAAAACCAAGCTAAAAACTAGAATTACGCATTTGAAATGACCTTCAACGCATTTATTCAGACTTGCAGCGCATTTTAACTCTGTCATGGTGCATTTAAAAAAATTACTAGAGTGGCACATTTGATCTGACTTGTGGCACATTTACACTCTGTTGCGGTGCATTTACTGCTGTGCATCTGAACCAGAGGGTAAATCCATACCTTCCAAGAGCAAAACTATCAAAATTTTAGAAGCTCATTTCAAACCTATCTCAGTTGATCCAAAATCTGATTAGAATCGTGCAAATCAACCATTTCCCTCTCTTTCCACACCATAGCTGCTTTTTCATCAAAAATCTCACAAATTTCTTCCAAAACCCAACAAGATTAGAACCAAGCTATTTTTGATCACAATCAAACCTCAAACAAACCTAGTGAGTCTCCACTATCAAGGATCACTTATCCTTTTCTCTCAAAACTCCACTAGTGGCTTGTGAAAGACTAGTCAACGTCAAGTAAACGGATTTCTATCATCCTTTCTTCGACTATCGTTTTGTTCATCCACTTGTTTGACACCAATTGATCTAAGGAGAACCTTGCCAAAATCTTGTCACCTTCTAGCATCCTTTGCTCAAAACTTTCAAACTCACTCCATTCCATCTCTAGTCACCTTGCATGGTCTTAACAAGATTGCAAAAAACAAAAATAGATTGAAATGGCTGAGAAAACTATCCCAACCTCTCACAAAAATGATGAGGAAATCTCTATAGAAGAAGTCCTCCAAACACAGCAAGACAAAAGATTCCAACACATAATGGATAAGGTACTTGCCCAAGACCCTACCAAATGCTTTTTACACCTAGCACATCTAGGAGTCAAGCTCCCTAAAAATTTCAATTGTAGAGGCTCTAAAAGAAACTAAGGAAGAAAGACACCCTAAGGGAAGCGCACATGAGGAAACACCTTCAGACAAAAGCAAAGCAACCAATGATCCTACAAATGCCTTAACCTTAATGACCCAACAGATCCAATCTTTACAACAACAATTTTTAGACATTCGAACAGGAGCATCAACCAAACATTATTCCTAGAGGATATTTCACCCTATCCTTTTGATAGGACCTTGGTCATGTTACCTTTCCCCTCTAAATTTGAGGTGCCAAAATTTGATAAATATCAAGGAAAGGGTGATCGAAGAGACCACATTAGGGAATTCAATGTTGCTTGTCTTGAGGTTGCACACAATGATACTTACCTTATGCGACTATTTCTACGAAGCTTAGGAGGACATTCCATGGAGTGGTTTTCTAGACTACCACCCAGCATTAGAACATTCAACAAACTTGTGGACAAATTTGTCACCCACTTCTCTTATAATATTGAGCATGACACCTCAATCTTAGATCTTTGTAACACCAAGAAAAAATGTGGAGAGTCTTTCGCCACCTTCCTACAAAGATGGAGACAGTTGGCAAGTAAGTGCCCACACCAAATGCCTAAAAAACAAATGTTGGAAATGTTTGTCCATAACTTACAAACCAATCTAAGATATCAGATACAAATCCAATGTCCTACTTCCTTTAGCAAGGTCATTGAGATGGGCATAATCATTGAAAAAGCTTTAATCACCAAGGGTCAAATAAAGCTATATAAGGACACTCCTAGTACCAACACCAATAGATAAACCAAGATTCTAGAAAAAGAATAAAAACATTGTGAATGATGGGGTGGTAGATGCCAAGAATGCGATACCTAAGCAACCAATCTTTAACTTATCGACTCCTCAAAACAATCCCCCACAAAACAAACCAAGAAACACTAAATCATGGTTTACCAACTTTCAACCTAGGAGAAAGTTTACGCCTTTGGGAGAATCATTGGAAACTGTCATACGGAAGTTAGTCACAAACAAGATCATAACACTTCCCTTAGCACAAGAATATGAACCAAAAGTCAAACCTCCTTGGTGGAACGACAACGATTTATGTGACTACCACTGAAATAGGGGCCACAAAACCAACGATTGCATTGTGCTCAAGAACACTATCCAAGATTTGATAGAGAAAAATAGAATATCCCTTGACAGACATACCTATAACAATGATCACTAGGCATTCAAGGATCCTCTTCCCAATTATGAGTAGGGAGGACCTTCCAACAAAAACAACAGTGGATCTAACAACTCAAATTACACAAATGTCAACTTTGACTATCTTGTTAACCATATCTACGAAGGTGATTCATGCATCAATGTAATCACTATAAACAAAGATCTGGATTACAATGTTACCACCCGTAATAATAGAGTCAGTCTTAGAGGAGCCCCTACCACTCCATCTAATCAGTATAGTATCTTGGATCAGTTACACAAGACACCTGCACATATCTCCATTCTGGAACTTCTACGTCTATCCCTGCCCCATAGGGCCATTCTTGACAAAGCTTTAGCGGAAGCCTCCATCCCAACAAACCTTACTGAAGAATAGTTTCAAACCATGGTAGGTAACATAACCTCACCTCACTCCCTATCATTCACTGAAAAAGATGATATGTCAATCAGTCAACCCCATAACATCTCTCTTCATATCAAAGCCTTCATACACAAACACAAGATAAAGAGAGTCCTAATTGATGGAGGAGCTGGTTTGAATATTTGCACCTTGAAGCTAATCCTTACATTGGGGTTTTTGGAGAAGGCTATAGATCCAAAAAAGAAAATCACTATCAAAGCCTATGATGAAGAGGAGAGAACTTCCAAGGGAATTGTTACTTTACCGATCAGAGTGGGACCTATAGTAAACGATGTGGCTTGCCAAGTCCTCGATATGGAGCTAGCATATAATATTCTTCTTGGGAGATGATGGATTCATGCTCTGAAAGTAGTGTCATCAACATACCATCAGTGTATCAAATTTCCTTATGAAGGCTAAGAGATCACCATCCAAGGTGACCCCAATCCGTTTCAGTACTGCAACTCTATTCAATCGAAACCTAAAGTTGTGATCCCTAACAACTGTGCCTTTGCTTCATCTTCATCTCATGTTGACCCAGCTACACTTGCTTCCTCTTCAAAGGAGTTTGAACTTGACCTCAAACTCAAAGATAAAGGATTGGGTGAATACACAATTTCCCAATCTCTTTGCTTGGCACAACTCCCCCTATCTCTAAGATTATATGGAAGACCTACTTTGAACAAACCTAAAGTGGACAAAGATACCAAAGGTCTATTTGTCAAATGGAGAAGCCTTGAAGATGAGAGTGATGAGAAAGATATCCTATAATGGTCAGTTCATCAACACAACATGACCATCACACTATACCAACTAAAAAATATGGTCAAGATTTCCAAATGCTACAAAGAATGGGGTACGAAGGACACGGTCCACTCAGTTCAAGATAGGATGGTATCACTGAACCCATCCAACCTCATACCTTGACTGCCTGAGATACTATAGGGCTAGGTTACACCTCATACCTAGATATAACTAGATAAAATTGCACCTGAAGACCAACACAAGATTGAATTCACATGTCCTTAGGGCACCTATTGTTGCTGTGTCATGCCATTTGGTTTGAAAAATGCCAGTGCAACATATCAAAGAGCTATGACCACAATCTTCCACGACATGATGCGCACTTTAATGGAAGACTATGTTGATGAATTCTAGAAAAATCACTCACAAGAGGACACCTAGCAGTACTAGACAAAATCTTCAATAGACTAGAAAAGTTTAATGTGCACCTCAATCCAAAGAAGTGCATTTTCGGAGTTACCTCGGGTAAGCTACTAGGATACATAGTGTCCACCAATGGAATCAAAGTTGACCTAGCTAAAGTGAAGGCCATCATGGAAATGCCACCTCCTAAGAATCTCACTCAGCTAAGGTCCCTACAAGGAAAACTACAACCTATCAGAAGGTTCATTTCTCAATTGGCAGACAAGTACCACCCATTTTCTCACCTTCTACATAAGAATGTCCCTTTTAAATGGAATGATTCATATGAGCAGGCATTTCAACAGTTAAAAGAATACCTAATGAAGACACCTATGTTGATGCCACTGATTCAGGGTAAACCGTTGCTACTATACATCTTGGCTACAACAATAGCTCTGGGAGTTCTCCTTGCACAAAAAAACTATGACAGAAAAGAACAAGCAATCTACTATATCAGTCGAACACTTGTTGGGTATGAACTACAATACACACCAATCGAAAGAGCATGTCTAGTTGTGGTCTTTGCTTCACAAAAATGGAGACATTACATGTTGTCACAATCGGTCAAACTGGTAGCAAAGATCGATCCACTCAAGTACTTACTCAACAAGGCAGCCTTAACAAGTAGATTGTACAAATGGGTCATGCTTCTCAGTGAGTTCAATATTGAATATGTAGATAAGAAATCAATAAAAGGCCAACTGCTTGTAGATCAACTGGTAAATGCACCTCTAATAGATGACAACCCTCTAAGTTTTGAATTTCCAGATGAGTCTATCTTCCACGTAACCATAGCAACCTAGAAAATGTACTTTGATGGATCATACACTAAGCATGGATCAGGGGCAGGTATCTTGTTAATCACACCTAGTGGCGACACCATTCCTAAATCATATAGATTAATGTTTCCCTACACTAATAACGTGGCAAAGTATGAAGCCCTAGTCATTGGCATCAAGCTAGCAGTTGAATACTTTGTCAAGATCTCTTTTGAGCAGATACTGAAGATTGAGAACAAAGCTCCAGATGCTATGGCAACGATTGCATCTCTCCTTGATATTCCAGATAATCAATCACATTACAAGTTCCTGGTAGAGCCAGTGTCCTGTCCTGCATATGACACCCCTAAATCCCATATCATTTTCCACATTGTTGGAACTAATTCCCCCTTCTATGGAAAAATATTTACCTATCTTAAAGAGAATACCCTCCCACCCGATCTCTCCAGTAACCAAAAATGAACCTTCATCCATCAGGCATCCCGGTATGCCATTGTTGCCAATACCCTATATCACAGAGGTCTTGATTGTACTCTCCTTAGATGTCTCGATAGTGAGGAATATCAAACTGCCCTGAGTGAAGTGCATGACGGTATATGCAGGACCCACTCTAGTGGCCCTACCTTAGTCAAGAAACTCATATGCATGGGATACTACTGGCCAACCATGGAACAAGATTCCTATCATTTTTTAAAGAAGTGAAAAAAGTGCCAAATCCATGGGAACCTGATACATGCACCAGCACAAGAGCTACAACCGTTAATGACTCCTTGGCCTTTCTATCAGTGGGGACTCGACTTAGTAGGCAACATTCACCCCTCTTCCTCTAGTGGCCATAAATTCATAATCACTGCAACTGAGTACTTCATGAAGTGGATTGAAGTCGTGCCTTTAGCCAATATCACAGGCAAGCAGATTGCCTCCTTTATCTTGAACTATATCATTTATCGCTACGGTATCCCTTCTTCCATTGTCACAAATAATGGATGACCTTTCAAAAATTAAGATGTCAGGGAACTTTGTGACAAATTCCATATCCAGTACCACTTCTCAACCCCCTACTACCCCCAAGGAAATGGCTAGGCAGAAGCATCAAACAAAACTATCCTAAAAATCCTAAAGAAAATTGTCAATGATGCTAGTCGTGACTGGCATGTCCAACTAAATTCTACACTGTGAGCCTACCGTACAAGCATTTGCACACCCATAGGTGCAACACCATGCTCCCTGGTCTATGGATCTGAAGCTATCTTGCCCATTGAAGTTGAGATCCCATCCTTGCGAGTTTCGTTAAAAGGCCTCATATTTGATGAAGAGTATAGAGTGTCCAGACTTCAAGAGTTAGAGCTGCTCAAAGAGAGAAGGCAACAGGCCTTTAACCATCTAAAAACATATTAGCAATGAATGTCCAAAAGCTACAATCATAGGGTAAAGCCTTGAGTCTTCCAAGTAGGTGATCTTGTCCTTCGAGAAAATCCCAAAAATCAGCAAGACAGAGAAAAGAAAGGAAAGTTCAAACCTAACTGGCTGGGTCCCTATGTCATCATTATAGCCTATGGGTCAGGAGCATATCAATTGGCTACATCTGAAGGTGAACTATTCGATGATCCTATCAATAGCATGCATCTTCACAAGTTCTATACCTGAAAAACCCAATGTAGGGAAGTCCTGAAGAAATCTTTTTTTTTTTTGAAAAAGTGATCAAAACAAAAGAAAAAAATTTAAAAAATGGAAAATAACAAAAAAATCATCCTCTAGTGAAAACCTTGCAAACAGGTACCTAGGATAAGTACCATGATGAAAACTTGGCAAACATGGGTCATGTGTACTTTTAAATTCCATGCAAATAAAAACAAGTGGTGAAAACCTGGTAAACAGCCGCTATCTGTGACAAACCACTTCCTCCATCTATTGTGACTTCATATCTCTTGTGTCCATCATATTGTTCATCTCAAACTAGTCCTTTGAACCGTTGTAGAACTACGTTGGCTCTGAGCTATCACGTAGGCAAGGCCATTCTCAATGTGCCCTCGAGGCTCCACTATCTCATCCATTCCATATTTGGTCTTTCTATCTATCTGAGTCTGCACCACTTTCTAGCACCTAGGTCTTAGGTCCATCAGGTTCACCCCAAACTACCTTGCCTCTGCATCGTCGTGTAGGCAAGGCTATTTAGTAATGAGCCCCTGAGGCACTAGGTTAGTCCCTTAGGGTCCATCTCCCCATGTCTGTTTGTCCTATCACCCATAATAAGTTGATCCATTGTCTAAACTGGGGGCAACTCCTTGACCTGGTTACGGATTTAGATTCTTGAATACCATTTCTTCTAAGAGGATACCAATATAGGATTGTGATACCTTTCACTAGACAAGCACATATAGCAAAGCAAGCTTCCCAAAATAGAAGTCTTGATGCAAAACATCAACCTATCCAAAGCTGAGCACCATACCAAAACACTCAAACTAATTCTATATCAATTATGGTAACAAAAGACACATCTACTGCAAGAATGTTTTGTGAACAGGTTAACTTACAAGGTCTTGAATTTTTGTCATTGTGTCTTCCTATGCTACTCAAAGATGCCAAAAGCTAGAGATACTATGATGGGGGCATAATCTTTTTCTTTGTCTATTGCTTGTAGGTCAAACTTTAGTAATGTGATACCTTTTGTCTAACAACATGATCAACAAAAGATCATCAAGGACTTCGGAGGTCTAAACATGAAATAGAGCGATCCTTGTCTGTTGAAACACAAGAAGTACTCAGGTCATCTAGATTCAAGTTTGACTAGATGCTTGTATCAACTTGCTATATCAAAATCCATGTAAGGCATACTCAGGAATCTCGGTTCAATTATACCTAGATGCTTGTATTTCCTTACAACATTTCATAAAGGGAAAAATACCAAAAAGTGCCCAATGATGAAAGAAAAAGACTTGCAATATCAAGATGACAATCCATATCCATCCCATATCCAAAAAGTCATATCATCCATGCAATAAATGCATCTGGCAGTAGATGAAATGAAAGCCTGTATTTCTTCATTTCTTCCCTTCTATATATCTATATCATCTATCTGTCAATTGAGTACATTTGGGCATATCAAAAACATAGCATAGGTCACATATCATATCACATGAGATAGTTATTCACATGATTAAATCATTTGCATACATAATAAAGTGCATTAGGTCATCCACATGCATTTGCATCAGTATATCATAGCAAAAAAAAAAAACATAATCATATCCATAAACATTTGCATATCATATCATCCTAATCCACCTAGTATGCATCACATATACAAAGAATCATAAGATAGATCACATCCATAACATATCAACATAGAACATATGCATATAGAATATCAACAACTGCATCATCATATAACCATAAAATTTAGTCCAAATGTACAACATATCAAAATATTTGTCCATCTCTCAGAGTCATATCAAAAAAAGTATACAAGGTACAAAAAGATGGTGATACATGTCTCGGGGCAAAAGTAGTACATATACAGGCTATCTTACCCATCAAAAATGTGTACATCAGATCAAAAAATTAGTGCAAGTATACAAATCTAGCTACCCCTGCTACCATGGAGCACTGCTCCCTATGCTTCCCTCTCCTCTATCTCCCTCAGACTGCTAGGTATCCCTAATTGATCCTATGGATCAGGACCCACCTGCCCTCTGAGATGCCGTAAACTAGCTCCTGAAGCTAGGCATGTGCTAATTTGCTGACACTGCCCCATGGTATATACCTCTGTAAGACTAAGCCTGAGCCTACGCTCTGGCAAGCTCAGTTTGAACTTAGGCTAATTGTGTCTATGCCTGCTACACCTGTGAAACTAAGAAGTTAGAAGTACCATCTGTACCCATAGCTACCACGATTGCATCCCTCTCCGCTCTCATCGCTCACATACTAGCCAAGGCTACATCTCTCTCCCTGGATAGCTCTGATATCCATCCCGCATCTGCATCTCTACGAGACTCTGTTGATCTCAAATGAGCCCTCAGATGCCTAACCTGAGTCTATAATGCAACCATAGCCTGCTGCTGTAGGTCAGGCTATGGAGCCAACCCTACCTGTCCTTGTCCGTATCCCAGTGCCACCTGCGGTACTGGCACTTGTCGCTGCACCTGCTACTTAGCCACCTACTATTGTGGTGACATCTATCTCTATGGTACCACCTACTTTGCTGGTGCCTGTGCCTATCCTACAGCCTATGGTTGCACAATTGCCTGTTGACATGAGGGTCCCTCCCCAAACCTCCTCCTCCATCATCTCCCTAACCTCCTCTCCCCCTCCTCTAGCCCCCTCTCCTCCTTCCAGCTCCACCCTCGTCATCTAGATCCTCCTCATTGATACGAGGAGCCAACTCTCCAGGTCCTGAGTATCTAGGAAATGGGTGACCTGCAAACCACTCCTCATAGTCAGGTGTCATACCCACATCCACTATATCCCTCCTCATGGATCAAGCTGCATGAGGAATCTACTGAAAATATATCAAAGCCTCCTCGTATGATGCCACGGGACCCCACCTGTATCTCTCTGCATGGGTCCTTGCAAAGTGAGCCTACCCCAATGGCCTGCCCTCTACTTGGCCAAATTGCCTCTACACTCTGCTCACAATCTTTCATTCTAGAATATACCTAGTCCTGCTAATGAGCCACCGAGTTTGGAAGCAATACGAAAGCTCGTCTGCCTCATCATCCCATACCTCACAGTCTAGGTATGGGCACCAAATAACCTGATCTACGTTATCAAATGCATGTCTCCAATACTCAAGCTTCCCCGGCTTGTTCTAGGAAATCACACCTACATAGCCATAACTATAGGGCTCACCCCTCTACCTATGAAAAAGACATACCAGCCATGTGATATCTATGTGTTCCCACAACCAAAACTACAAGAGAGACATGTCTACTGACAAACTAGCTCCTCTATGGTACACCACCTGGTGCATATCTCTATATAAGATTGCAAGCACACACACACCCCATGCATACTGGGTCCCATCTGTGATCATACTCTCTAACACCCTCCCCCAGCCAATCAGGATGCCGTGTGACCTCCTATCGGGGCATACTGCGCCACTGATCAATCTTACCACTATGCCTAGGAAGTAGTCATAGCAGTCATGAATGTCTTGCTGTGAAATCACCTACTCCACCAACTCTCAGTCATCGAACACACGTCTACATTCGGCTAATCCAACATCCTGCTGTGACTCATACTCAACCAACTCTCCCTGAATAGGGAGGTGCAGAATCTGGTACACGTTCTCAAGAGTGATCGCCATCTCCCCCGTCGGAAGACAGAATGTCCCATCCTCGCTGTGGAATCGCTCCATCGCTGCAGTCAACATAGCTTGATTCATGCGAACCTCAGGCATGAAGCAAACATAATGCAAACCCATCACACCAAGCACCTCCCAGTCAATCTCAGTCAACATGTACCACTGCAATAATGACAAAGGGAACTGTTCTCGTGACATAAGGATATCCCAGATATCCTGCTGCAACCAAACAAAGAATAACGTTAAAGAAATCCATATCCAAATAAACCTACTCAAAGTAATCAAACCATCCTATCAATGACTTAAGATATCAAATTAATCAAAACAAGCATATCATCTCTTCACTAGATTCTCAGCAATCTCAGAGATCGCTTATCAATTGATGCATCGATTAAGGTGCCAATTGGGTTAATTTCATTAAGTCAACTAATTTTCCTAGTGCAAAAGCATCGATCCAGGTGGCAAATGTGTTGATCCATATCATATGCACCTCTTCACCATGAATGCGCCACCCTTTGACGTGTATGTGCCATTCTGGCACATGCACCGCTTATTATGTCACATGCGCTGTTCTACAATGGATGCGCCAATTTAGAGCCTATATGTACGAAACTATCATTGCGCCATAATATATGTCAAATACGCCACTTAGTAGTATATGCACCATTTTGGAGTGTATATGCACCGAACGATAGTTCAGCACATCTGTCCTAGTATTTTTCCCTAAGCATTTATTGCCCTAATAAATGACTTTTAGCGAGTTTTGATGAACTACATACTGGTGGTCCTGCGTCACCTGGCCAATCAAACCGTCAAACTCACTCAAACTGGTGCTCCTCTTACGGAATATTCATCTCTTTGGCTGCCATGCTCTCCTAAGCTCTCAGAAGACCAATCAACTAAGGACAAGTGTGCAAATAAATAGAACTTGTGGACCTAGCTCCTATATATAGCAAGTGAACCCTAACTGACTGTGTGGCAACTTCGACTACTTCCCATGTCTGTTTCTCTAAACCATATCCCATTTTTTCCATCCTAACCCATTTTTCACCTTCTTCTTCGTGAGATTGTCCATCTCACGCCTTCTGCCTTCTTCCCATCCAATCTCCCGAGGGGGCATCCTGTCGTCAAACTTGTACCAGGGGCAAATTGGGGCATGTATCACTATCAAAAAACCTTATTCTTTGAAACAATGTGATAAAACACATTGCATCAAAGAGGGGCAAAATGTATACACCTAAAAATGACATGACTCTACTTAAATAAATATTTTAAATATTTATTTTATCATTCATATTCCTCTATCAATAAATAAATAAATTATTTTATTTATTTGATTCATTCTCTCCCATTTAATTAAATAAATTTCATTTATTTAATTAATTTTATCTACATCAACTTTATTCTTCTAAAATAATTAAATAATTTTAATTATTTAATTAAATCTTTTATTCTTCCAAATTTAAATAAAATGCAATTTTATTTAAATTAAATCTTAAATCTCCACAAAAATAAAATATATTTAAATATTTTATTTTATCCCTCCAAATTATCTACAAATAATTAAATAAATCTATTTATTTAATTATACTTTCTTATCTTCTAAAAATCTTCATATCTTCTAAAATTATATTCCTCTTGTCATACAAAAGCAAAAGCCAAGTTACAGCAACTTTGCTCTTAAATTAGAAAAATATATTCTAATTTAAGAAAAACAAAACTTGTCCTCATCAAGAAAGTATTTAATTCAACAAAGCTTCTTTTTGAATGACACATCTCCTTCTATTCATGCACATTCGCACAAACATTCTCCTCCGTTGATCTTATTATTTCTTCTCAACCATTGATCTTCCATCACCCAACCCTATAAATACAACCCTCTTCTTCTATCTTTCATCATCCACCATTCGAGTAAACTTATGCTGGAGGAAATATAGTGTGCCATTGGCACCCCTACCATTACTTCACGCATCATCAATTGCATATCGTGTTGAAGCTCATCTTCAACACAACAAGTATCAGAGCCAACTTCTCCTTGTCATCTTGAGGATTCGAAGCAAGGAAGCAAGCTTCCTGAGGGCCATTTTCATCTCCATCAAGATCAAGAAAGAAAAGGCGAGCAATGGAAGGCGTAAGGTAAAGGTTGTAAGTATTTCTATATGTTATTTTAAATCCCTTTTCCTTCATATTTCATTGATGTATTGAGTTTGTTATTATTATTGATTAATCCACATTTCACCCATCATAGTAATCAAAACATAAAATCTACAATACAAAAATATACCATAAGCAGAATGAAGCACATAACACAAGTGTTTAACATGGAGAAAACTCTTACGGGTAAAAAACTCCACCAAGAAAAGAGGCTAAGTTGTATTATCTTCACAAAGGAGATTACAAATACATTCACTTCCTCTATACTTCAACCTTCACTCCAGAAGAACCTGGGTACCTGTAAACTATTATATACATCTCATCTACTATGCTATAGTTTATATAGAATTTACACAACCTCAAGACATTAAATGACTTCTTACAAGCCCATAACACTTGTCAAGAGTGTTATCACTAGGAATTGCACCCGTATGCAAGACTGAAAAAGTTTTGCAATTCCATGTAACATGGGACTAATTTTACGTTGTGGGTACCATATAATGAAATTAGACCTCCAGATTGTGGGCCGGTTCCCTTAAAATATTCTATTTGAATGTATTATTTTTTGTTTTGGAAAAGGGAAAGAAGGAAGCTATATGGAAATGAAACTATAAAAATTTGGTGATGCAGCTAATATGGATGAAAATATGCAATCTAGTTCACAATATAACTTAGAAATCTATCTTTTACACAATCCAATCTTGGCATAAATATCACAAAAAGTGATTCTAAGGGAGGCTTGAAAACAGGCTTTCTATGAAGGAAATGGTTTTTTCACAACACAAAAAAGATTATTTTTGGTTAACGCAACCTAAGACCTGTGAGGATTATATGCTTAATGTTGCAAGTAAAAAGTGAAACAATAATTTTAAAGGTTTAATGGTTAAACATAGTAAAATATCATCAAATCACTTTAAACCACTAACATTAAATGGAAAGGTAACTATTTGATTTTAAAGAACAAAGGAAATATTGCATGAAAAACACAAGGGAATTAACTTGTAACCTACTGTGATCTCTCTATAAAACTATAAAAAATGAGCTACAAAATTTATCTAATCTATCTGAGTTAGAATGAGAACCAATAACTAACTTCATAATGAATGAAGTTTTATAATATATAGAAAAGATAGGTCAAAAGATTGACCTATGGATAACTAGAATTTGAACCTCAGTTATCTCAAAAAAGCACGTGTATAAATGATAATTGATTCTCGTACAAGCCTTGAAATCATGCAAAAAACACCTCCAAACTGATGGAAAAAATTGATATAAGGTGTTAAAATTGTCTTTTATTGATGCACCAATGAAATGAAGTGCTTGACTCAAGGTGAACTGCTCATATAACTCCTCAATCTACTCCTCAAACTGAAAGATCCAACTGATGACTTAGTTCCCCTTACCACTCCATGCAATGGCTAGTAAATAATATTCAATAAATGAATATTTAATCAAGTCCTCTCATGTGCTATATATGACTTATATTTAAAATAGTTTATTTAAGCTATTATTAGTAACAATTGGTGTAATTGTTCTAATAATATCTTCAATAAACTATAATATATTTGCTAATCATATCATAAGTCAAAACCTTATGCCTCCCTTTGACTTCACATCCTCACCATGCATTAAGGCAAAAATATCCTTATTACTCCATTCATAATGCATTCACCATGCAAAACATAACAACAGTCTAAGAAGACCCCTACCATCTTGCCAAATGCCTCATCATGCAAATCATATCCTCTCTTTTTCCACTATCGCCCTCATGCAAAACAATGAGCTCTAATTATAGGCCCCTGCCACCTTGCATGCATCTTGTCTTTACATGAATTCACACCTTTGACTTCTTTTGATGATTCTTTTAAAGGCATAAGGAATATTCTATTTGGCCATGCAATGTCTAATGTCAACCCCAAGGTAGTGGCCTTTGTTTTAAAGTTTACAAGGTATGAACAACACTATTCAATGATTCTGACCACCATTTGACTTTTAGAATTAAAGGGAAGAAATACAACTATCAGACACTCTTGGCAATGATCACTAGGAAAGCATCACTTGATATGTTGACCTCGGCCGACAATTGGATTTAGTAATAATGTTGCATTTTATGAGTCAAAAATGAAAGATGGGAAAGAAGCTTCGAACAAAACAAGGAATAACCCTAAACTTGTTATTCATTTTCACTCCTTTCTATTGGCTACCACTCTACAACTCAATTACACTTTGGGTTTGATCTCCCTTGGCTACTCGTTGGGTTCCTGAGGTCGAACTCCATGATTTCTTTGCACTTTTTTGAGTGAGAAGGAATGGTAGTGACTGGTGAGTGTTGTGTCTTTGGTATTTCAACTAGTATTTTTTCATTTCTATGGCTTATTAAATAGTAATGGCCATGGCCTCTGTATCATTTCTTTGACGCTATTCCTTTGATTTCTCTATGTTTAAACTTCTTGCAAAATATGACAAAAAAGATAAGACCCTCATCAGAGGGGGCAGCCGTCATGCTTCTCTACTCTCTGCAAATGAAGGTAAGCTCTTACCATTTTTTTTGTATATCTTTTGACATCATTGTAGCTTTGAAAAAATGATGAGGGTTTTGAAAGATATGAAAGTGGGTATCATATTTTTATGCACAAACCATTTTCTATGTTACGACCATGCTATGGTTTGTCTCATGTAGATGCTCTTCTTATCAGAATATAAGAAGAAATGAGGGTTTTTATTGAATTATTGAAATGACTATTTCTTGAAGGTGCTTCTTCATCCTAAATGGCTACAACAAAACATGCATTTCGTAGCATTCTTTATCTTCTGATGCAAAAATCTTGAGGGCTTCAACTTTATCATGAGGGTTTCAATTTTTTTTAGCATAGGAACCCTTCTCTATTCCATGGCTATATTGTATGTTTCTTTTCTTGTATTCTTCAACTATATTTTTATCTAAAACACACTATAATATGGAATTTATGTTAGGGTTTCATAAAAAACCCATGTGAGTATCCTCAGAAAACCTTTCTTCAGGCATGACTATGATGCAAAAACACTTCTCTAAAATTTTCTCCTTCACTTCTGGTCACGGTCATGCTAACAAATACATTGTAGTTATTTCTTTTCACCGCTTTCTATAAAAAGATGAAGGGTCAAAAAATAAACATGACAAGGTTTTGATTAAAATTGCATTTATTGTCTCATTTTGTAGCCAAGCCATGACAGAAATGGATGTATCCTCATTCTTTTCTTCTGACATCAAAAGGATATGTTAGGTTTTTTTTTTTCTTTTGAACCTCACATGGGTATCACAGAAAATGAAACGCTCTGTCACGGCCATGTCTGTAACACACTATAGAATTATTCTTTCTTTCACTATGTATATTAAAAGAAAATGAAGGCCTGTAGTAGAAACATTTACTGTATGCATGAAGTATATGAAGTATATGCTAGGGTCTCAAATCCTCCTATAGCAATTTATATCTTTATGAATTCTATAGCTTGTCTATTTGACTCTGAACATTTCCTAGTGATGGTAAATCTCTATTCTTGTAGCATGTATCTCATGTATTTGATCTCTTTCTATCCTTCATCATGGCAAATGCTTGTACAATTTTGGGACTGTAAGACTATAGCATTCTTTTGATCTTATCTTTGATATGCTTTCATTTGTTAATTGTATCATTTGGATGCTCTCCTCTTGATGTGTCTAGTTTTTAAGAGTGACTTGGTGACTACCTATCATGTGCTCTTTATAATGAAACCTTGCATACTCCATGATACCCTTGCATATCAGTTGCTTTGATTATGAACACCATCTTATCTCCAAATTTCATCCATCTTTCTGTATTTGTATGTCATGACCTCTCGTCACTTGAATGCTATGACTATGACCTTAAAATTTTAGATTGTCCTTCATTATGTGTATCTTTGGATGTCTTGAGATCTGTAGGTTCTTTACCATCTTGTATCTAATCCTTCATATGATTGCTCCCTCTGCTAAATTTTGAACACTGTTACTCTAATTTTATCACACTGCACTTATCATAGTTGTTCTTGTACATTGTACCTTCTATCCTTCATGAGGCAAGGCCTGTATCACTTGTTCCATCTATACTTTATCTTCATGAACACATCAGTGTGACTCTATGATTTGCCTTCAACTGTTGCATGAACAATGAAGGCTCCTGTAGCCTATTCTTTCTATCTAATTGAAATAGAAACTTGCCTAACATATGTGACCATGTCTACACTTGATGATTATACTTAATGACTATACTTATCTCTATTCAATCTTCTATCATGTCTTATGTCTAGTTTTGAAAATAATACATCAAATATGACAGGAAAATGGTATTCTGATAATACTATGAAATAGATGAAATATTGTCTATGGCTGCATCTTTGATTTCTACACTTGTCAATTTGATTTGGGCATTTTGAGTTAATCTAATTTGCTCCAATTAGTGGTAATGAATATCATTATGACATAACTTTTCTACAAGTTAATTAGATGACGCATAGTGTAGCTTGGAATGATGCATCCTGTCTTTTTTCATACTCTTTTTCAAATGAAAAGAAAACATGCTGGGATCAAACTCTTATGAGAGCCACATTTAATCCACATGTTTATTTGTCTTCAAATCAGCAACAATACTTGTCCTATACCTGCACAGTGAACAAACAAGTTAGCAAAAAAATGTATACTTGATGGTATTGATTGATCCTCTTCATGATTTTTTTGATTTGGTAGCACTTATCTGATCTAATCTTTCATATGTAATGCATGATGTGATAAGTATATATATCTATTTGATAAAAGCATATGATAATTTTAAACATCCAAAGCAGTAATAGGGCTATCCCCAAATTTTTTTAGGTTTAACTAATAATGGGAGCTAAAGGTAAAGACTGAAGACTGAAGATTGAAAAATTGGCATGTCAACAAAACAACCTTCTTGCTCAGGCAATGATGGATTTTTCATTTTTTCATGTGTTTATTTCATTTCTTTTATCAAACAAATGTATAGCTTACATGTCTACAATTTATGAGCCTACTTAGTCCCATGGCTTGTGTGGGAGACATTTGAACACTTCTTTTAAACATGATTAGTTAATTTCTTGTATGCATATGATGTATATGTATTTCCTTTTTAATCAATGCATAAGATAAAGTAACAGATATTGAATGTATGTTCAAAATATGACATGAAATAATAGTTCAATACAAATATCTTTCTTTCTTTTATTCAAAACTGATTAACTAAGTAATCAATCTAACTCATGACTCTTGAAAGATAACATGATGCAAAAAAAATGTATTTCTTGAATGATTGGTACCCTGGCAACTTCATTCTCTTGACATGATGGCTCATCAGTCTTGATTAGACTGATGGGCTATCATGTCAACTGAATCTCCTTTCTACTCTGTCAAGATATCTACTATTGAATGAATGCATAACTTCAAATTTTTCTTTTATCCCTTCTGAACAATTGTACTTAGGTCAAACTAATTTTAGTGTGAGCAAAAAATTAGTAACAAAGAGTCAATAATACAACCTTGGGCATCCATGGCCAAGAATAGGCTCTTACGGGGTCATAAATATTGTCATACATGCATCCTACACTTGAAGAAATGTGTCCATGTAAGGTTGAGTGCCTTAGGGCCAAAAATAGCCACTTGCAGCATCTTATGACATGTCATATGCTATTATATGTGTCATAGATTCTTATGACAACTTATAGTTGTCATAGATTATCTTACACCTTCTTACAACATCTATGATGTGCGTCATAACACTAAAAATAGATTATTCCTCTACATGTGCACCCCACTTTGACCAATTACCATTTACCATAGTAAATGACATCCTGTAACCACCACCGATAACTCTAGGACTTACCGTGCAGTAACTCCATAATTACCATGGATAGTAAAAAAAATTTACCACTTCCGGTGAAACTTGTACATCCCTTATGGGTAATTACAAATAATAAATGGAATAATATAATAATGAGATTTACAGGGTTAATGGCACCTTATCCCAATATTCTCCCACTTGACATTATACATTGTAAATCAACCCATAGGAAATCAAATGAAAAATAATTAGGCACTAGAAACAAGGCCCATGGCCTCTCTACACCATATGAACTTCTCTGTGCTCACAGGCTTAGTCAATGAATCTACAATTTTCTCCTGACTGTCTATCTTCTTCAACTTAATTTCTCCATTTGCAACCAACTCTCAAACAAAGTGATACTAAACATCAACATGCTTAGTCCAAGCATGATACATGGGATTCTTGGCCAAACATATAGAACTCTGGCTATCACAACCAATCTGAATGATCCTGCAATCAAAACCAATACCTCTACACAATCTCCTCAACTAAACTACCTCCTTAGAGACATGCGTAGCAGCCATATACTCTGCTTCTATGGTGGACAAAGTAACTGTGAGCTACCTCTTACTCATCCAACTCACTGCACCTCCAAATAGAGTAAACACATAGCCACTAGTGGACCTTCAACTATCCAAGTAACCTACCCAATCTGCATCAACAAAACCTTGAATGTCCAAAGATTTATTAGCACTATCAGTACCAGAATAAACCAAATAATGGTTAGGAGTATCGGCAAGATATTTTAACACCCTCTTCGCATAGTTCCAATGTTGTCTACCAGGGTTAGACATAAATCTACTCAAAACTCCCACTGCTTGGGCAATATCTGGTCTAGTGCAAACTATTGCATACATCAAACTCACTACAACACTAGCATATGGCACATTAGACATATCCTCAAGATCATCCTTAGTCTTTGTGCACATATCTAATGAAAGCTTAGTACCAATGGGTAAAGGAACTCTAACTGGGTTACAGTCCTCCAAACTAAACCTCTGCAAAATAGTATTCACATACTGACTTTGTGACAACCAAAGCTTTCTATTAATTTTGTCCCTCCTGATCTCCATTCCCAAAATATATCCATTCTGGGGGACTGTTTTAGACCATAAAGAGACCTCTTTAACCTGCAAACCCAATGTTCTTTTTCTTTTACCTCAAAACATGTAGGTTGTTGCATATAAATTTCTTCTTCAAGATCTCCATGCAAGAATGCAGTCTTAACATCCATTTACTCAATCTACCAATCATAAGATGCTGCAATGGATAAGAGGAATCTAATAGAAGTCAATTTAGTAATAGGAGACAATATCTCACCAAAATCAACTCCCTCTCTCTGGGAGTAGCCCTTAGCTACTAGTCTAGCCTTGTACTTCTCCAATGACCCATCTTCTCTAAACTTCTTCTTAAAGACCCACTTACATCCTATGGCCTTTCTTCCTTTAGCAAATGAACAAGATCCTAGGTGTTACAAGAGTCTATAGCCATCATCTCCTCTGCATGGCTAATTGCCAAGACTCATTATCATATGCAAAAATAGCTTCCCTATAGGATCTAGGTTCATTGTTAGTACTCAATAAAGCATATACACAATGGAAATCTAGTGGGTTATACCTGTCAACAGGATTTCATTGTCTTGTGCATGTTCTCAAGGGTGGAGTAAGAGACTCTACTCATTCTTTTGCATGATCATCTGCACTAGCTTCTTCTGTAACAATAGATTCATCTTCATCAGAACTACTTGAATCTTCTTCTTCTTCACCCCCCAATCCATCATTATGTTCTTCCTAATGTGCATCTTGTAGCTCTAAATAAAAGTGCACCTTCTTTACCTTTTCATCTTTTTCTTTTGGTTGCTGAGGTTCAGAAATATCTCTAAGTTCCCTGAAAATAACATCTCTAGAAAAGATAATCTTGCAAGTTAGTGGATTCCAAAGTTTATAACCTTTCACATTATCACCATATGCAATGAATGCACACTTTTCAGCTTTTGGATCCAACTTAGATCACTTTTCCTTAGGAACATGAACAAAAGCCTAACAACCAAAAAACCTTAAATGTAAAACAAAAGGTTTCTTATCTGTCCACACTTCATAAGGTGTCGAATCAAGAGCCTTAGAAGGAGATCTATTTATCAAGTAGCAAGCAGTACACACAGCCTCTGCCCAAAAGTATTTATCCAACTATGCATCACTAAGCATACTTCTGGCCCTTTTCATAATTGTTTGGTTCATCCATTCTGCAACACCATTCTATTGTGGTGTATACAGAGTTGTATTTTGTTTGATTATACCTGCATGCTTGCAAAACTTATCACATTCCTTAGAGAAATATTCCCCTCCATTGTTAGATCTTAATATTTTTATCTTTAAACCTGATTGGTTCTCTACTAAGACTTTGAATTCCTTAAACTTAGTGAAAACTTCATATTTATGCTTCATAAAATAAATCCATGTAAATATGGATACATAATCAATGAAGGTTACAAAATAATGAGATTTTCTGATAGATTCATTATGCACAGGTCTAAACACATCCGTATGGATAATTTCTAACTTCTCTTTTGCTTTATTACTTCCTAAACGAAATGATTTTCTATTTTGTTTACCAAACACACAATGATCACAAAAATCAAAGTGCTCATTAGAATAGGAGAAACCATCCAAAAAATAATTATTCTTAGTAGTTTTTAATACATTATTGCTTGTGTGGTCCAATCCACGGTGCCACAACATACATGCATTTTTAGTATTAGCCTTAGATACACAGGAGGCGTTATAAACTATAGTGGCTTCAAGATTGAACAAGCTTCTGAATCTCTTTCCCTTTGCTACCACCAAGTTCCCTTTCACTAATCTATAGCCATGCTTGTCAAATGTCACATGCATTCCCAAATCCTTCAACTTTGAAAATAAAATCAGATTTCTAGCTAATCCTGGAACATGCAAAACGCTAGGGATGGTTTTAATCCTCCCATCACTGAAACACAACAATACCTTTCCTTTCAAGACAATCGGATATGAAGAGTTTTCATGAAGGTAGATATTACCTCCATCATATTCTTCATATGAGGAGAACCACTCCTTAGGCGGAGTCATATGAAATGAGTATTCTGAGTCAACCAGCCAGTGATCATTCGAAACAAGATTACATGTAGAAAGTAAAAATTCTTCACCTACATTTGGGGAATTATCCAAAGCACTCTCCCACTATTTCTTGGGGTTTCTGCACTCCTTCACATATCCCCTTTTACCACAGTTCCAACACTTAACTTTGTTCTTTTTACTAGGAGTCTTAGACCGGCCCTTAGACTTTTCCTTAGCCCCTTTCTAATCTTCTTTAGGTCCTCTTTCCTTAGACCTTCCTCTGACACTCAGAGCATCCCCTAAACTATCTAAACTCTGAAACAAGAGCATCCAACTTCAGATCTGGAAGGTTAGTAGTGATAGCAAGGATAACATTCTCCCAAGACTCAGGCAAAGAACAAAGAAGTAAGATGCATTTATCTTCCTCACTAACCTCAACATCTACTGAATCAAGCTGACTCACTAACAAATTAAATAAATTTAAATGCTCTGCAACTGATTCACCTTCTCGTATTTTCATGGAAAATAATTTTCTTTTTAAATAAAGTTTATTTACAATACTCTTGGCTTGATAGATCTCACCCAACCATTTCCACAACTTGTATGCAGTCTCTTCCTTTGTGACATTCAATAGGACATAGTCTGAAAGACATAACCAGATGGTTCCCCAAGCCTTTTTATCCAGTCTATCCCACTCATCTTGAGAGACATCATCAGGTTTCTTCTCTTTTTGAATAGCCAACCATTCATTTCTTTCTTCCAACAAATCTTCCATTTTTAGCTTCTACAACTCATATGTCATTCCATTGAACTTCTTAATGTCCAATCAAGAGGTTGATGCAACAGTTGATGCAGCCATAATAAGAACACAAGATCTACAAAACAAACATAACCAAATCTCCCACTATAGCTACAGAATCCATGCTACCATCCAAGAGTCAAAGCTAACCTGGCTCTGATACCAAATGTTAGAAATGAAAGCAACACTACTTCAATGGAAATCTGATTCAAGATAAATTTCAGCAATCTTTAAGTATGTATTAACAATGGAGATTGTAATCAAAACATAAACCCACAATACAAAAATATATTAAAAGTAGAATGAAGCACATAAAATAAGTGTTTAACATAGAGAAAACCCTTGTGGGTAAAAAACTTCACCAAGAAAAGAGGCCAAGCTATATTATCTTCACAAAAGGAGATTACAAATACATTCACTTCTTTTGTCCTTCAACCTTCACTCTGGTAGAACCTGGGTACCTGTAACTGTTATATATACATCTTGTCTACTATGCTTTGGTTTATATAGAATTTACACAACCTCAAGACATTAAATGACTTCTTACAAGCCCATAACACTTGTCAAGAGTCAACAATACAACCTTGGGCATCCATGGCCAAGAATAGGCTCTTATGGGGTCATAAATGCTATCATACATGCATCCTACAGTTGGAAAAATGTGCCCATGCAAGCTTGAATGCCTCGGGGCCAAAAATAGCCACTTACAACATCTTATGATGCGTCATATGCTATTATACGTGTCATAGATTCTTATGACAACTTACAGTTGTCATAGAATCTCTTACACCCTCTTACAACATCTACGACATGTGTCGTAACACTAAAAATAGATTATTCCTCCACATGTGCACCCCACTTTGACCAATTACCATTTACCATAGTAAATGACATCCCGTAACTATCACCAGTAACTCTGGGACTTACCATGCAGTAACTCTGTAATTACCATGGATAGTAAATAATTTTTACCACTGCTGGTGAAACTTGTACATCCCTTATGGGTAATTACAAATAATAAATAGAACAATACAATAATGGGATTTACAAGGTTAATGGCACCTTATCCCAACATGCCCAGCATGAAGACATTCATGTTGTAGCCCTCAAAAGTCTACCATACTTTATCGAAGAAGATCAGACCACTACTATTGAGCACATTCAAGATGTGTCAACGTTGTGCTCGGTGCATAATATCACTCAAGAGAATGTAGCACTTAGACTATTAGCTACCTCACTGAAAGGAAAAGCTTTGCAATGGTTTAGAGGTTTTGCAATAAATTCAATAATGACATGGGATCAGTTGGGTGATGGTTTGCATAGGCATTTTAAGGACAAATATGATCATTTGTCTCTACTGGAGCAGTCAAGTGTCATCAAGAGAGCTCCTCATGAACACATGGTAGATTTTAACTACCATTTCTAGAGGACTTGGGATAGGATTCCCGCAACTATAAAGCCTTGACCAAAACATGTATTTTTATTCTTCCATAAATCTTTAAATAGTGCAATCTCTATAATGATCCAGTCTATGGGTGGGTTTACTCTTCCTAATGCTTTTGATATAGCTATTAGAGAAGAAAACTGCCTTATTCAAGTGAGTAAAATAGCCCCAAGTATGCTAATTTTTCCTGAAGTATAGCCATCTATTCCCATGTCAGTACCCCCTTTAGCTATTGTCCCGCCAGTCCCAGCAATAGGATACCAAGCTACAGCCCAAGAAACTATTATTCCAAACCCATCCCAAGAAATCCAAGAGTTAAAGGGTATGTTGCAATCCTTTAGCAAGACTGTGAGCAATGAATTTGTTAATCTTAAGAAGAAAGTGGCTTAAGAGCATAGACCTTATCAAGCTCCACATCAACCCAACTTGTCAAATAGAATACTTTTTCAAGTTGATGCTCAAGGTCAGAGGAGAAACTTCAATCCTTGACCCTTTTAATCTTATAATTCTAATGTTGCCATCTATTCAAAGGAGCTTGTGCCCACTTAGAACAATATGGTACAAGAATGTGACTAGTGTTATCCATGCAACCAGCCTCATAACCAAGCTGCATGTGCAAACGGTATGATAAATCAAGCTCTTATTGTTTAGAAAAGTTATGGTGGTTTGGAAATTGTCTTAAATGAGAATATAGTTCAGCAAGATAACCCTGATGTTGCCTTGATGAATTGGTAAGGCACTGAGTTTTGTGGTGTGAACTATCCCCAAGGCCTAAGTCAATCAGATACACCTGTTGCAACCAATACAAGATCGAAAAAAAAGGCTATTGATATGGAGCAACAAGATGAAAATGTTCAATAGCAGCCTACCAAGGACAAATTGCATGCTTCTTCAGCTCAAGTTGTCCCCACAACACAACAAAAGATGCAGATCCTGCAAAGAGGACAAGTTATACCTAGGAAGGAATAGCCTAAGGTGCAATCATAACCTTTGCAAAGGAAAAATGATGCTATTTCTCTTAAAGGACATCAAAAGGTGATCTCTATTTCATTAAATGTTGTTGAACACATTAAGAAGGCTATTGTTAACATGTCAATAATGGATGCATTGCACATTCCTGGTCAAAATGATTTGCTACAAGATGATTTGGCTAAGATTTCTATTTCTGATGTTGCTAACCAAGAAAAGACTAAGGTTGTGCTTGCAAATAGCCCAGAAGTGAAAAGTGATCAGGAAGCCCAAGAGGTAAAACCTCCTCCTTTTTACCTGAGTCTAATAATTGGTGATGAGCTTGTTGATAATTGCATGATCAATTCAGGTGCAAGAAGTTCAGTAATGTCCAAGAGTCTAGCTAATAAGCTAGGACTAATTTATGAGCCTCTTTCAAAGGGAGTAGTTCAGCTGGATGGATCTATTGTTAAGATTGTCAGGGTGATTAAAAATTTACCTCTCACCTTGCATGCCTGCCCCAATTTCCCAATCCTTCAAGATATCCATATTATTGACCTACCACCTTATTTTTCCATATGCATTTCCTAGGATTTTACTGCCAAGTTGGTGGGTTTCTAACTTCTGATTGGTCCTAGATTTATTTTTTAGAACAAGGTATGGTACAAAAATAACCATAAAATCTGAGCCTCTAGCCAAGGATCATATTGAACCGTATGTCCCTAGCCCTATAAATGATAATGTCTAAATAACCCATGGGCTGGAGGATCAATCCATGACCCTAGACCCCAACACATGTACTAAAAATGTAAATCTAGATGAGTGGGCAGTCAAGGATAATAAAGATGAACCTTTTCAGTCACATTGATGAGGTGGGGTTAGGCATTTATATGATTCATGAGCCTAATGTAGTGATTCCAAATCTAGTCAAGGATCAATGCCAGCCTGAATAACAAGATAATTAGCTTTGGAAGATGTATTTTGATAGCTCGAGAAGCAACATGGGTGCTGGTGGAGAACCTGTGCTGGTTTAGCCTGATGGAGATAAGTACTATTCAACATTAAGGTTTGCTTTTAGATGCACACATATAATACAATTGAATATGAGGAACTAATCCATGGCCTAGAATGGGCCAGAAAGAAAGGTATCAAGTGCTTACAAGTTTATGGTGATTCTGAGTTAATTGTGAATCAATTTAGAAACTTAAATATTACCAAAAATGATTTTCTCAAGAAGTATAAGCATCGAGTTTAGGATTTGAGTGAGATTTTTTATGCTTTTCATCTACTTTCAATCCCTAGAAGTCAGAATAAACAAGTAGATAGACTTGCTGCCATAGGATCTCAATTTGACATCCCAAATGAAATTCATAATGCAGAGGTACAGTAGTATGCAAAAATTGTTGTTAGACCATCTATACCTGATAATAATGTGGGTTGGTAAGTTTTTGATAATGATGAGTAGATTCTAAGTTTTTTGATTGTAGAAGCTAAGTTTATAGCCCAGAATCAACAAAAGTGGCAACAACAATATGACAATTAGATTTCGCAGCTAAAGTTAAACAAGTTGCCCAAGGGATTGGTAGCATTGGAATTTATTTTTTAATTCAGATGATCAAGTTAGAAAGGACAAATGTGGCATGATTCTTAAGCAAGAACACTATGAGACAGTTGAGATATTCAAGGGTAAGCTGCTTAAGTTGGGAAAGGTATCTACCAAAGAAGAAAGCTTTCATTTTGTTATGTCAAGAATTTAGTGATGTTTTTACTTGGGAATATAAAGATTTAAGGGGTTTTGATCCTGAACTAGCTCAACACACCATTGAGTTAGAACTCGATGCAAAACTAGTGAGGCAAAAGCAAAGGCCTCTTAATCCCAAGCTTGAGCATCTTATGAAAGTTGAATTGAATAAGTTAATTGAGAGAAATATAATATTTCCTATTAAGCATACATCTTAGGTTTCTAACTTAGTTCCAATTAGAAAGAAGAATAGGGAGATTAGGCTTTGTGTTGATTTTCATGATTTGAATAAAGCCTCTCTCAAGGATCACTATCTACTCCCTTCAATGGAATAGATTTTATAGGTTGTTTCTGGTTCTGATAGATTTTCTTTGCTGGATGGATATTCAGGCTATAACCAGATTTTGGTAGAGTAGGATCGGTATAAAACTACATTTACAACCAAGTGGGGTACCATGGCATACAAAAAAATGCCCTTTGGTTTGTCCAATGTAGAGGTAACATTTCAAAGAGCAATGGACATGGCATTTCATGGCCTCATGAATAAAATTATTTTAGTATACCTAGATGATATTATAGTTTTCTTGAAAATGCTAATGAACATCTTGATCATTTAAGGAAGATTTTTTAGAGATGCATAGAGTTTGGGGTTTCTCTTAACCCAACCATGAAAGTAAGCTCCTCAGACACATTGTCTCAAAATATGGTATCTCTATTGATTTGGAAAGGGTTTTTTCTATTCTTGATTTGCCTCTACCAACACACAAAAAAGGGGTTACAGAGCTTTATTGGTAGGATTAACTTCGTGAGAAGGTTTATTCCCAATATTGTAGTGTTATTGTAACCTCTCATAGCTGTGCTTAAGAAAAATGTATCTTTTAGTTGGACTAAGGAAGGTAAGAGAAGCTTCAAGTAGATTAAAGAAGCCCTCGCAGCTACCCCAA
The DNA here is from genome assembly GCA_027924645.1 of Cunninghamia lanceolata. Classification (NCBI taxonomy): domain Eukaryota; kingdom Viridiplantae; phylum Streptophyta; class Pinopsida; order Cupressales; family Cupressaceae; genus Cunninghamia; species Cunninghamia lanceolata. The sequence continues at coordinate 12,545,298 of BSBN01000254.1, forward strand.
CCCTCATTAATCCTAACTATGAAAGAGATTTAATTTTATATTCTTTTGGAGGTGTTGACACCATTTTAGCTATGTTGTACTAGTAGAATGACAAAGGCTTGGAGTAGCCTGTGGCATTTTTCAGCCAAGTACTGCATGACTATGAGGTAAAGTACACCTTTGACAAGAACCATGTATTTGCTATTGTTAGAAGTCTTAGAAATTCAGACATATGCTCTCTAAAAATAGAATTTAGTTGCTGGTTGCCCATCCAACTGTTAAGGATTTCTTACTTAATAGGGAGATAAATGACAAAAGAGCTGGTTAGATAACTAAGGTGATGGAATTTGATGTTAACATCAAAGTTACTAAGCTTGTTAGGGGCAAATGTTTGTGTGAATAGCTTTCTACAAATGGAGAAGACATCCAAGAAAAGGAGGAAAATGTTGAAACAATGTTTAACAAAGATGAACAAGTTGTTGGTTCAGCTCCTACTGTAAGTTGGGTGCAGCAAATGAGCCACTATTTGTAAACTAGTGAATTCCTCAAAGGTTTGGATAGGGAAAAAAGAAGGTACTGTAGGCTACAAGCCATTCCCTATGCTATTATTGATGTTGTTGTGTATAGGAGAGATTTTCATCATGTTCTGCTAAGGTGCATTGAGCTAGGTCAGATTGATAAGTTGTTGGAAGAGTTTCATAATGGGCCTTCAGGAGGCCATTTTGCTGCAAGGACAACGACCCTTAAAATTATGAGAGTTGGTTATTACTGGCCAGATATGTTCAAGGATGCATTTTCTTGGGTTAGAAAGTGTGAAAAGTGTTCATTATTTGCAGGTAAGCAAATGCTTGCAGCGTTGCCTCTTCACCCCATTCAAGTAGAGCATCCTTTTGCTAAATGGGGTCTTGACTTCATTGGACCCATCAACCTGCCTTCAAGTGTAGGCTACAAATAGATTCTAACTGCAACTATCTACTTTATGAAGTGGACTAAGGTTGTTGCTTTGAAGGAAGCAAATGAAACTTTTGTTCTGAGTTTCTATCAAGATTTGGTATCTAGATTTGGAACTCCTAACTCTATTATTTCTGACAATGGATTATCTTTTATTGGTTTAAGGATTTCTAATTGGTCTATAAAGAATAATATTTTTCTTAATACTTCATCTAATTATTATCCACAGGGTAATGGGAAGGAAGAATACACCAATGAAAATCTAATTAAGATCATTCAGAAATCCATTGAAGATAACCAGAGGACATGGCATGAGAAGTTAAAGTTAGCCCTTTGGACTGACATGATAACTCCTAATAGGGCTACTGGTTACTCTCCTTACATTCTCACTTATGGTAAGGAGGCCAAGTTACCCATTTATGTGGAATTACCAACTTTGAATTTCATTAAGGAACTTGATATATTGAAGGAGCAGCCTATAGAGGTAATGCTTGCATAGCTGATGGAGTTACAGGAAACCAACAAAGAAGCATTGAGAAAGATTGAAATACATCAAGCTCAAATGAAGAACTCTTTTGATAAGAGAGCAATGCCAGAAGATTTCATTGTTGATGATTTAGTTTTCAAGTGGGATAAACATAGAAGCAAACCTGGAAAACATTCCAATTTTGATACAATTTGGGATGGACCCTATGTCATCACAGAATGCAAGGAACATAATGCCTTCCAGCTTTCCAAGTTAAATGGAGAGGTGCTACCTATCCCAGTTAATGGGATACACCTAAAACATTGCCTCTGAAGATAAGTTCTACAATTGTACCATAGTAGATTAGTATTTTCTACTAATAAGTACTCACGACACATTTATTTTAGTTATTTTCATTCCCTAAGTGCTATTGCACATGTTTTTTGGCCACTAGGGCCTTTTAGTTTGCTTTCAATTTGTTTCCGTTTAGTTTTCTATTGCTGTTTAGAGTAGTTTGCAGTTTAGTTTCATGGTTTTCTAAGTTTGAGAAGGGGTGGGTTTGACTCTTCACCCTATGGATTGTTTAAGGCAACTGATCTATATGCTTAATAGGCAAGCATTTAATAGAAATCACCAGAAATGTTACCAATTTTCACCTACAGCTCAAATTGGTAGAGCTGAAATAGTTTCCTTCCATTTTAAGGTGAAAAGTTCCTAGTACATTTCTTCTTTGCTCATCCTTTGCATAGTTTAAAGTGTTTGGAAAAGAAAAGGTTTAGTTTTATGATGCCATGTGTTATAATAGAAAGGAAAATATTCAACTTGTCATTCAATGCTTTGCAACATAAAGGATATTTCATAGATGATAGGAAGTGGTTTCATTTAATATTGTAATGTATCCATTCATTTTACAAAAGAGATATACACAAAACTACATAAGTGTTGTATTGATATTCATTGGAAAGAAAGAAAGATCAAATGACCCACACAAACTATGGGAATAGCTGAACCAGTACAATATAAGAAATGTACCATGTATCTGAAGATAAAGAATGTAAAAGAAGCATATAGGAGGAGGCATATCCATCATTGCATGTTTAATGTCTTGAGTTGGTCTCCATTGTTGCTTTCCCATCCTTGCTCCTGGTCTTCAAGTGAACCTACAGTAATTGAGAAAGATTGGTTAGATCTCTAGATATGAGTCTTCCTATTTGCCTATCAATAGAAGTATAATACATTTCTTATGTTTCACTGAATCATTTGACAAACATCAGATATATTCAAGAAGGCCTGAAAAGTAAAACATCATAGGAGTATTGAGATTCACTATTTTATCTAACATGTTTATTTTTTGTGCAGGTACAGGAGAAATTATGTTGCTAATCCATTTCTGAAGACATCATAGCATGTGGTGCAAAAATGGGCTCCCATAAGGGTTGAGCCCAACATGTTGCCCCTACTTCTCAGAAAGGGGATTGAGATAGGAATTCATGTTTATAATGCTTAAATTGAAATATTTTTAGCTAAAGGAGTTACTCATAAATTGATTGCAAGAGCCTCAAGCTCATTGTTCATTCATGACAATCAATTCAAGTGCAATAAAATGAACATCACAAATGAGCAATAAACTCTTTTGAGTGTCTAAATAAAGTGTAGAACAAAACAAAAATATATCATTACTTCATTGAAGGAGTTCTTCTTGCATACAAAGTTCTTATGATGTTATGGTTTTGGCTCATTAAGTGATAGTGATCATCATATTTTGTGTTTTATTGCTGCTATACACCATGTTTCTGCTGTCCATGTTATTCAAAGGATATACAGTGAAGGTACAGACATCAAGAATCAAGAGATGATGACATATAATGTTCACATAGAAGGGAGAAGCAAACTTAAATACAAAATACAATCATTGAGCATTGTAGGACAACAATAATCTTGAGAAGTAGTCATGTATGGACTATATTAAACATCCATACAAGAGGTGATAGTATGAGCATATGATAACAAAGATGCAAAGTAGTCATGAGATAATGATCATATTCTTAATCATGAAGTTCATGCATAACCTTGAAATAATAGTCCATGACAGTGATCCGGAACATCAGAATCATGGTAGTTATATGTGATACTCAAGAGGACAGTTCTACATAACAAATATAGTGCCATTTCATTGTGAAATGCAATGCCAAGCATATGAACTCCTGAGAGGGTGAAATCATTGTTGCATAAGCTTATTAATAGGCAAAGTTTGAAAACATTTTGAAGTTCAGGATAACAAATGGAATAAGAAAAAATGCAACAGTCTTAACAATGACCCCAAAGAACTTCATATCATATAGGGGTAAGAGCCTACAGTAACAACCACATCAAGCTTATAGTAGCAGCCATATAAGGTTTTACAAGGAGAAATACATGTGGACAAATGATTCTAGATCAAAGCAAATGCTTTCATTTATGTTAGAAACGTAAATAATGTTATCATCTAGCTACCAAGCTTTGAAGCCTATGTGTGCATACATTAAAAGATCATGCCATAGTGAGATTTTTACTCTTTTCATATTCTAAAAAACAAGGTGATGCAGTTCTAAAATATAGACCTAGTATAGAGTAAAAAATGCTTTCATTTCCTTGAGAGAAGTAAGCAATATTCTTTACTTTTGACGCATTCAGAATGAATGAAAATGTAAGGATTTAGCAATAGTCATTGGTGACTGTATTTAAGTTTTGAAACCCTCGGCCATAACAAGATAAAGAACCTCAAGCTGGTTTGAAAATAAGAGAGTCCAAAATAAGATAACCAGCCATGGCTAAGAAAGTATGAGGAGCACAGAAAATAAAGAGAAATTATAAGCACAAAGGAATACTCAGGATGAAGAGGTCATGGCCTATCTTATAAAGGAGCTTTGTGTTTGTTACATTTAAAATAAGAAGCGTTACAATAGTTTTATTACACACAGAAAATGAACCCAGTTTTATATCTTCATAGCCGCGGCTTGGGAGTCTTTTTGACTCACAAATGACTAAACCCACATGGATTTGCATAACGAAATTACAAATGCAAAAAATATAGGAATATTCAAGCTCATCCCCGTAGGAAAAAAACTTTGAAATGAGTTATGGCCGCGGCCTATAGTGTTGATCAGACACAAAGCAAATACCTAGAACTTCCTCATGAAGTCACTACCATAAGGGTCTTAGAAACAAATGCAGGGAGAAAATAAAATCTACATCTATTTTGTTCACTGTGAGCTCGAATAGAGCATCTTTTTCAAATGATAAGGAAAATAAAGAAATGTGCATGGTGAAATCTTACCCACTATTGGTTGTAGGAGATGCATTTGAAATACAGAGTAAAAGCTTTAGAAATGCTTCCAATGGCGGCCTCAAAATAGAGGGAAAATCAATAAGAAGAGACTAGAAATAAAATATATCAGAAATCTAGTTATGGCCATAGCTTAAAGGCTAGAAAATTATTTTTGAAATGGAGAATATGATTTAGTTTTGTGCCAGAAAGACTTACCTTGCAATCTCTTGCAAAATTCTTAAAAAAAATGCTTTGTAGCAATAGAAATGGAGAGATTTTGAGCTTCAAACCCTAGCAATGGTGGCGGCCAAGCCGAGCAAATTTTCCAAATGTGCATAGTGTAAATGATGCTGAAAAATTAGGGCTTAGGTTTTGTTTTAGGGCTTTCAATTTGCCCTAATTTGAATATGGTATTTTTATCACATATTTTCTAAAATCAAATGCCCACTAATACCCTCGTGGTGTTATTTACTTTCCATATAGAACTAGGCTTTATGCCTCTAAATTATTTGAAAAAAAAGCTTAGGCTAGAAAATCAAAATGTAGGCCTTGTATATTTTTGCAAAATCAAACAAATCAAATCTTTTCCCTCCTTTGTGAAAAAATTAGAATTAGAATTGTAAAGCAATATTAAGGTAATATTCTATAAATTGCCTTAGTATTTACTATTTTAAAAATGTTGTTAAATCAAAGCAAGTGGATAGAACTTTTCTAATTTTTAAGTGTTTTGGGTGAAATAGAAAAAAGCTGGACAAACTGAAGTTTCTATTTCAGTTTCCAACCAGCTAGAGCCTAATTTTTTAGTTTTTTTAATAGGTTGGCCCACTTGGTAGGGAAAGTTTTCACCTATTATTGCTTAGTTTGGAGGTAGTTTGAGCACTAATTTTGAGGCTTTTCTTTTGAGCTCAAAAATTAATTGAGATTACTATTTTGGGGAGATTTTTGCTCAGATTGTTCCATTCTTAATATTGGAAACATTTTGGAGATATAAGTTGGAGAAAGACTTAGTTTTTCTAAGTTCATATTGCTTCTTACTTTCTGGTCCACTAGCAAAAAGCTTTGTAAGCCAATAATTTGTACTCAAAGTTTCATTTTTTGCATACTCCTTTTAGCTTAATGAAAACAATAGAGTTTTCCTATCTTAGATTTTGTCACATCTTTGTAGTACTAATTTGATGTTGCATTACGATTCCAAGTGTCGAATCCTTTTCTATGTCTAGTTATTACAAACTTGTGTGCAGAAGTCTTATGTGCTACAGGTTGTATGTTGATTTTAGTTTCAGTCCTTCATAAAAATCATTCATGTGTTGAATGTTTCAAATGAGATTGTGAAAATAAATGTTTTAAGGGTTTGATTGTGAGTAAAAGCATTTAAATAAGTTAGATTTATGATGCATCACCATTAGGTTTTAGGATTCCATTTCAAGTTATCTTTCTAACCCTTTTCTCATAAAAGTCTTTTAGATTAGGTGATCTATTAGGGGAGCTACCCCTATCTAGAGATTCATTCTCACTATAGGTCACCCACAACTTGAGAGTGATTCCATGTTTCAACAAGATAGTTAAGTTAAATCTTAGCTAGGGTGCAATCCTAATTGACAACACTGAGCTCAAAGAGTAGAGTCGTTTACCCACTACTATTGGTTAAAATCCCACAAAACTTATTGATAAACCTATTCCTATCACCTTGATGATAGTCCCTAGCCTAGGTGATTTGGGAATGTTTTAGAGTTTTGTGTTCCTGTTATTTTGGGTCACAATAGATTGGCATCATTTTTGGGAAGGATTTGAAAGGTCAAAGATTTTGAAGACCCCTTCTTGTAGGCATTGCCAAGTATAGTTTGTTGTGTGTGTAAGTTGGCTACTCGTCAACTTGTGCTAACAGATTGGCACCATTGTCAGGGAGCAGTTATTTGTGCAAATTAAAAATTCTTGTTAATAGTGAATTGTTTTAGTTCTCGTTGCTGATATTGAAATACAATTTTGTTCCAATTTTCTTCCTAGCAGAGGAGTGGTGACTTTGTTAACCTAGAATTAATTTTAGTGTGAAATAAGTTTCAAAATGGAAAGTGGAAGAAACCAGCAACATTCTAGGCATGAGGAATCATTTAGTAATGCTGGAATAGAAGGAATAAATATAGAGAAAAGAGACCCCATGTGGTACCTATAAAGAATTCCCAAGACAATTTATTTGTTGACCTCAGAAGCTAGTACAACTATACTTCTGAGGATTCTATTGATAACATGATGAGAAGAAATAGAAGACAAAATAGAGATGACTATGATGTTAGAAGAAATGAGAATGTTATTTGTAGAAGAGGTAGAGATGCTTCTCAAAGTCCATATTTGAAAACATATGGGATGCCTAGTTATAATGAAGAAGTTTATTAGGATGCCAGGAGTCTTGATTCTCCCATAAGATCACTTGGAAGTCATCATGATACCATTCCTAATGAGGAAAATTAGCAGCAGCCTGATAATGATGAAGAAAGAAAAAGAAGGATCCAAGATGAGTTGTATCTACTTGATCACCTTTGAAATAGATAGAGGGAAGTGCAAGCCTTGCTTGATCAATAGGAATCTTAAATAGCCTAGCAAGGTTTCAATCAGAATGCATAGAAACAATGTGCACAACAACAACAATATCTATAGCCACATAATCAACATGATAACCAGAGACAACAATAGGAATGTCATATAGGACAGCAGGCCCTAAATCAGGCCCCTACTCACAACATCAACATGCAGCCACCACATAATCAACTGAACCAACAACATGGGAACATTCAGCCCATTGGCCATGCTTAGCAAAGACAAGAACATAGGTTTATTGAACAAAGGCAGCCACTAAGAGCTAAAAGATACAAACAACTTGATTTTATTGGTATTCCTAATTTTCCTAATCCCATCACAACTGAGATTAGAGGGAAAATTCCAAGATTTTAGTGCAACAACATTGTCACTAGTGATGAACACCTGAGATATTTTATTAGTGTCACTAAGGAGTATGAGGTTGAAGATGGAGATGTGATGATGAAGTTATTTATGCACTCATTGGAATAAAGTGCAAAAGAGTGGTACAAGGCACTCCCTGACAATAGTATTGATTCTTGCGAGGAGTTCATGAGAGTCTTTAGGTTGTAGTATGGGGATAGGATTGATACCAAGTTTTCCATTCACAACAATCAAAAGGGTCATCAATGAGATAGTAGCTCAATTTAATAGCTACATCATCATGACTATGAGAAAGGTACCTCCTCATATGAAACCTAATGAATCAATGCGTTTAGTTTTATATTGTGGTGCATTTGATTCAAAGCTTGGTTATTGTTTGAGGGACAAGAACCCACAAACATTAAGAGAAGCCTATGCTACAGCAATAAATATTGAGAGCAATATCAAAGCTTCAAGCAAGCATATTAAAAGGGCTGATGTAAAATTGCCCTAGCCTGACAAGGCTATTTTCAACAAACCCTTACTACTGATGATAATTTGGAAAAACTTATGGGGGTAGTGAAGGATCTGAGTTATAAGGTTGCAAGAAATGAGAAAGGGTTTCCACCTTAGGGTGTTGCAACACATTTTAATGATGGATAAACGCTTCATAATAGGCTTTATATTACTAGTTGGTCTAAGAGACCACAACAAAATGATAGGTAGGCTCTTCCTAGGAATGTGAGTTTCAAGCAGCCTCAAAGGGACACCCTTGATCCTTTTGAGAAAAGATCAAATTAATCTCCAAGATGATTGTTTGTGGTGTCAAGCTTGTTTCCTTCCTTGTGATCCAGCCAATTTTGTGGTCGCTCATTCATCGAGTAGAGAAGAAGAGTTTCCAAATGAAGACTATGGAGCTAAGTACTTTGAGGAAGAAATAAATCGTTTGATGTAGAAGTTTTTGAATGCATAGATCAACATGTTGATTGTGATAACAATGAGGATGGTCATATTTTTCAATATGATTATGTTGAAGGTCCGAAAAGATATCAATTGCCAACTCATGATTTTCAGCATCTAAAGGACCTTATGCAGAAAAAATATCAGCAGTCCAAGCCTTCAAAAGAAGACATAAAATCATTGACTAATGCTACCATCTTGCAAGTCCAAGGAGGCTATCATCTGAGTAACAAAACTGTCCCTATTCAAAACACCCCTACCAAGGAATTGAAATTGTAGAAACCTAATGAGCAAGGGACAAAGGTAAAGGGAACATGGAGTAGAAGAAGACTTGCACTCCCAAGAGAAACGTCCCTAAAAAGAAAAAGGTTCACACACCATCTCTAGCAGAAAAACACAAGTATGTTCAAAAGAATACAATGTCAAATGTACAACCTGTAGATTTTACACCAATTCTTGGGGTACATTATCCAGAGGGAAATAGTAAGTAGGATCAGATCAAAAAACCAAAGGAGCTAGAAAAGGAAAAGGAAAAGGCAAAGGAAGAAGGTAAAGATATTTTGTCAAACCAAATATTTCCATACATTCCTTTTGCTAATGATGTAACCGTTTCATGTGACACTCCCTTGCCCAACTATCTTTCTATTGACATGGAACAAGTTTTTAGCCAAATTAGGATTTCTGTGGCAATAGTGGAACTGCTTAGAATCCCTGAACATAGAGATAGTACAAATTCTTTTATTATTTTTGTTGATGCACAAAACAACCTAAAGTTGTGCCCAATAGTAATGATGAGGATGTAGGTCATTTGGAAATAGTATATGGTTTATTTAGGGTCTTCCATGGTTAATAGCAGGATGGGAGTTGACCCCTTTTATACCACTATAATTATAAATGGATGGCTATTATGCAACTATATGCTTGATTATGGGGCATCTAGTAATGTCATGCCACTAGAAATTATGAATGAGTTAGGTCTGAAAGTGTTAAATATTTTGGCGAATACTTTGCCATGCATTCTAGGGAAGTCAATGTCATTGGCATGGTCAAGGATGTTGAGGTCAAACTCACTACCTACCAAGACAAGTATTTCCTCATAGACATAATTATTGTAGACTGCCCAGCCAAGTGGTGCATGTTGTTATCTAGGAAGTGGGCTACTTCTATGGGTGGTAGTATCCAAATGGACACGACACAAAAACATACATAGTTGAATCTAGAAGCACTCTTGAATTACTATTATGGATTGTGGAAAACTCATGCCTTCTATGTCATATGTTATCATTCATGTCTAGGGCATGGATGTAAAATTACATAGGGAGAAGAAGGTAGAAGACCAACACATTGAAGATAGATATCAAATAGAGGAGGATCAAATGAATTTCTTTGATACTAAAATTGATAATTTTATGGCATATTGTATTGATCATGATGCTAATGTGGAGGGTTTACCTTTTGACCCTATTACTACTGTTTGTAATAAGTCCAAGTTGTGGACGTTGCACTTTGATGGTGTAGTTTCAAAATATGGTTCTTGTGTTGGGATTATTTTAACATCCCCAGAAGGTAAGCAGTCATACATGTCATTAAGATTGGATTTTTAGTGCATAAATAATGTGGTAGAATATGGAGCACTATTGTTGGGTGTAAATTTGGCACACAAACATGGCATCCAATGTTTGAAATTTTATGGAGATTTGAAGCTGATCGTACAACAGATTAGGAAAACATTTTCTACCAAATAAAGGAGATTGAAAGCATACATAAATGTTGTATGGGATACCATAGAGCTATTAGACGCCATTCGTATTGAGTGGATTGATAGATCAAAAAAGGAAGAAGCAGATGCCTTGGTTGTATCTGCGTCCATGTTGTAGACACTCAAATTTGTCCCAAATTTGTCCATGTCTTGCAACACCTTGTCAAAAACATTATCCTAGACATCATGTAACATTTTGTCCTAAATCCCACTCTTAATCCCATTTATCCATTAGCCAATTAATTAAATAAATTTTATTTATTTAATTAAAATCCCACTTAATCCCATCCTTATCCTATTTAGCCAATTAATTAAATAAATTTTATTTATTTAATTAATTTCCACATCATATCCTAATCCCACTATCCAATTAATTAAATAAAATTTATTTATTTAATTAATATCCAACTCATATCCCAACTAATTCAAATATTTTATTTGAATTAAGTTCTCATCATAAGCCAACTTTCCAATTAATTAAATAAATTTTATTTATTTAATATCCAACTCATATCCCAACTAATTCAAATATTTTATTTGAATTAAGTTCTCATCATAAGCCAACTTTCCAATTAATTAAATAAATTTTTTTTATTTAATTAATTTATCTTATCATTAAGCTGACATGTGTGCCTCTTTCATTTAAAAAAGATAAGTGGTACTACAGCCTTTTATTTAATATCTTTCACATGTAGTACTTTTTATGTACACAAGCACACATGAGCCCTATTCTCCTTGACACTTGTCAAATGACTACAACTCCCTTGAAGAGTGGGATAACCAAATCAATCTTAGCCGTCCACATCAATCAATTAACTTTTTAATCTCAACCATCCATTTGAACCAAGCCTTTCCTATAAATCAACCCCCTCATAAGCCATTAGCATGCATTGAGCCTTAAGTACCCTTATTCTGCCAAATTATCTAAAGCAGACATTGATCCTCAAGTATCCACATGCTATTGAAATATCATTAGAGCCTTTGCATCCTTCAGCTATCATCTTCATCTTAAGGTTATGCTGCAGAAATGAGCACCCAACATTCCTCCAACAATAATCCTTCAAAATCTTGCATGCTCATGCGAGGTGGAGAAGAGCAATGGAGATAAATCAAGCATAGCGTGGAGATCGGTTTGCATTTAGATTTGTTATTTGATTTTCATGTTGTCTTGTGCTTCATTGTGCATTGCTAGGGTTTTTATCATTGTTGTTTATTCATTTGCCCTGATTTGCAATTTTACCCTAACTACACACGTATAATCCTCAGTCTGACTTTCTTCATGACCATCAAGTTGTTGAAGTACTTACAAGACCAACCATTCTAGACAATATATAGTTGGCATGTATTTAATGATAGCAGTCAAATTTTTAGTTTCATGAATTGTATGGATGAATTTGAAAGTCAAGAAATTCACTGGTAGCCAATGTTTGAGATAGAAAATGGCAAAGAAATGTTATTTGGTAGTGAAGTGGTACAATTGAAGACCAATATCATTCCCAAGGGACTGGTAGCATTGGAGAGGATGTTTGATAGTGATGACCACTGGAAGATCAATGGTAAACTAGTTCAAGAAGATAGTTCAAAAGGGGTTAGCCTTGGAACCAAAGAATCACCAAAGATGGTTTACATAGGCAAGAAACTAAAGCCCCATGAGAAGCAAATGATGATTGCTTTGTTGAGGAAATTTAGAAAATGTATTGCATGGTCATATGATGAGATAAAAGCTTATAGTGATGATTTGTTTCAGCATACTATCCCCCTTCAACATGATGCCAAATTATTTAGGCAAAAACAAAGGCCTATAAATCCCACCATAGCTCCCAAGATGCAATAGGAGTTACTAAAAATGAAAGAGTGAGGTATCATCAAACATATCAAGCACTCTGAGTAGGTGTCTAATCTTGGCCCATTCAGAAAGAAGAATGGGGAAATTAGACTGTGTGTGGACTTTAGAAATCTAAACATCAAATCCCTCAAAGATAAATATCCTCTTCCAAGCATGGATCATTTATTACAGAGGGTGGTTGGTTCAAAACTAATGTTAATGATGGATGGATTTTTAGGGTATAACTAGGTGTTGGTCGAGGAGTTAGAACAATACATAACATCATTCACCATTCCTTGGGGCACGTATGTGTATCTGAGAATGGCATTTGAACTAAAACATGTAGGATCTACATGTCAAAGAGCAATGGATGTGGCCTTTGTTGGACTTATTGATGAGATCACGAATATTTACTAGGATCGTCTGACTACATTTTCAAAGGATAAAAATGATCATTGTAAACATTTACAATTGATTTTTGAAAGGCATTTAGATTATGGGATCTCTTTAAATCCCAAAAAATGTTAGTTTAGAGTTGAAGAAGAAAAGTTGTTGGAACACATTGTGTCAAAAGAGGGTTTAGAATTGATCTAGATAGAGTTAAGGCCATTGACCTTATTCTCCAACCTAAAACAATCAAGGGTATTCAGTCTTTCCTTGGTCAAGTCAATTTACTAAGGAGATTTGTTCCCAACTTTGCTGAAAAAATAAAGGCCATCTCCAAGAAGCTCAAGAAGGGAAAATCTATCATATCAGACAAGGAATCAGTTGAAGCTTTTCTTGATATAAAGGAGGCTCTGAAAAATGCACCAGTGTTGGTAAGTCCAGACTATTACAATCCTTTCCATCTTTTTTCCTTCACTTCATTTTATATTGTTGTGTAATCAATGAGATCAAAATGAAGATTAGATGTAAATCAAATGCAAAAATACATGATTATACCTTCATAATGAACTCACTAATCTAGGAGGGAAGGATTTGCACCCAAGGGAGCTCCTCAGATTGTACCCATGATTAGAACGAAGATGTGGATTACTCAAGACCATCAACACAATGTAGATGAGAGAGAAGTTGATTCAGATAGAGATAGGGGATGACCAGAGTGATTTTGGCAGAGGTTTGATGAGATGAGGGGATTGTGGAGAGATTTGGGCAAAGGTCTAATGCATGAAGAGGTCTCCCTAATGGCTTAGAGAGGGGTCCAATTTATAGAATTTTGGAGATGAGGATTGAGGGTGAGGATTTAGTTGATGAGATCAAGGGCTAGGAACAAAAGTGAATCTTTTATTCCTAGTGGATGAATTAATAATTCTCATTTTGGGAAGAGTGGAGGATAGTGGATGAATTAATAATTCAATTTTGGGAAGAGTGGAGGATAATGTGGGACAACTGAATTTTAAATTCAGTGAGTGGAGGATAGTGGGGGACAACTGAATTTTAAATTCAGTTTCATGGAGGATTGTGGGGGACAACTGAATTTTAAATTTAGTTTTGTGGAGGATTGTGGAGGATGAGGTAAGCAAGGTTAATTAAGTGTTATCTTAATTAACTTAAGTCTAGGTTAATCAGATAAGCATGATTCATCTAATTAACAGGGATTAGGGAGATGGATAAATCAACTAAATAAATATTAGGAATATTCATTCAATTGATAGGATAGGGTTGTAAGATTAAATGGATTAATTGAGTGAGTCAATTGACCACAAGGGACATGCAGATGGGCAGAATGGATTAGTGTAGAGGTACAGGAAATTGGTTTGCAGAGCAATCTAATTTTCAGTGTCTACATTTGCCCCTCTTTGAGATGGTGTTGCAGCTAAGTAACATCATTTCAAAGAAGTTAAAACATAGAGTTGGATTGGATAGAAAAAAGATTTTGGTTTGGAAGAATAGGGTAAGGTTTGGGGATAATTAGTAAGGGTGATGCCCCCTCGAGAGGGTAGGTGGGTTGCGAGAACACGGTTGTGCTCTTGAAATGGATGGAACAAATTGGTAGATGTGGTCAGAGGATAAGTGGTGGGATGAAAGGATGATGATGTTCGGAGATGATTGGTGGATGATCATTGTGCTGAAACTGATTTAGAGCAATCCTAGGTTTGATATAGCAAAGTGGATATGTTCACCAAGGTATAGAAGACTAGGGTGATGATGTTTATCCAACGTTTGCATGGACTAGACACGTAGACAAAGGGATGATCTCATGCATGCCCAAGATAGTGCAACCTTGTCTAGACAATGGAAGGGGACTCATAGCATAATCCCTTAGTACAAAAAAGGTATGATGAACCTTAGATGCATAAGGAGATTAATATGCTAGAATCGACCCTATGATCAACAAGATATGAATACTAGCTTGGAGTAATGAGACCAACCCACAAGCACAGCATACAAAAGCAAGACTATGCCCCATTCTAGAGGTTTTCACCACATACCATGATATAGTAAGATCAAGTTAGCTTTGATGTGATCTTCGAATAGGACAAAAGATAAAAATCAAAAACCAAAAGACCAACGAACCAAACAAGTAACCATTGTATCTTTTGCCAAAATGGATGATGATTTGATAGATTCTGCCTATCGTAGGAAAGATATATCCTAAGGTAGGAATTGATAGATGATTTGACGATGTAAAATTGGCTCAAGATGTGATGGTGACAAGTTGTGATCGATGCTGATTTGATAGTTGATGATTTTGATTAAGGACAATGCTTTGATAGGTGATGCGATGCTTGGATCTAGTGTAAGCTTATTGAGGATAGATGTGATGATGATGTGGGATAGGTGTGATGATGATGAGAGTGTGATGGAGCAAGTTTGATTTTTTGTGATGGATAGATTGTTTTGGTATTTTTTGTGTTTTTTATTGTTTTGGGATTTTTTGGTGTTTGTGATGTTTTTAGATTTTTTGATTTTGTGATGTTTTTTGATTTTTTGATTTTGTGATGTTTTTGGGTTTTTTTTTGTTTTTGTGATGTTTTTGGTTTTTTTTTATTTATGGAAAAGGAATGGTTTATTATGAGATGGTTGCCTTGGATGTCATGTAGATAGCCTTTGCGCTAGATACCAATGACAAGGGAACACCAAGTCTAGAGGTGAAGGTGATGGGGTTGGATAGGGGGATTGGTGATGAAAAGATAATGGATAGGA
This sequence comes from Cunninghamia lanceolata, assembly GCA_027924645.1. Classification (NCBI taxonomy): domain Eukaryota; kingdom Viridiplantae; phylum Streptophyta; class Pinopsida; order Cupressales; family Cupressaceae; genus Cunninghamia; species Cunninghamia lanceolata. The sequence goes on from BSBN01000254.1 coordinate 12,560,626, forward strand.
GACTATGATAAATGGATAGATACATGCAGATAAGGTGTAGGATGGGGGATGAAGGATCTAGTAGGGATACATGATAAGTAGGTGGAGGGATTGTTATTGGAAGGTGATAGACAAGAGATTCATGATAGATGGAATGCAAGATAGAAGGATGGGAGATGGGGATAAGGATTTTCTCGAAGGTCTAGGTTGCAAGGAATCATATGCCCCAATGCTTAGGATTTGGCATGATGGGTTCATGTTTGAATAGATGGATTTTGCAGTAGGTGGATGGAGGATAGACTGACAAAGGAAGTGTGTCAAGAGGTCTCCAAAGCATGTTGTTGATATGTTTCCCCTTGGCTTTATCAAGATCTAAGGTGGGAGATGGTAAAAGCAAGATATAATGGATAGGATGGATGGGAAATGATAGGATAAGGAAACTATGATATGCAAAAGGATGTTATGGATGTGGATGAAGGATATGGTTTTACCCCCAAGTGTAGGGATACAAAATGGATGGAGAAGGGATTACACATGATGCCCACAAGGGGTTTTCATCATGGTACTTGCCCAAGGCACCACAAGGAGTGGTGTTCACCATTGGATGGATTTTTTCTCTTTACTATTTTCTTGATTTTTTTATTTTTTTCATTTTTTATGGAATGGGAACTCTAGCGTCTGTTTCCATAGCAAGGAGAAGATGGTCCCATGTTGGATAGCATTTTGGATGATGATTGCATAGATGTTGGTAGATAGGGGAACATGGAATGTATGGTGGGTAGTGGATTATGGTGTGGATTATGCGGATTATGATGTGGACTATGCAAAAGCATGGACCATAGGAATGTGACGGGGAAGATATGTAGGATAGTGAACGAAAGATGGAGAAACAGGGGTATGTGGGAATTGCAAGTGGTGGAGGGGAACCAAGACCAATGGTGGCACACACCATGTTGGATTTTGAAGCCTATGTTTTGGATGGGGGTGGGTAGTAAGGGGGATCGGGATGGGAATTTATGGATGGTCGATTTGGGGTTTTAGGTACCCAAATGGACTTAAGAATTATGGGATTTTTAGATGGGGAGGGGGATATTTGGGATTTTGGGGTGGATTGGCATGTGGATGCCTCATTAGAGTTGAGTGATCTTTGTTTGGGAACCCACACCATTTTTGTTTTTTCTTTTTCTTGTAATGGTGTGGGATTTGATAGCCTTTTTGATTTTTCAGGTTGATTGGAAGGGATAATATCCTTAGGCTTTTGTGCTTTATGAGTTGAGGCATTCAAATATTTGAATCCCATGGATTTGGTGGAAGCTTCATGTTTGAAAGATGTGTGCTTTTGTTGGTCTTGATTGGGTATTTTAGGGGGTTTATGGGTGGAGGGGTAAAAAGTGGATGTTTGGATAAATAGATAATGAGAGTTGAGGATGGGGATATTAGGAGTTGGGAGGATGGGAGGATAAGAGGATTTGTTGATAGGGATGTTGGGAGTTGGTAGGATAGGAGGTAGAGTGGATTTGATAGGGATCTTTGGAGTTGGAAGTAGTGGAGGTAAATTTGAAGGAGGGAAATGGATGGTCACATGCTTTTGCAAATGGTAGGATGATGGAGGGGGGATGGCAACATATGTTTTGGAAGTACGATGAGATGCACCATGTTTGGGATTGGATGAATGGATTTTGGAAGGTGGGTGGATGGTACCAACATGTTTAGGTTGTTTGCCTTGAGATGGATAGCCAAGGCCATGCAAGGATGGATGAAATGTGGTGTGAATGGGCTCCAAGATGCCTTGTTCATGAAGGCCTAAGCCTTTGCCTTGATAGTTCATAAGTTGGAGCATGCGACATGCAATGGGATGTTTGTTCTTGTGGAAACAAGACGTGAGTCCATTATTTGTTGGAGAAGAATATATGGTGGATGGAAGTTGTTCACCTCCTACAAGGGAGTCACCATTGATGAAAGTGCTTGTTCCAAGTGAATAGGAGGATGGATTTGGGATGGGATTGGTAGATGGAGGTGAATGATTCATGGGGGATGGTGAAGGGGTGGTAGAAGTTGATGTGGGATCAAAAAGGTGATCCATAGATGGGAGGGGATCGGGGATGGGATTAGATGTGATGGTGGGATTTTATTGAGGAGAAGGGGTTGATGTTTCAACGTGCTTTGGATTTGATTCTTGACATGGCTCATGTGTTTGAATGGAAGTGGGAGTGACTTGGATGGTAATGGTAGTTTCTTGGCTTATGGGTTCTTGAACATGGCTGCATGATGGTTCTTGAGTTGTGATAGGGGATTGTTCAAGCAGTTCAGTGGGTGTTGGATTGCATGAGGGTATTTGATTCCTTGCTAATAGCCAATGGATGGCATCTGTCATGAGTGTATGGGTGGAAGAACAATATAATGGATGGATAATGATGGTGGATGGTGTAGAATTGGAATTGGGATTGGATTGGGGGTGATGGGATGAGGTAGTGATGATTCTTGGAAGGGTTCAAGGATAGGTGTGGGATTGGATGGTGGTTTTGGAGGGGTGGGGGATTTGGGGGATTCCCTTGCTTGGCTTGGTGAGGTTCTTTGGAGGAAATCCCTCAAGGCTTCGTTGGATGTCGTGGTGTTAGGATTTAGAAGATTTGATGGTGGATTAGGTGGTGGATGGGTGATAGGTGTTGGTAGATTGGGAGATACATAAGGTGATGGATTAAGGTTGATAATGTTGGAGGGATAATGTGTTGTGAGATTTGGGATTGATGGATTGTAAGATAGGTAGGGTGATGGAGGGATTGGAGGATGGGGATTACCGGATAGGGGATTTGCATGGGGAGATGGTTGTTGGTAGAAGGTTTGGATTTCAAAGATAATGTGTGATAGATTGGTGTTCCCTTGATCAAGGTTACTATGACAAAGGGTGGGGGATGGATAGGTTGGAGGTATTGGTTGATTGCATAAAAATGATGGCATGGATGTGTAAGGGCATAAAGAGTGATATGAGGAGAAAGGTTGATATGATAAAGGTGGATATGATGGAAGTTGGTATGAGGTTGAAGGTGTGGATATGTAGGATGTTGAAGGTGGATATGATGGAAGTTGATATGATGAAGGTTGGTGGGAGTTTGATGGTGTGGATATGTAAGATGTAGGTTGGTATGAAGGTTGAAAGAATGACAATTGATATGACGTGGATGGGCATGATGTGTAGGGTGTTGAAGGTTGAAAGAAGGAAGATTGATATGATGTGGATGGGGATGATGTGTAAGATGTTTGTTGATATGATGAAGGTTGGAGAGGGGATTGGGATTCTCCAATGATGAGGTGTGATAAGGGCATATCTTTAATGTCATTTTTGAATTGTTCCTTAGCATTAGGATCCATGTTCTCGTAGATTTTTCTATGTCTTTGTAATTGTTGTATTGTTTCATAAAGATCCATTTTGTTGGAGATGATATGGGATGGTGGGGGATAAGGGATGATTGTGATGGTGGGATCAAAATTTCAAGTCCTTAAGATTATTTGATTTGATTTGTGTGTGTTGGATGGTTCTCGATGCTTTTGATAGACTAATGATCTTAAGAAAGAGGGTTGATGTGATCAACTAAGGTCTTGATTTGTTTGATTCAGGTTTTAGGATTTGGATTTTGATAAGGATGTTGGGAGACTTCGATAATGATTGGAATTAATGTTGATGTGATGTGATAATGACTTGGATATGGTTAGGATTTGGGATGGAGTGATTAGGGATGATTGGGATTGAGGTTGATTTGACAAGGATTGAAATAATGATGTTGATTGGATAATGATTTGGATAGAATGATGATGATTTGATGATGTAGAGTGACAAGGATGTGATTAGGAATGAAAGTGGTAGAAGATGGGTGATTAGGATGAATGTGATTGGATTGGGATGAGTTGAATGATTTTTCTTATGTGTTTTGATGTTTAGGTTGATTTGGCAATGTTTAACAAATGATCACATGTACAAACAAGAATCACTCACACAAGACACAAGCAATTTTGAATTTTGAAGAATATGAGAATGATTAAACAATCACATGTGTAAGACAAATCAACATGCCCTAATGTCTAGTTTGATGGGGTATGGCCAATTAGGTTTAGGCAATATTTAGATGAGGTTGACTAATGATTTGAAAGTGAAATCCTATCACATAGCTGGGAGAAGAGGGTAACCCGCCCTTCACCTTCACTTCCCAAAGGTAGAAAGTTCTTTGGGGCTTAGCCAAGAGTGATAGGATTTAGATTTCAAATGAGGATGTCTTTTGATTAAGCCTTGGATGAGGTCATCCCTAGGGGTGATGAAATCCCCTAGCAGGCCTCCTAGGAAAGGGTAAACAAAAGTGAATCAAGTGAGGTGTTTTTGATCTCCAAGAGCACCTTGCGATGCGAGGAGAGAGCATACACACACCCACTTGATTCACACTCGTAGTTGATTAATTGACCCTTAGAAAAATGAAATGTGTGAAAGACACATCAATCAATGATTCTTTTTAGCCCAATTTCAAGGTGTGATTGAAGACACTGGTTAATTTTATGCTTAGTTTCAATGATGTGTGATGAAAACAAATGTTCGTTTTATGCCCAAACCGAAGTGTGTTTGCAAGCAATGATTGAGAGATAAAGGATGAAAATGGATGCACCTAATTAAATTTCTATCCAAATTGATGTAGATGCTTCTCCTTCTATTGTTCCAGCCTCGAATGATCACCTACAAGTCACAAGAATGAAAACAGAGCAAGTAGACTAGCCAAGGAGATTGTTATGCAAAAATTGATGATCTGATAAATTTTGATAAAAAAATGAACTGATATAGGAAAGTTTACTGCATAATTAGATTCTAGACGCAAGTCCATGTGATTTCAAAAAAAAATTGTGAAAATTCGATAAAAAATGCAAAAGATATGAGCATTTGAAATTTTCATGCATGTTTGACTTTGACTGATAAAAAAGACAGGAAAAATGTATAATTTCTAGAAAATTTCCTCACAACTGCGTAGTTAGCTGAGTCCTCTTTCCAACGACTATTTGTTTGCTTGATTTTGCCTCCGTATGCGATAGTTGTGAAAATTTGAAAAAATCAGCCTCCTTCGGTATATGGAAGGCAAGATAGACTGTGGCAGGTTGACTTAACTACTAGTTGTTTATGAAGGTGTGATCACATGTGTTTGTCTTTACCTCTGGGAATTAAGGGTTTAGGTTTATTTTTGGGCTTTAGCCCCTGGTTAGTCATATGACTAGGGGTGAGGTCCAAACCAAAAATAAAAAAAGAAATAGGGGGAGGGGTGCCAAAGCCCTTCCCTACCCCTGCCCTAGGTCGATACTCTCGGTTTAGGTTTAGGTTTAGAGGTCGACCGGGAGTGTAATGGTTGAGGAGGTTTGGATGGTTGACCAGGGGAGCGGTGGAGAATGGAGCTTGGATGGTGGAGGAGTTTTTATGCAGAAATGATGGCACTAGGTGTAGACAGTGGAGGTCAACAGAGTTGGGAGGTCGCAGAGGTGGTGTGTTGGTGGGGTTAGTGGACTGTCGACAGGTGGTGCGCGGGGGGAATGCTGGTCAGGGGAGGCCATGGGAAAGGGAGTTGGGGGAGGCTGCAAGGAAGGGTTTTGTAGGGTGGAGGGGACAAGAGCTACGCGGGGGGGAGGGGTTGTTGGATGGAGCGGCCAGGCGGAGGGAGATGGAGCGGTAGGAGGAGTAGGCGGGGGATATGGGGAGGGTCGAAGGGGGGCTGGGGATGGTCACATGGGTTGAGGGAGACCACGGGGTAGGGCTGAAGGGAGGGGAGGGTTAAACACAGGCAGCGTTTGGTGATGGGGAATGGGAGCGGTGCGGTGGTGTTGGCAAGAGCAACGGCGGCAACGGGGGTTTTCACAGGTGGAGGTGAAGTGGTGGCAGGTAAACCAAACCCAAATTTAACCGTCGAATGAAAATGCCTTCGACCTTAAACACAGATCCTTCAAAACAAAAAACCAACAATTACAACATACAAACATTGCACAGATCAGTACGGCAGGGGTACAGTTTCGTATGGTATGGATCCGTATGGTACGAACTATACCCTAAAAAATTTCAAATTTTTTTTCAAAAATTTTCATAGAACCTAAGCAAGTTTACTATCAAAATTCACAGAAACAGCGACCTGATCGCCATAATGTAGTTCGTTTCTGCGCAGGATGCAACCTACAACAGTTAACTCCCAAAAACTTGCAAAACTTGTCAAAACGAGGGTTAGAAAACAAAGATTCTAACAATAAAACCTTCAAAAAGTGACGATTAGATCCAAGACCGGGCGTGCCAATGTAATCAATGAGATCAAAATGAAGATTAGATTTAAATCAAATGCAAAAATAGACGATTATACCTTCATAATGAACTCACTAATCCAGGAGGTAAGGAGTTGCACCGGAGAGAGCTCCTTAGATTGTACCCATGATTAGAACGAAGATGTGGATTGCTCAAGACCGTCAACACAATGTAGATGAGAGACAAGTTGATTCAGATGGAGATAGGGGATGACCAGAGTGATTCTAGTAGAGGTTTGATGAGATGAGGGGATTGTGGAGAGATTTGGGCAGAGGTCTGATGCATGAAGAGGTCTCCCTAATGGATTAGAGAGGGGTCCAATTTATAGAATTTTGGAGATGAGGATAGAGGGTGAGGATTCAGTTGATGAGATCAAGGGCTAGGAATAAAGGTGAATCTTTTATTCCTAATGGATGAATTAATAATTCACATTTTGGGAAGAGTGGAGGATAGTGGATGAATTAATAATTTATTTTTTGGAAGAGTGGAGGATAATGGGGTACAACTAAATTTTAAGTTTAGTGAGTGGAGGATAGTGGGGGACAACTGAATTTTAAATTTAGTGAGTGGAGGATTGTGGGGGACAATTGAATTTTAAATTTAGTTTAGTGGAGGATTGTGGAGGATGAGGTAAGCAAGGTTAATTAAGTGTTATCTTAATTAACTTAAGTCTAAGTTAATCAGATAAGCATGATTCATCTAATTAACAGGGATTAGGGAGATGGATAAATCAACTAAATAAATATTAGGAATATTCATTCAATTGATAGGATAGGGTTGTAAGATTAAATGGATTAATTGAGTGAGTCAATTGATCACAAGGGACATGCAGATGGGGAGAGTGGATTAGTGTAGAGGTACAGGAAATTGGTTTACAGAGCAATCCAATTTTTGGTATCTACATGTTGCTTTTGTGTTACTACAAAGAATAAAGATGGTTATGAGAAGCTCATTGAGTTTTTTAGTAAATCTATATAGGGTGCTAAGTTAAATTCCTCTAGTATGGAGAAGCACACCTATGCATTTGTCAAGCCTACAAAAACATTTATGACCTATTTCACAGGGGCCAAGATTCTTGCATATGTGCCACACACAGTAGTGAAAAATATATTCATTCAACATGAGGCTTCATGTAAAAGCTGCAGATGGATCAACAAGATCTAGGAGTATGATATGGACATACAAGTCACCAAATTAGTAAGAGGCGAAGGCTTAGAAAGGTTAATGGTTAATTCTAACCTTTAGGCTACTAAAATAAATGAAACAGAGGTAAATACAACTCCTCATTGCTCATTATCTAATAGTACATGGTGTAGAGATATTGTATTTTATTTTGAAAACACAGACTGTCCACTAGGTATGGATGAAAGTTAGAAAAGGACTCTAAAATTGAAAACTTAAAAATATGTTATGCTCCAGAATAAGCTTATGTGGAGAAATCATGAAGCTATATTGCTCAAATGTTTTAATCAAGAGCAAGCTGAAGCTGTAATGAATGAATGTCATCATGGCATTTGTGGGGGGCATTTTAAAGCTAAAACTACTACCCATAAAAGCCTTAGGGTTGGGTATTGGTGGCCCACCTTATTTCAATATGTGCCTCAAAAAATAAAAAAATGTGATGCTTGCCAATGTTTTACTGGCAAGATGAAATTTATTGGGCATTACCCCTTTTGCCCCTTGTTGTTGATGCACCTTTTCAGCAGTGAGGAATTGATTTTATTGGGGAAATATAGGAGAAGTATAGCAATGATTTTAAGTGGATTCTTTTGGCCACTGACTACTTCACCAAGTGGGTAGAAGCAATACCCACTCATAATGCAATGTCCAAAGTGGTTATTGACTTCATAACCAACAATATAATCACTAGATTTGGGCTATTAGCCAAGATTTTTGCTTATAATGCCATGTGTTTTAGGTCTTGAGAGATGCTTGATATGTGTTCGAAGTTTGGCATAAATCTAGTGCATTCATCCCCTTACCATCCCCAAAGCAATGGATAGGCTAAATACAGTAATAAAAGCTTGATGAAGATCATAAAGAGAACATTGGATCAGAATAAAAGGAGATGGGATGATAAACTAAAGTATGCTCTATAGGCTAATAGGATAACCTTCAAAAGAGCTATTGGAAGGAGCCTATTTGAACTACTGTATGGGCAAGAAGTGAAAATATCAATCAACATAGAGCTGCCAATCTATCAGTTACTGCATGATATGGAAGAGGACAAGTTTGATGCAATATCCCAGAGGATATTATAGTTGAATAAATTAGAAAAACAAAGGAGAAATGCTCATGATAAGCTGTTGAATCATAAGAAGAAGATGAAGCCCTTATTTGATAAGAGTATTGTATCAAGGTGCTTCTTGGTTGGTGATTTAGTTCTTCTTTAGGATGCCAAATATGAAGATAAGGGGAAACATGGAAAATTTGACCCATTATGGCTTGGTCCATATGAAGTAGCTAAGAAGTTAGAACTAAATGTTTACTGCTTGATGACTCTAGAAGGAATGTTTTTGTTCATGCCCATTCATGGACAACATCTAAAGCATTATTCTTCATAGGTAACAACTCCCCTGAGTTTTGAATACAGTCAATATTATTTTGTGCTCTAAAGTTTATGACTGTATTTTCCCTTGTATATATGCCTTGTTTGTAAATACATTTGTGTCGATGTTTCCCTTGTGTGTTTTTGTTGTGTTTTGTACCCTTGTGTGTTTTTGTTGTGTTTTGTACCTTTTTGGTTTGCCCCAAGATCTGAATTCGCATTGTGACAATGCTTGTTACATGTCCCTAACTAGAGCCACTATTGGAGCCCAAAAACATTAGTCCTCAATATGCCCCATTTTTCCCTCAAGTCTCATATGAATCCCACATGAACCTATAGTTTATAACCAATCAAACATATTTTTAATAGGTTTTTATGTGTTTTCCATTTGAAAGTACAATGTAGGAAGCTCAAAAGATTAGCTAACTCCTAATATCCTAAGGTTCCCTTGTGTTTTCTCTTCTTGTCAGAAGTCAGAGTTTTGGGTTTCCTCCTTCTAATATACTTCCCCTTTTGGTCTCAAAAATTACATAAGTGTTGAAGTTTTCTAAATGTTCGGTGGAGTTTTAGAGGTCAGAGTTCCTCCCTTCCATCTTCCTAATGGAAAGTGTAGGGACAAAGGTCCTAGGGTTGAGGTCCACTCAAAGAGTTAAAAACTATTCTAAATATGAAAAGTATTTCAGAGGTAAGACTTTGGTCCTTCAGCCTTTGGTCTTCTTAATGGAAAGCATCTAGAGGAAGGCCCAAAGTTTGAAGTCTGATGGGTTTAAAAAATATTCTAAGTGTGATGTCTATGGTAGAGGTTAGAGTTCTTCTCTTCTTCCTTCCTTTGAGGAAGGTGAAACAAGGAAGGCCCAACTACTGACCCCCAACAATTATAGCATATTTTTCCATTCTGTGGATCCTTTTGGTGGGCCTGTCGGCTAGCTAGCGGAATAACGCAAGGACACATGGTAGTTCTAGTGAAGGGAGAAGGTCCAACAACAACCCCCTATGTTTTCAAAATTTTACTTTCTTTCAATGGGCAGTAGTCAGGCCTTCAGCTTTCTTTCTTCTTCATTGGACAAGTAAAAGGTGGAAGACTGAAAGGCTAAAGTCTGCCTAAGGCTTGAGGAATATACAAAGTGTTGAAGACTTGAGGGGTTAGGGTTTTATATTTTTTCTTCCTCCTTGTGGAAGGCGAAATGTGGAATACACGAAGCTCAAAGTCTGATAAAAATAAAAAGACTAAGGCAAAGAAAAAAAGGAAGAGGGATGAAGGTTGAAAACCCAAGGTCTAAAAGTATGACTTTTTAGAGGTTGGCTTCTTTGACTTCCATGCTCCTCCAATCACCTGGTAATGTACTGACAATGTCTGAGTACACCATTAATGTGAAAAGGGTGGCCAAAATTAATGTTTTAAATGTAGTTGATGGGGTTGTTAAGGATTTTGGTGCCCAGCATGTAGAGCGGTACATTCAAGATTAGATAGCTCTAATGGAAAAATGGGAAGACATATTGGGAATGTTGTATTTTCTTCAAATGGTGTTGTGTAGGTGGCTGGTGTAGTAAAAATCTTCAATGCATCCATGAAAAATATTCAAAGTCAATTTTGTAGGTGGCAGGGAAGGATTAGAACCTTCCCTTCTTATTGCTCCTAGTACAATTAGAGTGCAAGCATTCTTTTTACGATTGATTGTAGAGGTTGCAGGACATGGGTCTCATTCACAATGTGCAAATCATCTGACAGATTGGAATTGGACTTTAGTGCAATGTGGGTGTAGTCCTTTGCTAGGTATGGTGACTAGGGGACTGCAGTCAACTTGAAATTAATTGCTATATATGTAGGGTTGAGATTGGTGTTTTAATGGTTGGTCATTTTGGTAACCTCTTAATACGGTTGTGAGCTCTAGGAGGTAGATTAAGAAAGGATATTGTGCAGGCTATGTTTATATATGAATCAATCATGAAGTATATGTAATACAATTCAAATATTTGTATCAGATTGTTGTTTTTCTCTACTATTGTAGGTGTTTTTCTTAGTAAACTATATTAGTAGTTTTAGTTTGCTTGTACCACATTTTTTGGTATGATTGTAAGCTCTGATTTAATGAATGTGATAGTTCTAAATTCATTCCCAAGCTTTATGAATGATCATTTCAGTATTGCATGGGGAAAAATGTAGTATGGTGTGTGATTCTTAAGTATTTTCAATAATCTGGTAGTGATTTATTTGTATTTGATACATCAGGCATACAGTTATAGACTTTTATATGATTATTTTCTTTTGTTTTACATTAGACTTTATAGCCCAATGGATAGGCACCAATCTGAGTAGCCGTAGATCACCCATCTTAAAAATAAGAACTATACATCTTATTCTTTATAGAAGTAGAAGTAGTCTTCATGCATCCTCATTGTATAGGATTGCATTTATTAGCTATATAGGGGTCATACAATAACCAAATTTGCTTAGTTCAGTGATAGATTTGGGGCTAAGAGAGTAATTTGGGTTTGGTTCTTATTTTTGGTTGTTCATGTATTTTGATTTTAATACCTACTTACGTATAAAACCCCTTGGAATATCCCTCCATAGTTTAAGCTAAGCTCAAAGAGAAGAGGAGTTAACCCACTCTTGTTCACTGGCCAAAATCCCCCAAAACTTGTTGATAAAACTCTTCCTATCACCCTAATGATAGCCCTTAGCCTAGGTAATTTAGAAATGTTTTAGAGTTTTGTGTTGCTATTATTTTAGGTCCCAAGACTATCATCTACCTTTGTTCACTACTATCGAGAGTTCACTTGAAAAAAATTAATTCTTTTACCTGACCTCTGAAGGGGGCATCCCTCATTCTTTTTATTCCTTCCTGACAGTTGGGACAAAATTGTTTGACATGACACCATTTCTCTAGTAGGTCATGACGCCATGTCAAAGAGGGGCAAATGTAGACACCTAAAAATATCTTAAACCTTCAACCACCCTTAGACCACCCTCCACATCACTAATTTCTCAGCCAATTAATTAATTAAATTTTTGTTTAATTAATTAGCCTAACTTACCCCTAGATCATCCATCCATTATTCAGCCATTTACCCTTAAAACTAAATAATTAAATTAAAATTTAGCATCACACCTTACTAACTCTATCCCAATTAATGAAATAGATATGCTAAATATTTATTTGATTAATTTGTCCACTTTCATAAACCTTATTAATTAGATAAATCACACTTATTTAATTAATCTACCCTGCTAATCAGCCTACACCTAGCCTAGTTGATTAAATAGACAATATTTAATTAGCTACCCTAGCCTACCTAAACCTTAGACCTAGATTAATTAAATAAATCATTATTTAATTAATCCTAAACACTATTTAACCAATTCACTAATTTTTTCAGCCATATTAATTATGGTAATCACCCCGATTAACTTGGTCAAAGCATCATTAACCCATTCTCCCACAACCCACAAATTAAAAATTCTAAAATAATCCCATGGGTCAGATAATCCTTCCACCTCATTTTATTATTTCCATGCTAAGCTCTTCTCTATGCCATGAGCTCACACATGTTAGTTTTGTTGGCTATATGTGTTGTCATTGATGTCAACATAGCAGCATACATTGATGTCAACACTATCATAAGAGTAAGTTGTTGTCACATGAAATTGCACCCTGCTTGGAAGGATTCCAAGCATTCCAATGACACAATGGAAATGATCTCAAGGTGTGGGACCTTTCTTAGAGAGATTAGACATCTGGAGAAGGCCGGCTTCGTTGCTTGATTATCACCTAAAACTACTGAACTTTGAGGGGAAAAGGGAGAAGGAAATCTTTAAAATGAAGTTGAAACAGAAAACATAAAAACAAAGGGTGATGCACCAGACAGATTAAAAGAGACTTCCACAACATTGAGAAAATGTACAATATAATTAGATACAGCAAGTAAACATACATAGATAGGATGATTCTAGCAGAGGTAAGGCACAATAGGGTTGAGAAGAACAAAATGTTCACAGACAACCTCATGTAGATTCACATAGAACTAGAAAATCAGCAAAGTAGGTAAAATAACTTGCATATATCCAATGAAAAGGCAAGGTTACATTATATGAAAACTCTGTTTGGAAATAGAAAGACCAGAATGCCAAAAAATTTCCAACCCTATTAACAACATTAGAATGCATATATATAGCAATTCAAGAATACCCTAGGTCGGTTATAAAATTTGCTCAAAGAGCTGTAGTAGGAAAAAAATATCTAAAGGGACATCCAACTGCTAAGAGTTAGGGTGCAAAAGATCTGGAATTGATACAGATGGAAGATATTTTTAGTTTTCAATGCAAGCTGCTGCATCATCAACCTGCTCCCCTAAAATGGTGGAAGATATTTTGGTATTAAATGCGAGCAGGTTGTGTGTCTATCCTCAACCATGATTGTATGCAGCGTCTGAAACAAGGTGGTGGAGAGATATTTTTTGATCATTAATGTGAGTTGCTTACTCTCTATGTAGCAATGAATGCAAGAAATATCTACATCTGCCCCAAAAAATGGTCATTGAAACATCCCTTCAGCCAAATATGCAAATGCATATCACGTACCTCTACTTTTGGCACTTAAACTCCTCTTTGAAATCACCCCCTGAAAATGCACCTAGATCTACATACAACGTGAGCCCCTACCTTTTTTGAATCAACTCCTTATGAGGGATATGATGGTGACATCACCATCATGGACGATTTGTATTGAAACATGACAGGATGGCATCATCATCATATCGAGGTGATATTTGGACAAAGGGGTGATATTTGGACAAAGGGTAATATTATAAATATCAGGGTGATATTTGGACGAAGGGGTGATATTACAAATATCGGGGTGATATTTGGATGAAGGGTGATATTACAAATATCGGGGTGATATTTGGACAAGGGGTGATATTACAAATATCAGGGTGATATTTAGACAAAGGGTGATATTAAAAATATTGAGGTGATATTTGGACAAAGGGTGATATTACAAATATTAGGGTGATATTTGGATGAAGGTTGATATTACAAATATCAGGGTGATATTTGGATGAAGGATGATATTACAAATATCGGGGTGATATTACAAATATCAGGGTGATATTTGGACGAAGGGGTGATATTACAAATATCAGGGTGATATTTGGATGAAGGGTGATATTGCAAATATCGGGGTGATATTTAGAATATCACCCGATGTTCGGAATAGCACCCCATCTAGAAGATCAGGTTTGACTAGATCATTGGCCATACATAACCTCCTTATTTTAGCAAATTTTAGAGTGATGTAAAAAGAAAACTTGCATATTTTTTCAAGCTCCTTCACATGGTAAGCTTCTTCAGGCAAGATTCAGACCTTGAGATTTGGGCTCAGACTTCAAGATCACAAATATAGCTTACATTTGGGATATGCACACTAACTGATGCTACTTGAATTATTTGACTCTGGCTAGAGGAAAAATAGGTCAACAATTTGGCAACTTCTATGGGATGTTTGCTTGATAAACAATTAGATCAGTGGCCTTGAGCATCTATTGGGCATGGAGTCATACATAGACTAAAAATATATAGATATTTTCTGACCTTAGTAACTCAGCACAGCAGTGAAGAACATTGGAAGACCAACCCAAGACAGAAATGTTGAAAGCAACCCCCTCAACTGTGCTAGATAGTACTTAGGGAAAGCAAAAGGGATCTAAACTAACATGCAACAGCACTTATTGAAAACATAGAGACCTAATCTACTAATTTACAAAGCACTCATACCTCAAAACATCTCTTCAAGTGTATCCCATTGACTAGGATAGGCAAATTTTGTCCATCCATATTTTATAACTGAAATGCATTGTGCTCTTTGTATTCAGTAATGAGAAATGGGCCACTCCACATGTTGTCAAACTTGGAATGCCTTCTTGGTCTTCTTTTCAATTCATCCCATTTGAGCACCATATCACCCATTCTAAAATTTCTGGGGGTGGCCCTGTTATCAAAAAAATTTTTTGTTTGAAGCTAATGATACTCCATAGCTTTCATAGCTTTATCTCTATTCTCTTCAAGCTCCATAAGCTGAGCATATCTAACAGCCATGGGGCCCTCTGCTTCAAACATTTCCAGTTGATTCATGATGTCTAGTGTTGGCAGCTCCACAAACATGGGCAACCTTGCATCTTTTCCATACACTAGGAGATATGGGGAGTTCCCAATAGACCTTTTAGGAGTTATTTTATCTACCCATAGAGCAAATTTCATATTGGTGTGCCAGGTCTTCTAGTTATCTTCCATTGATCTTTTAATAATCCTTATGAGATTTTTATTTGTAGATTCAACCAAACCATTACCCTGTGGGTAATAATTTGATGAAGTATTCAAATAGATCCCACTCTTAACAACCCATTCAGTTATTTTCAATCCTATAAAGGCCAAATCATTGTCTCATATGATAGACTCAGGTACTCCAAATCTAGAAACTAAATCACAATAAAAATTTAAAACAACATTCTCATTGGATTCTTTTAGAGCCACTGCTTCAGTCCACCTTGTGAAATAGTCTATAGCTGTAAGTATCCATCTATGGCCTACACTTGATGGTGGGTTAATAGGACCTATAAAATCAATGCCCCATCTCATAAAGGGTTTCTCTACTTGAATTGTCTATAGAGGTAAAGCTGGCAACCTTTCTTTGTCTACAAAAATGACACTTTATACATTTTCTAGCCCAAGCATGGGCATCCTTAAATAAGTTGGGCTAGTAGTAGCCAACTCTCATTATTTTCCAAGTAGTAGTCCTTGGGGCAAAATGACCCCCTGCTGTTCCATCATGAAATTCATGTAGCACCTTGTCAGTTTGATTTTTATCAATGTATCTTAACAATACACCATTAAAGTCCTTTCCGAAAAGGATGCCATTTATTAAAACATATGGAATGGATTGCAGTCTAAAATATCTTCTTTTGGTTCTAGCTAGACCTACTGGACATTTACTAGTTTGCAAAAATTGAGTCATGTCATTAACCCAACTAGTGCCTACTGCTGTGTCATTCTGATGCTCCTCCTCAATGATCAGAAGCACCTCCTCTTCCTTTTCTATTTCATTCTTTGAACTGGTAGCAAGTTGTTCATTGAGTCCTCTACCTCTGACAAGCTTGGTTGTCTTGATCTCTATGTCATATTCCATGACTTTGGTGATCCAACCAGCCCTTTTCTCATTAACATCTTTACTCAATAGGAAATCCTTCACGCTGGGATGAGCAACCATCAAATGTATCTTGTTATTAGAAAAAAGATGCCAAAATTTCTTGAGGCTCCTTACCACTGCAAGGACATGCTTTTCAACGAAGCTATACCTCTGATCATACTCCTCCAACCCTTGACTAAAGAAAGAGATTGGTTGCTCAAAACCCTCACTCTGCTGTTGTAGCAGAATCATAGAGATGGTATCTAGGCCACCATAAGAATACAAGATAAAGTCTTTGGAGAAATCCAGATTTACTAGTGTTGGTGTAGCCGCTAATGCCTCCTTTTTGGACTCGAAGCTGAGTTTGGCCTCTTTTGTCCAAATGAAAGTTGTATTCTTCTTCAACATAGACATCAAAGGCTTCAAAAGATTTACAATGTCGGGGATAAATCTTCACAAAAAATTATTTCTACCAATAAAACTTTGTAGTCCCTTCTTGGGACTAGGTAAAGGCACCTCTAAAATAACATTTACCCTTTCAGTGTCAATGGTAATGCCCTCTTTTAACACAACGTGCCCTAATAGCTTGCCTTTGTGCACAGCAAATATGCACTTCCTGGGATTGAGAGTTATCCTGAATTCCTTACATCTTTCAAATACTACCCCCAGATGAGATAAATGCTCAGCTACATTTGTAGAGAAAATCATGATGTCATCAAGGTATACCAGCACCAATTTATACAACAAACCCTTGAAGGCCATATCCATGGCTCTTTAGAAAGTAGAGCCAGCCTTTGAGAGGCCAAAAGGCATACTTTTGTAGGCCATGGTACCCCATTTAGCGGTGAAAGCAGTCTTGAACTGATCCTCCTCCTTGAATAACACCTGATTGTAACCAAAAAAATCCATCAAGCAAAGAAAACCTTTCTGAGCCAGCCACTACTTGTAGGATTTGCTCAATTGAGGGAAATCGGTAGTGGTCTTTTAGTGAGGCCCTATTAAGGTCTCTAAAATTGACACATAGCCTAATCTCTCCATTCTTTTTCCTCACAGGGACAAGGTTGGATACCCAAGAAGTATGCTTGATTAGAAAAATGATTTTCCCCTCAATTAGTTTGGTCAACTCCTTATTCATTAGATGCTCCAGCTTCGGGTTTAGAGGTCTTTGTTTCTTCTTCACATGTTTAGTACTTGGTTCTAACTCTATGGTGTGTTGGGCAATCTAAGGGTTGAACCCTTTTAGGTATGAGTAATCCCAGGTAAACACATCTTCAAATTCTTGACAGAGAGCAATAAAAGCTCTTCTGTCCTCAGCTGAGTAGATTTTACCAATTTTAAGAAGCTTACCTTTGAAAATCTCTAGTTCCTCATAATGCTCCTCTTTTACCTGCATGCTAGTCTTGCTTTTCTTAATTTGATCATCTGTGCTAAAATTAGACTCCAAGGTTACCAATCCCTTGGGTAGCTTGTTTGTCCTTAACTAGATAACTTGACCATTTTCATATTGCTGCTTGAGTTTATCCTGATTTATCACAGAAAATTCATCTTCTTCTAACAAGAAACGTAGGATCTACTCATCACTTTCAAAAACATGCCAATGAATGTTATTATCAGGGATGGAGGGCCTATCAACTATTTTTACATGAGGTTGTACCTTCTCCCTTTGAATATCACTGGGGATGTCAAAGTGAGCGCCAATTGGAGCTAACCTATCAGCGTGATAGTTCTGATTTCTTGGAATAGAGATCAAGTTGAAAGCTTCAAACTCTTCAATCATATCACATACCCTATGTTTGTAGCATTTCAGAACATCATTTTTTGTAAGATGCAGTCCTCGTACCTAATTCACAATGAGTTCACTATCACCATAGACCTGCAAACAGCCTATTTTCCTCTTTCTTGCCCACTACAAACCTTGGATTAATCCTTCATATTCAGCAGTGTTATTTGTACATGCAAAGGCAAAATGGAAAGAAGAATAATATTTTTCACCTTGTGGTGACACTAGCATTACACCACCTCTAGATCCATTCCTATTCTTTGAGCCATCAAAGTACATTTTCCATACTTCGTTTTGCTACTCTATCTGTTGTTCTGCATCCTTTACAAGGCTTGGTATTGCTATTTCAGGTTCATGCAATATGTAAACCCCCATACCAGTTTCTTGGATGTGTCCTTTAGGATCATCCACATTATTTTCTAAGGCCCACTCCCTTAAGAGTGCCTCTGGTATGCTTTCAACTTGTAGTTCCTGAGCAACAACTAATTCACGATCATCAGAAATAATACAATTTGCATTAACAACACTTGGTGTGTAAGGCTCTATGTGATGATTTGAAAGCAATTCAGATTTTAGAGTTACTTTGGTGCCATGTCTAGTCCTGAAAAACATATGGGACCAGTCTAAGGATAAATATCCTCCTATCTTGGTGGGAAATTCTCTTGATAAGAACATGGCAAAATAAGGAGGCAAATCTATGGTGAATACCTCCTAGAAAATAGAAACATTGGGACAAGTATGTAGAGTGAGACCTAGGTCTTTTATTACACCCATAGTATTAACAGCTATGCCATCTAATTGGAGTACACCCTTCTCAAAGGGCTAGTACTTGAGCCCTAATTGGTCTGCAATCTACTTAGGCATCACAGAATTTCTTGCACCACTATCCACCATATAGTTGTGTACTAACTTGTCTCCAATTATCAAAGATACATAAAATGAGAGTGGTTTGGCACTTTTGTTTGGCTTCTTGCTATTATCTTGGGATGAATTAGTAAGGATGGCCCTATTTGGGTCAACAACTATATCATTGGATACTTTCAAATCAAATAAGGTGGACTGCAACATCTTCTTTTGGCCAAGGATGGCTAGGGAATCCCACATGGACATTGTCACATTCATCTTCTTCATATTTTCAATGATATTGAAAGGTGGAGTGACACTTACCCTTTGTTGTGATTTTGTAGCAATAGTATCAACCTGTAAATGAGGCATCTCCCTTGCTGTTGCTGAAGTATTTCTTTGTAAAACATGGGGAATTTGAGATGTAGAAGCATTAGCAAGTGCTTTTCCTTTATTTGTTGCTTGCTCAATCTCATAACCCCTCTTCTTGGCCCTTGTATTTGCTGCTACTGGAGTATTATCTCTATTTACACCACAAAATTCACCTTCTTGCCAATTTATGAAGGCAGAATCATTCTGAGGTTGCTCTTGTTGTTGTGTAGCTCCATCATTTGGTGTGTTTCACTGTGAGACTACCACATTTTGCACCATTAAAGCTTGATTTATCACTCCATTTAAATAGGTTGCTTGACTATGTGGCTAATTACATGGATAGCACCATTCATACTCAGCTGCAAGGTTGTTCTGAGCAGGGAGAAGGTCCCTTACTACATTAATATGTGTCGGATTATAAGGTTGAAAAGGCCTTTGACTAACATTTTTCATGGCACCTTGGTAGTTGCTTTGATAAGGTGGCTTATTAGCTTGGTAAGGCTAATTTTGCCCTTGATATGTTTGATTCTACCCTTGACTAGGCTACTGATAAGGCTACCTATTCTGGGACTATTGTTTTTTGATGTTTACCAACTCATTCCCAAAAATTTGTAGAATATTCTCTATTTTTTTATGGCTAGTTTTAATCTCTTTCAGCTCCTGAGATGAACTAGAGGCATCAGGTTTAGAATTGGTAGTGCTTGGTAATGCTGCCACAATGGGTAAAGGGGCAAAATATGGAATTGATAAAGGCATTGAAGCCTGAATTTCAGGGAAGATGGGCACTGGTGGTCTAGGTACTATTTTTTTTGGCCTGAATCAGACTATTCTCTTCTCTAATGGCTATTTCATAAGCGTCAGGTAGGCTTGTACCTCCTAATGATTGTATCATCACTAAAATATCACTATTTAGGGCTTTCAAAAAATACAAGAATGCATATTCAGCTGGAGGTCTTACCATGGCAGGGATTTTGCCCCATGTCTTCTAGAATCTGAAGTTAAAATCGATCATTTTCTCCTGAGGAGCTCTCTTTATAGTGATCATTTGTTCAACCAATGATAGATTATATGATTTATCTTGGAATTGTTTGTTCAATTTCTCTCCTAGATCATCCCAGGTTCCTATAGTCTACACTGGTAGGCTTCTGAACCATTGCAATTCCTTCCCTTTGAATGAGGTAGCTAGCAGCCTGATGGCTACATTCTCCTGAGTGAAATGATGTACACCACACATAGATGCTATGTCTCTAATATGCTCAATAGGGGTAGTTTGATTGTCCCCTGTAAAATAGGGAAGACTCTTCAAAGCTGCTATGGGTATAACATCATGTACTGTTAGGTTTAAAGGGCTACCCCCATCAAAAGTCATGAAAGGCTGATTTCTTGCCATCTAAATAGTTGGGGGTAGATTTGCTTGAGTTGCTACAGGGACTAAAGAGGCAACTGGTTTGGAATTTGGTGGAGTTGACTGTATCCTTTTAGAAACTGGAGTCCTTACTACAACTCTACTCTGCCTTATAGGTGGAGACAGTCGCAAATAATCAAATGAGCTTGAACTCTTGGTTTGAATCTTTCTCATAAAAATGTATCAGCAGAACTGATCTGCTTGTTCTTCCTCAGTGTGAGTTGCTAGATATGCGAGTTTTAACCTCTTACCAGTCTAAAAATCACTGGTTGCACATCAAAACTAGTAAGAACATATAGTATTTGATTTGTCATCTAACTCTCAGTCCCACCAGGCGTGCCAGAAATTGTTGTCACATGAAATTGCACCCTGCTTGGAAGGATTCCAAGCATTCCAATGACACAATGGGAATGATCTCAAGGTGTGGGACATTGCTCAGAGAGATCAGACCTCTGGAGAAGGCCAGCTTTCTTGCCTAATTATCACCTAAAACTACTGAACTTTGAGGGGAAAAGGGAGAAGGAAAGCTTTAAAATGAAGATGAAACAAAAAATTTAAAAACAAAGGGTGATACACCAGACAGATTAAAAGAGACTTCCACAACACTGAGAAAACGCACAATACAATCAGATACAACAAGTAAACATACACAGATCAGATGATTCTAGCAGAGGTAAGGCACAATAGGGTTGAGAAGAATAGAATGTTCACAGACAACCTCATGCAGATTCACACAAAACTGGAAAATTAGCAAAGGAGGTAAAATAACTTGCATATATCCAATGAAAAGGCAAGGTTGCAGTATATGAAAACTCTGTTTGGAAACAGTAAGACTAGAATGCCAAAAAAAATTCAACCCTATTTACAACATTTGAATGCATATATATAGCAATTCAAGAATACCCTAGTCGGTTACAAAATTTGCTCAAAGAGCTGCAGTAGGAAAACAAATCTCTAAAGGGACATCCAACTGCTTGGAGTTATGATGCAAAAGATCTGGAAATGATGCAGATGGAAGAAATTTTTAGTTTTCAATTTAAGTTGTTGCATCATCAACCTGCTCCCCTAAAACGGTCAAAGATATTTTGGTATTAAATGCGAGCATCTTGCGTGTCTATCCTCAACCATGACTATATACAACATCTTAAACAAGGGGGTGGAGAGATATTTTCTGATCATTAATGTGAGCTGCTTCCTCTCTATGCAACAATGAATGCAAGAAATATCTACATCTGCCCCAAAAAATGGTTGTTGAAACGTCCCTTCAGCCAAATATGCAAATCTATATCATGTACCTCTACTTTTGGCGCTTAAACTCCTCTTTGAAATCACCGCTTGAAAATGCACCTAGATCTGCATACAATGCGGGCCCTTACCCTTTTTGAATCAACTTTTGTATACTTCTCCTTATGAGGGATATGATGGTAACGTCACCATCATGGACGGGCCTTATTGAAATGTGACAGGATGGCGTCATCATCATATCGAGGTGATATTTGGACGAAGGGGTGATATTACAAATATCGAGGTGATATTTGGATGAGGGATGATATTGCAAATATCAGGATGATATTTGGACGAAGGGGTGATATTACAAATATTGGGGTGATATTTGGACGAAGGGTGATATTTGGACGAAGGGGTGATATTACAAATATCGGGGTGATATTTGGATGAAGGGTGATATTTGGATGAAGGGGTGATATTACAAATATCAGGGTGATATTTGGAGGAAGGGTGATAATACAAATATCAGGGTGATATTTGGACGAAGGGTGATATTACAAATATCAGGGTGATATTTGGACAAAGGGTGATATTACAAAAATTAGGGTGATATTTGGACGAAGGCTGATATTACAAATATCGGGGTGATATTTGGATGAAGGGTGATATTACAAATATCAGAGTGATATTTGGAATATCAACTAATGTTCAGAATATCACCCCATCTGGAAGATCAGGTTTGACCAGATCATTAACCATACATAACCTCCTTATTTTAGCAAATTTTAGGGTGATGTAAAAAGCAAACTTGCCTATTTTTTCAAGCTCCTTCACATGGTAAGCTTATTCAAGCAAGCTTCAGACCTTGAGATTTGGGCTCAGATTTCAAGATCACAAATATAGCTTACATTGGGGATATGCACACTAATTGATGCTTCTTGAATTATTTGACTCCAGCTAGAGGCAAAATAGATCAACATAAGTGACTGGGCATGGTTGAATGTCATGCTCCTAAGAAAGAGAAAACTCATTGAAGGTCATACTTCTAGCTGTATATGGTGATGCAAAGAAGACTTCGTCTCTAGAAGTGGGTTAAAGATATTGTGTGTTATGTGAAGATGTTTCTAGCATGATAATGGAATTCTCTGCATTCCTCTAATCTTGAAGCTATGGTCTTGCAGTTCAAGAGTCAAGTTGAGCATGATGTAGATATGCTAAATCTTAAGTTCTAGAGTGTTTTCTCTTCCGTGGTGAAAGATATAAGTGATCGAGTTCCGTGGTGAAAGGTGAATGGAATGCTTCACATTTATTTGCATTTTCAAATATGGCTATTTGGTTCTAGATATGTGTTTAAAAGGTGTTAAATGTGTTGTTTCCAAATTTCTAGACCATTATTCCCTCCGGAGGGAAAGTTATGATTGATAAAGTATTGGAATGTGCTCTGACAAAATGGAGCAACATTGAAGACTCACTAGAATGCTCAGAATTCCTCTAAAATCAAATGATTGACCTTGTGGTTTTGATAACATGTTCTTGAATGTGCAATTTATGTTTCTTTCCTATCTCAAACTTCTTGATGGTCCACAACTCAATTTTTCAATTAATAGCATGTTGCAGTGTCTTCCAGATAACAGTGTGACCTTAGAGTTAATGATTGAAGGTGTGCAACATAATTCTTTGATGTGTAGTTTCAAATAAGTGTTAGGGATGTTTTATGAGTCATGTCCACTCGTCTCGAAGTGTTTCACAAAGATCTTTCTTGTTTCTAGTACTACACAAGGTTCTCTAGTTGATATGGTTGTTACTGTTCAAGTTTTTCATGATCTTGCCTTAAAGCTATCCTTTTCTCCAATGAGCAAAGTGTGTAGAGGTAATTCCTTAATGTTTGAAGTTGTGAAGGATGTTTTGGACCTAGTTAAGCAAGTGTTGGGGTGCACAAGACTTGATTCTTCTGTTGGTGTAATGGGTTATTGTAATTAGACCTACCTTCTACACATTTCATATTGTGTATTCTATGGCCAACTTGTAAATGCATTTTTCATGTTTAAATCTAGATGACAAGATATGTAATCAATATAATATCATGTATAAATCGGAGATAAAATTACGTGTTGAGTATATGATTGCAAGTAGATGAATAAGGTTCGCAAGCAAATAAGAGCATAATAATACATTCTTGTGTGCGACTTTGAAAGAAACAGCAAATTTTGTTAATGATGTGCTAATTCATTTTGAAGACTTATTTGAGACAGTGACCATGTATAGAGTGTGCTTGATTGATCATATCTTTAGTAGAGAGTGTGTGAAGAGATAGAAGTACAATCATCAAGTGTGAGTTTCAAAGGTAGACTTTAGACAGTTGAAAGATTGTCATACTATAATCATCTCTAAGTTGTTCTCAAATTAGGGAGTAGTTGTTTCTTTGGGTTAAAGCCCCTAAAATTAAATCATCAAGGAATAGAAGATTCCTTACGAATGACCCTAAATCAAAGTTACTTAGGGAGTAGCAGCTTCCTTGGCTTAAAGCCCCTAAAGGAAAGTTATTATTTGAGCTTCATATAATGTGAGTTAATCATCACTGTGGTTTTTCCCTTTTAGGGTTTCCCACATATATCTAGTGTTATGTGTTGCTATGCATTGTGTTAATCTTTCATGTTCATGTTAATTTTGTGATGCTTAAGTTCTCATATGCTCTGGATAAGTTAAAATTGTTGAAATTGAAGAATTGTTAAGATACTGATTCATCCCC
The DNA here is from genome assembly GCA_027924645.1 of Cunninghamia lanceolata. NCBI lineage: Eukaryota > Viridiplantae > Streptophyta > Pinopsida > Cupressales > Cupressaceae > Cunninghamia > Cunninghamia lanceolata. The sequence goes on from BSBN01000254.1 coordinate 12,585,023, forward strand.
CTCTCACCATCCTAGTTTGTCTAACAATTGGTATCAGAGCCAAGTTCCTTTGAAGGAAGATTAACTACTTAAGGAAGGTCTTGGATGGAAATAGGTGGATCCAACATGATACTTAGGTTCGATGGTACTAATTATGCTTTCTAGAAGGTGAGGATGGAAGGTTACAACAATTCACTAGTGTGCAAAGTATGGGATTGTGTCAAGAATGGATACATTGTTCCTAAAGATATTCCAACAAATGCGGATGAAATCAAGAAGTATGATAATAATGCTAAGGCTAAGTTTGTTATCATGAGTGGATTAATTGATTCAAAATTTTCAAAGGTGATAAGTTGTAGCTCATCTCAAGAAGTTTGAAATAAACTTGAAACTCTTTATGAAGGAGATAAGAAAGTGAAGAAAGCCAAGATACAAATTCTCATGAATAGATTTGAATCCCTAAAGATGACAAAAGATGAAAATATTGTAGGTTTCATGCTCTAGGTAAATGAAGTAGTCAATGGTATCAAGGGTCTTGGTGGAGAATTAAAAGAAGATGAGATTGTGAAAAAGGTTCTGAGATCTCTTCCCAAATCTTATAGTTCCAAATTATCTTCTATTGAGGAGACTGTTAACCTAGATACATACTCTTTAGACCAAACGTTTAGGACACTTACTACTTTTGAAAAGAGGGAGTTTGACAGTGATGTTCCAAAGAAGGAAGTTGCTTTCAAAGTCAGTAAAAAGGCAAAAGAAGAAACTGTTGATGAAGATGAAAGCCCTGATGATGTTGAAGCCAATTTTGTAAGAACTTTGAAGATAGGATCTAGAAAATACAAAGGTAAGTTACCCTTCAATGTTTCTATTGTTGAAAGGTTGGTCATTTTTCTTCCGAATGTCCTCTCAAAGAATCTAGGAGAAGTAACAAAAATAGTAAATTAAAAAGAAGTCTATTTTCTATAGATGAAAGTTGTTATTTAGAAGATGAGGATCATGATGATTCAAATGATGAAACACTTTTCTTGGGCATGAGTGTTGGTGAGAAAAAATAATGAAGTTAGAAAATTGGATACCTTGCAAATAGTTCAAAACAATGAAAGATCAATTGTTGTATGAACTACCTTTCATGCAAAAGAAGAAACCAAAGATTGGGTCATTGATAGTGGTTGTTCAAATCATATGACTAGTGAAAAAGAGAAGTTCATTAGTCTTAAGAAGTGGGATGGTGGAGATGTCATGTTTGGAGGAGATGAATCAGCACAAATTTGTGGAAGAGGTGTCATATCTATTGATGGAAAGAATAGGACTAATGATGTTATCTATGTCAAAGGGTTACAAAACAATCTTCTCAGTGTTAGGCAGATGTGCAAGAAAGGTTACAATCTTACTTTTCATGCTAATGGTTGTGAATTAAGAAGGCAAGATACAAAATTTTTTTTGTAGAAAGTATCAAGACTTGTGGTGATATTTATCACGTGAAAGACACAAATGGAAGAACATGTTTGTTGACTCAATCTAGTGGATGCTGATTGTGGCACAAAAGAATGAGACACAACAACTTTGATAATATGGTAAGAATCAACTCAACTCATGCATTGAGCGATATACCTAAGATAATCAAGCCTACAAAAACTGTATGTAAAGAATGTCAAATGGAAAAGTAGAAAAAGATAAGTTTTAAAAGTGAGTACTCTTCTTTAAAGCCATTGGAGCTGATTCACATAGACCTATGTGGACCTAAAAGATTAAAAAGTCAACAATTTGAAAGGTAATTTATGTTACTCATTGATGATTATTCTAGAATGACGTGGGTTACTTTCTTAAGAGAAAAATCTAATGCTCTTGATAAGTTTAAAATTATCAAAGCTTGCTAAGATCAAATGCTTTAGATTTGATAGAGGAGGTGAGTTTACTTCAAATGAATTTGAAATTTTTTGTAAAGAGCATGGCATTATGAGGCACTTGTCTACTCCTAGAATCCCTCAACAAAATGGGGTAGTGGAAAGGAAGAATAGGACTGTGCAAGAAATGTCTAGGGCAATTTTAGAAGATGCAAATTTGCATTATGTATACTGGAAGGAAGCAATTCACACTGTTGTCTGTCTAAATATTAGAGTAAAGTTGAGGGTGAATAGGTCTAAGACCCCTTATGAATTGTGGTATGGAAAACCTCCCTTTGTCAAATACTTTAGGATCTTTGGTAGCAATTTCTATATTAGAAGAGACAAAGAACACTTAGGAAAGTTTGATTCAAGATGTGATGAAGGAATCTTTCTTGGTTACTCAACTAGAAGCAAGGCCTATAGATGCTATACGAAAAGATTGGGAAATATGATTGAAAGCACAAATTTCAAAATAGATGAAGACTTGTATCAATTCTCAAAGGATTTAGAAGACATCAGATCTGATATCTTCCCTTGCATTGAAGATATAGAAGAAGTGAAAGAAGAAAAGGAACATCATTCAGTAGACCAGACCATTGAAGATGAAAAAGAAGAAGTAAAGTAACAAGAACCAGAGTAGTTTCCTAAGACTCCAACACAGTATGTTCACAAGAATCATTCAATAGAACATATCATTGGAGATAAGAATAAAGGAGTGTAGACAAGAAGAAGCCTTCCCAAGACACATGTGCAAGAAAACTTGTGGTTATTATCAAAAGTGGAGATTAAGACCTTTGTTGAATCCAACAAAGATGATGGATGGATAAAAGCAATGAAAGAGGAACTGGATAAAGTTGAAAAGAATCAGTCATAGGAATTGGTTCCTAGACTAGCCAACAAGAATGTCATAGCACAAAGTGGGTGTTCCAAAACAAGCTAAGTAAAGAAGGTGAAGTGGTAAGGAACAAAGAAAGATTAGTGTGCAAAGGATATACTCAAGTGGAAGGCATTGATTTTGAGAATATTTTTCTCTAGTAGCCAGGATGGAGGTAATCAGAATGTTCCGTTCTCTTACTACTCACAAGAACTTCAAGGTGTATCACATGGATGTCAAGTCAGCATTTCAGAATGGTGATCTAGAGGAGGAAGTGTACATTGAGAAACCCGATGGTTTCCAGATATCAAAAGATCTAGACATGGTATACAGACTCAAGAAGGCTTTGTATGGGCTCAAGAAAGTATCTAGGGCTTGGTACACAAGATTAGACAAGTACTTACTTCAATAGGGTTTGAAGAAAGGTACTATAGATAGTAATATTTACATAAAGGAAGACGCTGACATGATCTTAATAGTTGCAGTTTATGTTGAGATTGTATTTTTGGAGGAAATGATGATATGTGTAAGAGGTTTGTAGAGGAGATGCAAAAATAATTTGAAATGTCCATGATTGGTGAAATGGCATTCTTCCTTTATCTTCAAATTTCCCTACTAGATGGTGGTATATTTAATTATCAAGCTAAGTATGTTAAAGAATTGTTGAATAAGTTTGGTATGGAGTATTCAAATCTAGTAAGTACTCCCATGGTCATTAGATGTCACTTGAGTAAAGATGATGAGTCTTCGAAGGTAGATCATACTATTCATAGGTCCATGATTGTAGAACAATTGTACTTAACTACTTCCAGACCTGACATTATGCATGCAATATGTGTAGTTTCCATATATCAAGCTAATCCTAAGAAAACACATGAGAAGGAAGTGAAAAGGATATTTAGATACTAGAAAGGAACTCCTGACTATGGTCTATGGTGTCCAAAAGGTAATGACTTTGATTTGAGTGCATACACTGATTCTAACTATGTTGGTTGTGTTGATGATAGGAGTACAAATGGTGGTGCTTTCTTTCTAGGAAGCAAATTGGTTTCATGGTAGAGAAAGAAGCAAGATTTAGTGTCCTTATCTATGGCAGAGGTAGAGTATATTGTAGTAGCCTCCTATTGTACACAAGTATTATGGATGAAGAAAACTTTGAAGGATATCAAGGTAGTGTATGATGAGCCTATCGCTATTTTGTGTAATAATACAAGTGCTATCAATATTTCCAAGAATCCAACTTGAGGCATTCAAGAATCAAGCATATAGCAATTAGGTATCATTTTTTGAGAGAGAAGATTGCAGACAAGGAAGTGAAATTGGAATATGTTCCAACCAAGAATCAGATTGCAGATATTTTTAAAAAGGCTATTTCAAAAGACATCTTTGATGATCTCCAGCAGAGCTTAGGGGTAATTTCCCCTCCTCCATCTTGTTAAGATGCAAAATAGTACATCTGTCCAAGGGGATTTCATGCTATATCTTTATCTTGGATTGATGATGGCTACCTCTCAGGGGGTGCAAGTAGTAGTGACTAATGATAGGGGGAGATTGTAATAAAAAGTTCACAAATTATTGATGTAAAGAAGAGAATGAGAAGGTATTGGAATCCTTTGTCCTTGATGTCAAAGGGGGAGCATATGTTTCCATCAATGACAAAGGGGGAGATTGTTGGCTATATATGTTGTCATTGATGTCAACATAGCAGCATACACTGATGTCAACACTATCATAGGAGTAAGTGATTGGTCATGGTTGGATTTCATGCTCCTAAGAAAGAGAAAACTCATTGAAGGTGCTACTTATAGTTGTATATGGTGATGTAAAGAAGACTTGGTCTTTGGAAGCAAGTTGAAGACGGGGTGGGTTCTGTGAAGATTTTTCTAGCATGACAATGGAATGCTCCACTTTCCTCTAATCTTGAAGCTATCATCTTACAGTTCAAGAGTCAAGTTGAGCATGATGTAAATATGCTAAATCCTAAGTTCCAAACTATTTTCTCTTCCATAGTGAAAAATATAAGTGACTAAGTTTTGATTCAGGCCTTGATAGTGTAATGTGATGTTGAAAGGTGAATGGAATGCTCTACATTTCTGCGCATTTACAGATATGGATACATGGTCCTGGATATGTGTTTATAAGGTGGTAAATGTGTTGTTTCCAAAGTTCTAGACCATTATTCCCTTTGTGGTGAAAGTTATGATTGATAATGTACTAGAATGTGCTTTGACAGAATGAAGCAACATGATTGACCTTGCAGTCTTGATAATGTATTCTTGAATGTGCATTTCATGTTTCTTTCCTGTGTCAAACTTCTTGATGGTTTACAACTTAGTTTTTCAATTGACAACACGTTGCAGTGTGTCCTGGATAATAGTGTTCTCTCAGAGTTAATGATTGAAGGTGTGTGGCATAATTATTTGATGTGTAGTGACAAAGAAGTGTTTAGGGATGTTGTATGAGTTATGTAGACTCATATGGAAGTGTTTCAAGAAAATATTTCTTTTTTCGAGTACCACACAATGTTCTGTAGTTGATATGATCATTACTCTTCAAGTTTTTCATGAGCTTGCCTTAAAGTTGTCCTATTTTCAAATGAGCGAAGCGTGTAGAGGTAATTCCTTTATGTTTGAAGTTGTGAAGGATTCTTTGGACCTTGTTAAGGAAGTGTTGGGGTCCACAAGACTTGAGTCTTCTACTGAAGTAACATGTTATCCTAATTAGACATATCTTCTACACATTTCATATTGTGTATTGTATGGATGACCTCTAAATGTATTTTTTAAAATTGTTGAAATTGAAGATTTTTAAGATACTGATTCACCCCCCTATCAGTATCCTAGTTTGTCTAACAAGTTCTAAAATTGCCTGTGTCATATGACCTTCACACTCCCACATAAAATAGAATTTTTAATTCCACATCCTCCCAAAAATGAATTTTAAATTCATCACTTGTCGTAATCTTCATTAAATGCAAAGCCTCCCTCAAAAATGAATAAAAGATTCATTTTTATTCTCCAGCCTTCAAATTTGTTGATCAAATCTCATCCATCCATCTCATCTTTTATCCTCCACCATTGATCTCAACTTTTAATCTCCACCTTGGGATCAATTTCCCCCCAAATTTGCCTATAAATACAACCTTCTACAAGCCATTTTCACATCCATGTTTAGAGAAAATCCATTATGCCAAAATCACTCTAAGATCATCTCCTCCATAGCTAGATAATGCCAAATTGTGTCCACATTTGAGAGCAATCCACATTTAAATGATTTTTTTAGGTAAAGCTAAGGAGTTTGGGTGCATCTCTTTCCACCTTATCAAGGAGTGAGGAGGCTTCAAGGCTTTAGAAGGTATAATCTTTGTGTTTTTCATTCATTTTTCTTGTTTTGATGCTTTCTAAGTTTCTTCATCTTCAGGTTGTATGTTCCTGATTTTACACCATGAAGATTAATGTAGAAGATTCTAGAGCTCACAGATTGAAGATAGTTGTTCAAAGTTAATGTAGTTAGGATGCATCTAGGAAATGCTCCACATTTCTCTAGTTTTGAAGTGAGGTATTACAGTTTGAAGGATGGTCATTTATAGATGAGAAGATGGTAATATTCAAGTTTCAGTTGCTATGGTGTACCATAGAGGTCCTCTAGGGTCAGTAGAACAAAGACATATCTTCATACTGACTAGGGTTGTCTAGAAGAGAATGCAAAAGCCACTGTATTTCACCATAGTTTATTTTTTACTTTGATGTTTGGAGGATGTGTTCAAATATTCAAATGGATGATTCAATTCAAGTTTCAGGTGTTGAAGTGCATTGCAAGTTGGTTTTTCAATCATTTATCTCAAGTCTGTGTGTTCAGTGTTCGTTTGTGATACCAAGCTCAGTTTCTATTTGTTTGCACCAGAAAGAAAACATATCTTTTAGAACAAGGATTGGTTGAGAAGGTTTTTGTAAGTCTTATGTTGATTGTGTGATGATTTACATGATGTTAATTGATCCCTCTAGTACTACTTTTGGTCTAGAACTATTGTGTGGAAGAATAAGTGTTTGTTGGGCTGACATCATGTTTTTTTAATGTTCCCACTAGATGATTTGAAGTGTACACCTATTTAGAGGAATGTGTTAATGAAGAATAGGTCTTGCTTATCACTTGGCTTGAACCACATTGATTTTCTACATCTTTTGGATGATGACTTGATGTGGCCTTGCATGTTTCATCTTGGCTGACATAGCATAAAAAAAAATTAATTTGTGAAAGGTATAAATGAAAGATCTTGTTTATTGTGAGTGGAACATATGTATGAGAATGTGTGATGATGAGTGAGTGAGTGTGGAAGTGAGTGAGTAAGTATAGAAGTGAAAGAGTGATGAAGATATCAATGTTTCCTATGTAGAGGAAGTGAAGGCTGTGATTGATTTGGTCTGATTAGTGAGATTAGTTAATTTGTAAGTGCTTGTTGCATTGTATTTTAGGGAGTGTGTCTTTGCAAGGGTTGTATCCCTAAAACTTCTTGTTATATACTTATATCATTATTTTGTGAGGCTGGATCTGGATAGTAGATCGAAGCATCTTGCTCACCATGAGTTTTTCCTTCTGTAGTTTTCCACATAATTCTAGTGTTATCATTGTCTTCTCTTGTGCTATGCATTGATTTGCTTCATTTACTTTATCATTTGATTGAGGCACTAAAATATTTGGTTAACAAAATTTAATTTGGTATTTAATCTCAGATAACTAATTCACCCCTCCACTTAGTATATTACTGTGTTCTAACAAATAGAATGTAGGATCGATGTGAAATATGAGGTTAGATATATCACATTGTTCAAGGATAGAAATAGTTAAAATAAACTCATTCTTTAATTATCAAACTAAATACTACAAGTTTATATTTACTTTTCATAACAATAACCCATATAATTTACGTCAGTCTTTATAAATTGAAGTTAATTATACTAAGAGTTATAACCTATAGTGGAGAAGGTCATGGCTATGAGAAAAATGAAAGAAAAAATATTTAAAGTTGACATTTGTTTTTTTAAATAAAAAATTATATATATATATACACACACAAATGAAACTATTAAAAAGTAACATATAATTATATAACATTTACGCAATATATTTAAACTAAAAACAAAACAAAAGAATTATTGAAATAATGAATGGTGGCTTTTATAAAAGTTACATACAAAAGTAAAAGAGGGTATTACCAAAAACATAACTCTTCAAATAAAAACAAATGCCACTAGTGGCAAGTACACATCTTTATAGTATTGTAATAATGAATCTTGTCTTCTAATTAGAAAATAAGGTAAGTTTAGAATAGTTTTAATTGCATTAAAAAAACCTAAATCTTAAATTTTATTTAATTAACTTATTTATGTTTATACATATGTTAGGAATTATTTTTAAAATGATGTTTAAATAGTGGAGTTAAATTCATTAATTAGTATTTTTTTATATTGATCAAAGAAAAAATTAACAAAGAATAGAGTAGTCAAGAGGGACTGCTAGAAAGAACCAGCAACAACTGCAGCACTAGAAGGAACCATATAATGACACTGATACAAAATAAACCTACAAAGCTAAAACAAAATAGATGTCATGAAAAAACATACAACATGTAGCTGTAGCCATATAATGGCAACATAAAACCAAGTGCAAAGTATTTAGCAGAATGGGAAATTGTCATAATGGAAGTGACTATTACAATGGAGATAAGATGGTGTATGTGTATGTTATTTAGAAAATTAGGAGTTTATTTAAGTTAATTGTGGAACTAATTGAAAATTAGATCATTAAAATAATAATAATAAAACTATAAGTGGAAGTAAATATAAACTAATAAAAAATAAAAAGCTTTCCCATAAAATAGAGAATGATGGAGAGTATATAAGGGGAGTGGAGGAGACATTGAAGGAAGATGGGGGAGAATAAAACCCTGAATCAATTAACCAATAGAAATGTATCTCCTAAATCCAAATCAAATTGTAGATAAAAAAATTATTTAATATATTTTTTTTAAAATTGCATTTTTAGCAAAATTTAATATAAATTTAGATAATAAAAAATGCTCTTGGTTAGCTCCTTTAACAAAAATCAATTACAAGTTAAAGAGTTTTGAACACAATAGTATGTGATTTAAAAATAAAAGAATAAAATTTACAAAATAAATTTAATCACTAGTTATGTGATTTTGTTCACAAAACCGAAAATAACTTTTTTATTGATATTTAAAATATTAATATTAAAATTAATATAGATATAAAATAAATAAAAATTAAATAATCATATTAATATTAATAAAGAGATTATATCAAATTAAATAAACATAAATATAAATACATTATATTGATAATTCTATTTTTTTTATAATCAATAATTTAATATAAATATTATTATTGATATATTATTAATTATATTATTGTATTCATATTTAAAAATGGAATTTTATAATTAATATATACAATGAGTAAAAATGAAATATTAATATAAATATTAGACAATATAATAAATTAATATTTAGATCAATATAATATTTTAATATTTTATATTTATACACAAATACATATTAATATGGCATTTTAGTATAATATAACATAAATATTTAAAAAAATGGAGTATAAGGTGTGAAATTTAGAAAATGATGCTAGTATTAGACGAAAGCAGCGAAATCTTGAATTCAAATGGAGGAAAAACGAAGTAGCGAGTGGCATGAATGCTACCAATCTAGGAGAAAGGAAGGGATTGAGAGAGAATCCTAACCAATAGGAGCAGAGAAGACAAGAGGACAAGTGCAGGGAGTGAAAAAATGACTTGGCAGGAAGCCCTATTAAAGGACATAAAGAAGAGGCCTGCGGGGAAGGTGTAGATGAGAGTTCAAAAATTTCTCAGGAAATCAACATTTTTGTGGAGGTGGAAGAGGGAAGTAGGTTGCTTGAAAATTTGGCTATTATTTGTCAATTAATTGGTACTAAACTAGGAAGGAAGTAGATCCTACAATGGACTATTGTAAATTGGCACACACAGCATGTTGTCAAGTTCTTGCCCAATGGATTCTTCACAACCATTTTCTAGACCATGGAAGATAGGTACTACACAAAAGGATCTAGGAGATCGAATCCTTTCCTCTGTATATATAGAAGTGGGTTCCTAGATTCAATCCAAGAACCTTTGCACCTTATAATGAACCAATATGGATCAGAATGTTCAATCTCCCACTTAAATTTTGGTCTGAACACTGTCTACGAAAAATTGGAAATTCCTTGGGCTTATTAATCACGATCGATGGGGATATTTTGGAAAACAATTTATACATTTATCTTAGGTCATGCATGGCAGAAATTGTGCCAATCTCGTCTACCATTATACTCAGATCCAACTATGGGGAATGGGTACAATTGGTAGAAATTAAAGAAGAAAAGTTCTTTTACACAATATGCAATCGAAGAAACCATTTTTCTATGGACTGCCATCAGAATGGAAGGAAGCATGCCAATTCTCAAAGAAATCAGAGCTCTTGCAGGGTGGCAGAAGAATCCCCGGTGGTGTCTCAACCACAGTTGCCTAGTAAGGTGGTATAGGTGTTAGAAGATCCAAAGGATTCCCAAGCCATTGAAGTGATTAGAGAAGACCAAGAGGAGATTGGGGAGACAATACCATTTGTCCCCACCGCCAATGTATTCTCCCTTCTCCAGATGGAAGATCAAGAGGATACTGACAGGGAAATGGAGTATGAGTGCTCATTAAACCAGGATTTAGAAGAGGAAGCAGATTTTGATGAATTTGGAACCACAAACATGAGATGCATATCTCAATCTACCTCCCAATTGCTAAAATGCAATATTGGGACTGACAAAAAGAGGGGGTGAAAAAAATTCTAACAAATTAGAGAGGAGAAGGCGAAGGAGAAGGGCCTCACCAATATTAAAGAATTTTTGAAAATTACTAAGGGTGGAAGCCCCTCCCTTAGGAAGAAATGAAGATCACCTCATGGAATGTTATAGACTTAAATGTCCCTAACAAGCGGTGCTTAGTCAAGTGTCAGATAGAAGTAGGTATGGTGGATATAAATATATTTCAGGAGACCAAGGCCAAGGGTATTACTCATCCTTTATTCGCTCCACACAACATCAATTAGGGCTCTCTTTTCAATGATGCTCAGTGATTGGTTGGTGGCCTTAGGGTGGTTTGGAGACACAGTAAGGCAGAAGTAACCTTACACTCTAGGGATAAAAATTGGATGCTACTAAAGGTAATCTATCAAAATAATCCAATGAGTTTTTTTCTCATAAATTTATATGGGCCAACCAAAAATCAAGATAAATAGTGACAAAACTGAGAGGAGAAGATAATTTTGGGGGGTGAGTTCAATGCTATCCTAAGACTCAAAGAAAAAAGTGGGGTATTACAAGTGGAATCACATGCCATGAAAGATTTTAGGTTCATTCTAGATTCAATAGGATTAAACAAAGTTCTTATCAAGAATGACACCCACACTTGGATTAATCAACAATCAAGGTTTACTAACATTTTAGAGAAACTTGATTGATTCTTCTTGAATGACTCCTTGCTCAATTCCATGCATGATCTATCTACTTGTATTCTCCCTATATATAGCTTGGATCACTTTCTAGTAATACTAAGTATATATTCAGAATCAAAACCAATAAATAGTTTGTCCAAATTTGAAAGAATGTGGTTTCATAGATCAGATCTACCATCACTTTTGGAATCCTAGTGGAAAATGGCCCCAAGGTAAGAAGGGATGAAGAGTTACGAGTTTATGTGCAAGCTTCAATATTTAAAAATTAAATTGATTTCTTGGAGCGATTCCTCTTTTGGGAATATCTTTGAAGACAAGTTAAGAAATGAAACTAAACTTAGAGAACTAAATGAACAAATCATTCATGACGGCTTGGGACAACAAGATTTTGAAAAAGAAAAGACCTTACTTATTTAACATTTAGACATCCTAGCTAGAGAAGAAGAATACTAAAGAGCCAAGTCGTGGGATGTTTGCCTAGGGGAAGGTGATCTGAACACTTTCTTTTTCCACAATTCAACCAAGGTTTGGAAGTTTCGAAAAAGAATCACCTTGATTCAAGATTTGGAAGGATGAACAAATTTAGACATCAATAGTATCCAACAAGAGGAAATCGAGTTCTTTCAAATACTTCTTGGCTCCATTGATGTCGTCTATCACTTAGATCTAAGTGATGCCTTATATTGCATTCCAAATAGAATCACTTCCAAGCAGAACAAAAAGTTAACAAAGGCTTCAAAGAGGAAGAATTAATAGTTGCATCCTTTGAGATACATCCTGACAAGGCTCTAGGGTTAGATGGTTTTCCTTCCTTGTTCTACCAGAAATGCTAGCATTTCTTAGGGAAAGATATAATAGAAATTGTTGAAGATTTCAGGAAGAGGAAAAAGTTTGTGAAATGCTAGCAATTATCCCTAAGAGGGAGGATTTCAAGACTTTTGATGATTTTTGGCCCATTTCACTTTGCAATATGATATACAAAATCATCTCCAAAGCATTGGCCACAAGGTTAAAAATTGTGTTAGAGTCCATCATTTCACACACAAAAGGCACATTTACACCGAGAAGGGAAATCACTTACAGTGTCATTGTGGCAAATGAAGCCCTACACTTGATCAATTATAGAAGACAACAAAGCATAATGGTTAAATTAGATGTTAGCAAGGCCTATGATAGAGTAAAATGGTGATTCCTTATGAAAGTTTTGGAGAGATTTGGTTTTAACGATATTTGGCTGAAAATAATCTTTTATTGCATATCCACGGTTTGCTTCTTAGTAATTGTTAATGGCTCCTCATGCAGTTTCAATGAAAGCTCAAACATGCTATGGCAAGGAGATACCATATCCCCCTTCCTATTTGTAATCATGATCGATGCCCTAAGTTGAATGATTGAGGTTTTAAGACTGGGAGGCTATTGGAAAGGGATTTATATGTTTAACAACAACCCATTAACACACCTTCAATTCACCAATGATATAGTATTATATAGTGAAGCCTATCAATGGAAAGAAATCTCCATCAAGCAGACACTGAGAAGGTATGTGGAGCTCTCTACATAGACTATTAAAAGAGTTAAATCTAAAATCTTTTTCTTTTTCACAAAAACATCAGTCTAGAGTAGAATCATGGTGATACTGGAGATGAGTGTGGATTCCATGTCATGCAAATATCTAGGAGTGCACATTTTCAATGGAATCATTAGATCTAGTCTATGGAACAAAGTAATAAAAAATGTTGCAATCGAGCCTCCACCTGGAAAGGAAAATGGCTAACCTGGGCTAGAAGAATCACCATGATAAAAGTGGTACTAAAAGCAATACCAATTCACATGATGGCTTGCAACCAATTAACCTCTAAACCGGCGGAGTCCTTCAATAGCATACTAAAATAATTTTTTTGGGAAGGATCCAACAAAGAAAGGTATATACTCTAATTTATTGGAACAAATTTAGATATTGCAAAGAGGATGGTGGCATTGGGGTCAGAAACATCAAGCTCCAAAACATGGCCCTACAGGTCAAATTGGTTTGGAAAATGTTTGAATCGCCAGACAAACTTTGGTTCCTAATTTCACAGACTAAATATTTGGACTCCTCAGATCCAAGAAGAATTTTCATGGTGGCTAACCCATTGATGGGCTCACATATTTGGTAGTTTATGATGGAGTGTAGGAAGCCTATCACAAACCACCTCATTTGGCAGATTAATGATAGAAAGCAAGCAGATTTTTGGTTGGATTCATGGAATGGTATGAAACCATTGACGAAGGATTTTACTATTGCTCCATGGATTGACTCTATCAGGGAATAATTTGGGACAAAGGTGGAGGAGTACCTAAAGTTCAAATATAACATGGACTTCCTTAGAAGAAGACTCGAACAACTCCAGATTAATGAAGTGGTAAGATCAAGACTTATAGAAGTCATTTACAATAAGACATGTCTAAATAGAGCCAAGGACTAGATTGTTTGGTGTGCAGCGAGCTTTGTGAGATATTCAGCAAAGATGGTGTACTTGGTATAGTGCTACCAAATAGAAGAGAGTTGGCCAAACAACCTCTACTAGGGAAAGGACATTCTACTGAAGACAAGCGCTTTCACTTGGATGGCTATCCATGGGATATGTCTCACACATGACAGGCTTTGGTCTATCAGCATCCAAGACTCCTCCAAATGCATTCTATGTATGTCAGACTCAGAAATGGTAGAACACGTCCTTCTCAACTGCCTGTTCACTAGCACCTATTAGGATTGGTTTGAAAACTTGGTGGCCTGGTCTTGCCCAAGGCCATAGGATTTTAGAAGTTGGTTTGAATCATGGCCTTCTCCAAAGCAGTCCTCCCTTTGAGATAGCATTTGGGAAATAGACCCCTCCATGGTGATCTAGCATATATGGAAGGAATGTCACCACATAATTGTTCAAGACAAGGCGTCATCTAGAGAGATTTGTAGAAGGAATAGAAAGAAGTATTTGTGAGTGCATGAAAGTTGCAACAAAGAAAAGGCTATCATTATCATTCTCCTGTTGGGACAATGCGCTTATGAAATACTAGTACTCCTTCACATTCTTGTAGGCTACTTGCCTACGGACTCCAAAAAAGTGAAAGGGAAGAATGCCAGATGGGTTGCCCCTCCCAGAGGATGATTAGAGCTCAATTTTGACGGTGCCTCCAAAGGCAACCCTAGCATCTCAGGTGCAAGCTGCCTAATTAGAGATGATCAGGGATAATTAATTTAGGCATTTAAAAGAAACTCCTAAGGGTGATGAATAACATGACAAAATTCAAAGCACTAAATTCTGGTCTTCTGGTTTGGACACAACAGGGGCTACACAATATTGACATCGAAGGGAACTCTCAGGTATGCATCAAAGTTGTCAAGAGGAATCACATCTCAAATTGGTTTCTCCAACCCTTGTTTTCTACCATTCTATTCTCAATAGAGAAGATCCAAGACTTCATGATTAATCATGTTTATAGAGAAGAAAATAGGGAAACTGATGTCCCGGCTAACTTCGGTGTGCTCCAATCAGAAACAATCATTTTAGACTCTAAGGGCGATAGATGGACAAAACTTGGTGAAGAAATTTCTTTAGAAACACCCCGTGCTCTTTGATTTGCCTTTATCTCTCTTGGCCTTGGCTAGAATAATGTCTTGAAACTTTGAAAATCAAGACAATGTATTTTTTTATTCTTTAATATAAAGGGGCTACCCCCTCTGGTAGTGCTTGTTCATAAAAAATAAACAAATAAAACAAAACATAAATATTTACTAACATAATATACATTATATTATTAATATATTATTAAATATATTATTTCATTAATATTTAAAATATCAAATTTATAAATAATATATATACAATAAATGAAAACTAATTAATCATTGAATATTATATAATATAAATATTAAATTTTTGTTATAATATTTGTGTAGGCTTAAAGATAAAATATTATTTTTTAACATTAAAAAATATTATTTATTTAATATCCAAATTTCTGCAAGATTTTAGCTGCTCATAATTTAATTGCATTCCATACTGCTCTATGGACCATATTTTTGTGCACTATTTTAGTGTGTTTTTAACTCAAAATACTTAAGAGCTCAAATTTTGAGTCTTTCATAATATAGATAGATGATTTTCAGAATAATGTTTGTTAAAATTTTCTCATGTAGACTTAGGAAAATTTTAAATTTGTTCAACATGAAAAATAATACTATGTTTTGATTGGTTTACTCTAGATAAATTAATCACTAGATTAAAAAATTTCATTGCAATAGTACTCCAAAGGTACTAATAAAGTAAACAATTAGATAAAATAAAATAATTTCTTAGTAAAAATTAAAACTTTTGTGTCCATGTATTTATGTAGTAAATAAAATAGTTTGGTATCTTTTTTCCATCTATTTATTTATGGGTTTGTGTATTTGTAGTAGTTTAAATATATATTATCATTTAATTAAGTTGAGTTTTCTATAGTGGTAGCAAGGCATAGAGCATCATGTCTTGACTATGTATATAAATTAAAAAATAGTAGAACTATAAAATTATACTTTTTAAAAGTAACATAAGTATATAATATTTATTGCACTTTTCAAAATAAAACCAAAACAAAAGAATCACTTAATTAATGAATGATGACTTGTCAAAAGTAAAATTTATATTTGTGTGGTCATGTAGTACATAAAATAACACTATCAAAATATTTAACATCATATCAACTAAAATCATGGGGGTTTGCCAGCCCTTCCAAATATATCCTTTGTGTGGTTGTCATGAAGAGATAACAGACCACTTGTTTGTAGATTGTCCAATTTCATTGAAGTTATAGCAATTGTTGGGTGCAAAATTAGGATGGAGAGGAGCTCTCCCTAACAATATTTTGGCTGGTGTCAATTTTTAGCCAATAATTAAGAAATGAACACTTGTCCTATGTTTGGGTGATCAGCCCTTCTACAACCGTTTGAGACATTTGGAAGGAGAGAAACTTAGGATTTTTCCATAAAGACTAATGGAAGATGAAAGTTTAGACGAAAAAATGTTGAAAGATTGGGAAGGTATCATACTCCTCTCAAAGTTCAGGTTACAATGGGATAAATAAGAAAAATAGCTTCACAACAATGGTGAATGGATTCCACCTTAAAAAGTGGGTCAAATTGAATGCTAATGGAGCCTCTAACGGGATCCCGGGCATATCTAGTGTCGGTTGTATAGTAAGAAATGAAATAGACAAATTGATGCTAGATGCATTGAAGCTTTTGGCTAGTAGAAACAACGATGGGGAAGCACACCCGTTGGAGCTAGGCTTCAAGATTTGTATCGTTAACGACTTTTTTTGCATGTGCAAGTGGCAGGGGACTCAATTATCAACGCTCTCGGGAAGAGGTGACTCAAAGTGGGAAACTAAACAATATAATGAACGCGGAAATGACTATCAGCTCCTAGGCGGACACATGTTTCGAGCTCGAGGCAAGGTTAGCAACCTACTTCAAAATCATCGGGATAAGTATTACTAGAATCGATACCAGTATGGAGTCATGGAGGAAGAGGCGGAGGCCCTGGACTTCCCAGCTGTTCAGTATAGGCATAACCTATTTTTCCACATGCAAATGTATGTCTTTTTCAATGTTTTCAAGATTGAGATGGATCCGACACAGAACACGGACTTCCGATGCTCACTGGCCTTGGATTTATACGTGGCAAATGTGAGATCACATTATGGGCCTAGCAAGTATCATCTCTAAATCTAAGGGTTTTTCTGGTTCCTTGGGACTAGGAAGTGCCAACAGATGACGAGCTCAATTATGGGAAACTGAAAGAAACATTCATCATCGTTTCTGCAGTCACTGAAAGTGCCATTAGAAAGGCGCTAGGGTTAGAATGGCTGGAAGGAAATGTAGAACTCACGAGAAGCGTCCATTTTTTTATCAAACATTATGGATGTAATAGGGGATGAAGAAAGGATAGTGGTGTTGGCTATTTTTTGTATTTTTAGATAGTTGTATTTAAGATATCTATAATAGTATTCATACAGAAAAATAAAATAACTCATTAAAACAATAATTTATTTTCATTAAACTATAAACTATTATTTTGTATTCTTGTTATTTTAGTTTCATTTTCTCAAACTTAAACCTTTCATTAACAAAAAATAACTATGTATTTAATAAGTTAAGATATAAAGTGGATAATTTGTTTTGTTTTCATTTTACTTTATGAAAATTATTAGAAAAGTAACAAATACTCACATATATATTATTATTATATATACTCTATGAATCAAAGTACTTGTTTAAACTAATTCACCATTTTTCTTTACAATATAATTATTAATAAAATTAATTATGAAATCAAAATAACATCTAAATTTATTTGTAAGATAAATATCAATTCAAGATAACAATTAAATTCAATTTTAATAAAGAACCTAAAATGCGGTTACATTGTGGTCACGAACTCTTTATATGAACCTAAACACATATTACATAATGGTTGTTCAAGCTTATTATAAGAGAAAACTTGATCAAAGTGCAAAGCTAACCCTAATTCTTTGTTGGACTCTCACCATTGCACTTAAGTTTATAAGAAGATGAAGAAAAGGCTCCATTAATAAACTGAACATATACAAATGAATTGGGACAAAGGATTTAGAGCACACAAATGGACAAATAAAAGAATGATCCATACTCACCAAAAGAGAAGAAACATTAGAAAAGAAAGGAATGGGTTACCCTAGATTAATATTGCTGCCAAAAATCACTCAAAAGAAGAATTGGGGATGTGCAATGCTTGTGTGAAGCATAGCTATTTCTAGCATCACATTGATTTAAGAAACAATATTTATTTTGCAAGGAAGGAGAGTAAAAAGCAAGATCATATGAATTTCTCTAAGCAGCCTAAGGTTAACAAAGAAGATATTGCCATGGAAGACCCTATGGTGTTTACATGGAAAAAACATGCTAGTCATATTGTTGGAATCACCAAAAAGACATTAAATTTACCAAGTTTATAATATTGGATTTGAATGTTGTGGACATAATTATGTAATCCTTTATGGTTTCAGATCACACTTTACGATCCATCATCAAAATGATGAGAGCCAGAGAAGAGAATGTGATGATATTGTTCATCATGGAGTGTTGATGAAAAACATATTATATAATTAAATCCAGAAACATTCAAATCCAATACAAGTCTTATAAGAAATCTTGATATAACTCACGAAATAATGGTTCCTTCTACCATATTAGATCTCAACAAGATTCTTCTTGCTATAATGATGGAATCTTAGAATTAAGATATTACTCATGCTACAAGACATAATCTTGGTTAAAGGACATAGAGAGGATTCAACTATAGTGCCTAGAGGGACTTCAAGATTTGGAATAGACAATGTTGATAAGTGGTGCTAAAATGTTTGTGAACGGAAGGAAAATCTAGATGCAATGCTTCAAAAGAAAATGGAATTGAAGAATTTGTTGGAAACTAATCCCAACCACCATAATAATTTTTTTCTCTTTCATCCTCCAGCTTTCCAGACAAGGCATCACTTCTCATTCAATTATAAAGACTCTTGCAAGGGACAAAATTTTCCATCTCTTGTCTCCCTCCTATATTATAGATTTTTTTTCTTACCATATTTACTATAGTTTCTTTCAAAATTAAAGACTTTTATTACTAAAAAGATGAATGGTTTTGATGTTGTTATTTTTCCTATTTGCTTTTTTTTTTAGTAAAAACAAGAGGAATGCTTTGTGTTTCTACTTTTTGTATGTAAGAGCAGAAAATTTGTTTCAAACAAAAATGTGTATTTTGATTTACTATGTGTATGAGTAGAAGCTCTATTTTAAGAAGAAAATATATTATATTTTTCTCTATGTGTAAATTGCATGTAGTTCTAATATGACAATAACTTTTTTTTCTATTAGAATACATATGATAGTATACTCAATACTCTATCAGAAAGAATATGAAAGGAGCAACAACTCTATTATATTATTATTTTCATAATATATAATCTCTATTATTATTTTTGTGTAAAGAGAAGTCTATGTGAAGAATTGTAGCTCTATTGTGTGAGACTCTTCCTACTCTTTTTTCTTTTGTCTCCTACAGATTACAAAAAAGGTATGTACAATGAACAATAATATTAATGATAGTTATATAAAGAAGTATGGAGAGATTAAATGGAGATAGGAGAGGCCAATGCAAATAGGAAAAATAACAACATCAAAACCATTCATATTTTTAGTAATAAAAGTCTTCACTTATGAAAGAAACTATAGAGCATGGGCTACTGAAAAATTAGTAAATATGATAAGAAACAAAATCTAAAAAGTAGGAGGTAGACAAGAGAGTAGATTTTGACCCTTGCAAAATTCTTTACAATTGAATGAGAAGCAACACCCTAACTACAAAGTTGGAGGATGAACAAAGAAAAAATTATTGTGGTGGTTGGGATTAGTTTCCAACACTCCCTTTAATCATAACTACCATCTAGGATGCCCAAATGTTCTCTTATATACTCAAAACTTTCTTTTCCTAATGGCTTAGTGAAGATGTCTACATACTTATCTCCAGTTGTGTTCCAAATAAATCTCCCCATTATTGATTAACTAACTAATGAAATAGTATCAAGTGTTTATATGCTTACTCCTCTTATAAAATATAAGACTCTTGGATAGTGTAGTTATTGAATTGATATCACAAAAAATCTTTGTTTGTTATTCTTGTTTGTGCCTCAAATATGTTAACACTCTTCTCATCCAAATTGCCTTACATGCTGCTCCTATTACTCCTACATACTCTTCTTCTACTGATTAAAGAGTGAGAATAGGTTATTTCTTGGATGCCCATGATACTATATCTATTCCAAAATGAAAAAGATAACTTGCTGTACTCTTTCTATATCAATGTTGCTTGCATAATCACTATCTATGTGTCCTATGAGTTTGAACTCATCAAAACTTGAATATTGAATTCCATTATTTCTGGTTCCACTCACATATCTCAAAATTCTTTTTCCTTCTTTCCAATGAGAGTCTTTTGGAGACTCCATGATCCTTGAAATAAGATTCACATCATACATTATGTCTGGCCTCATGGTTGTAAAGCACATTATACTACCAATGAGTCTTATATACAATGTTGGATCAACATTGGATCCCTTGTCATCCTTGCTTAACTTCAAACCTATCACAACTGGTGTTGGTGTTGCCTTACAATTTTTCAAAATATCATTGGCATATTTGGCTTGTGAAATGAATATGCCATTTTCATTTTTATTCACCTTAGTGCTAAGAAAATACTTTATGAGACCCAATTCAGTCATTTCAAATTCCTCCTTCATGGCTCCTTCAAACAAGTCAAATTGATAAATCACCAATGAGTATCAATTCATCAACATACAAACATAAAATTAAAATTTGACCTTGTTCAATCTTTGTATACAATGTAGGCTCATTGCTACACCCACTAAAGCCACTCTATAATAGATAATAAAAAATTCTACTATACCATGCTCTAGGAGCTTGCTTAAGTCCATAGAGCACTTTATTGATTTTGTAGATCTTGTCTTCCTCGCCTAAGATCTCATATCTTGGTGGCGAATCCACATATACTTCTTCTAAGAAACCATTTAGAAATGTGGATTTTACATCCATTTTGATATATCAGCCAGTTGTTTTGAGCTACAATTGCCAATATTATTCTCACTGTGTCGAAATGAGATATTAGAGAAAATGTTTCATTGTATTCAACTCCATGTTGTTGTCAATAACCCTTTGCTACTAGTATTACCTTACTCATTTGCACATCTCCTTTTGCATTTAACATGGTCTTATAGACCCACTGTACTCCTATCACATCTTTTCCTTCTAGAAGATACACTAAATCGCATGTATGATTCTCCTCTAGATAGAATCAATTTCTTCATCCATCGCTTGTGCCCAATTTTCATCTTTAATTACATCTTCAAAGTGAATTGGATCATCTATTTGTGAAAATAATGCAAAAATAGAAAGCAAACCAGCATTGTGTTCACCTTCATTTTGATCATAGATATCCCTCAAACTTCTTATTTTTTGTCTCCTTAGACTTTCTAATGCTGGATTTGACATATCACTTGAAGTAGATCTTGAATTATTTGTAGAATCTGTAGCTTCAAGCATACCATGTGATGCTTATTTTTGTTCATTTGATGTATTACTTATTTGAATGCAAGGGGATGTCGCTCTACTTGATGAAGGTGTCACTTTCAGACCACATTATTGACATTGAGTGGTTATCAAAGGAGATACCATAGAAGGAACACTTGCTAGAGTTAATACTTCTCTATCATCTATTGGAGTAGACAAGACAGTGAGAGCGGGGGGTGAATCAGTGTCTTACAATACATACTTTTTTTTGGAAACACCTAATTAACTTTTACCAACTATGACCTTCGACCTTGAATGGTGAAAGCAAGACATTCATTTAAGAACCAAGATGAACTATCAAACCAACTTGTGAGCATGAAAAGATAGAACAAATGTTTGTGAACTATGAAGAATCATTAGAACAATTCATCAAGACAAACAATAGAGGAA
Organism: Cunninghamia lanceolata; assembly: GCA_027924645.1. NCBI lineage: Eukaryota > Viridiplantae > Streptophyta > Pinopsida > Cupressales > Cupressaceae > Cunninghamia > Cunninghamia lanceolata. The sequence goes on from BSBN01000254.1 coordinate 12,606,895, forward strand.
AATTGTTACTTCATTGGACTAAGATAAGTATCAAGCTATTATTTATGTGTATTGATTTACTATGAGCATCATATAATAGTTAAATTATGAAATAATGAACAAAAACTCATGAGCAGAACAAGTAACTATAACACAGAGGTTGTCCTAAGTGGAAAACCCTCTAGTGCATAAAAACCACTCAAAAAATGCCTCACTAGCTTATTTAAGGAATCTCACTGATTACAGGCCTCACTAGATAAAAAATACCTCACTGGCAAAGCCTCATTGACTATAAAATGCCTCACTGGTAAAGCCTCACTAACTACACAAAATACCTCACTGGAAAAGGTCATTTCTTGTCTCACTGACTTGACCTTTCAATACATGTTTCAATCATTAAGAAAAAACAAATACAGAGGGACACTCTATTTCACTGATCCTTAATCTCTGATCTAATATCAATGATAATGCATTCAGTCATCTATCCTCAACATTACAACTGGTGTATACACAACCACACAACTCCTGTTCAAAAGCCCTTCTTTTATTATACAGTTTTCAATAACTATGCCCAAAAATAGTTTCAAGAAGTTTTCAACTGTTAAAGTAGTTAAGGTCGAATGCCCATTTCATTTTCCAGTATTAACCATAATAGGGTAAGATATGTCAAAAACCGTAACTAGGGTTACGAACCCTTATTGTATCAGCCCATCACAATGGAGAACAGAATAATGTCTCTTTTACAAAAAAAACCTTAACTAGGGTTGAAACCCCATTTTTGTTTCATATCATCAGATATGAAGTTTTCTGGCCATGAATCCCATATACAATTATAACTACTTAACTAAAGTTTTTCAAAATTCATTTGAAACCCAAAAACCATAAAAAAACATATCTGTTTTGAATCATTAATAGATAATGCTCTTAGAAAGAAAAACTGGCATGAAATGAAACTTCTTTTATGCAAAGACCACTCAATCATAACTATCACCGTCAAAGGTAAAACTAAAAGAAGGAAAATCATAACATCACCTAAAAATTTCTGTCAAAAGTCAAACTTTCATAGTCACAGTCCCTCGTGTACATTCCAGAACCTTCCACCGATCCGCTTTCACAAATATTCATCATTTCTACGTAGGGTATGAAACCCTAACTATGAATCTCATAATTGAAGCTCAAAACATTACCATATGGAAAAATAAAGAATGCCTTTTGCCCAACTTGTCACTATGTAGCCAGAGCTGCAGGTAACTCTAACACGACCGGTGACTTCCAACAAAGAAAACTTGCACTTTACCATGTCAAAAACTCCATAAACCTATTTAGGAGGTCATCACTTAAGAACATACTGATGAAGAATATTTACAATGTATGTGGTGCCCACTAGGAGAATAACACAAGAGACACCCGATCATGGTCAACACTTAAATAACATTGCATGCCTTAGACCGTAGCTCATAAGAAACATTATAACTATTTCCATGTGTGTCAAGACCACTACATCATGCCATTAGGAGCTCATCATCTCTTATGTAAGAAGGAACACTACATCAGTGCATAATAATGGAGATAATTATGTATACAATATGAATATGATTAAAGAATATGAATCCATGTTGAACTGATCAAGACACCAATGCACATAAAAGATGCCTCATAAAGGATGCCAAACTGAGTCATACTGAACATGAACTCAAAATCAATGATTGTTACCATAATAGCACAATGCCCACTAAACATAATGTCATAGTGCCCGATGTCATCATAAAAACATAGTGCTAACCAATCTAAGAAAAAACATCAATACATGTTATCATAGAGACATAGTGTCCATTCAACACAATATCATAGAGGCCACATGGGCAATGCCTAAAGCATCATCTGACAACTAAAATGTTATGCAAATTGTAACAAACCATCAACATAAGAGCATAACAAAAATATGTCACCATGTACCATTGTATCAAACAACTGTGCCAACAATATGAATAGATAGGAACTCCATCAATACCAAGTAATCATGTTTCATACTATGCCACATCCAACTAAGAGAGATTGTGTCTTTGACATCAAGGACAACAACTGATGACAACAAACTCCCCCTTTGTCCATGATGGAGAAACACAACTCTCTCTCCCCATTTTTGACATCAAAGACAAAGGGAGAAAGAAATTATGTTGACGCCTCAAGAAGATACACAGAGATCATTATAATACTGAAATGTGAAATAAGATCAGAAATATAAAACCATACCAACCATACCATGACTGTCCGATGAAGCAGTAAGACTCAGAATAACCTGAAACACATCTGTACTTGTCAATACCATATAAATGAATATAGATATATCAAAGCAAGGACAACAACTGTATATTGTCACCATTGGATCAATGATCATATAATAGGAGAAGGAATGTATAGCAACTGTGACTGTGGAGACTGTCAAGAGTAGCAAAGCATACTAGCAACATGCCAAAAAAATCAACCACAATATCAAAAAATTCAAGTGCCAGGAAATAAAGATAAAACTAGAAAGCTCCCCTTATTTGAATGCACAAGGGAAACAACTGTATATGTTAAATAAGCAACTAATAGATTAACATTGTTAGATCCCTTAATCATTGACAACAAATAATATGTAGTACCAAAAATATCACTGCCACCTCCAAAAACAAAACCTGTCATAACATGCAGAGCATGAACCTTGTAGATTAGGAACATTTTCAAGAGCATAAGCAACTCCACTTTTAAGAGCACTTTTCATAGCATGAGCATTAGAGCATGAGCAGTACTATCACCAACTACTGTCAAACTATTGTCATTCAATGTCCACACTATTAAAGCAATTACAAACTACAAATTCCACTACTGTTACCACTATTAGAAAGAACATTTTAAAGAGTTTGAAAGAACACTTTCAAGAGGCATGAGTAACTCCACTTTTCAAAGCATGAACTCCATATCAAAGCATGAATGAGGCATGATTACAAACTCACTACACAGTGTGAGAATGATATACATACTACACCATGTCTATCATCAAGCAAATGAAAATGATAACATGTGATATCCATTTTCAAGCTCCATCCACATTTCCAAGAAAACCACTCCTCCAAGACACTATCGAAACTTACTACTACTACATCAAATATACCCTTGGGAACACTTCTAACCAATACCTTACATCAAGCATTAACAGTCAGACCATCAAATCAGGATCAACACTGAGAATCACCACCTTGGTCCCTGACCCTAAGTACTAAAAATACATTGTTATTGCATAATGAACAAGACAAGCATCAACACACATATGCAACACCTTATGGCAATCAAACATTTAGTCTAAACAAGCAACTTTCATACACAATCAGACTTCTGCCTCAACCAACACCATTGTCCAAACAAACTAAAACCTCTACAAACTAAATCATTGTTTTAACAAGAAAGGGTGACTATCACAAGACAGGAAAGGCACCGTGTAAAACATGAAAAGATGAAAGACACTAGTATTGCTTGTGTTGCACTATTACAAACATTGTCTTTATTTTCAATTCCTACCCACATGATATCACTGTCAAGGAACCTGTAGATAGACAATAGCATCCAAGAGTAGCAAAAGGAACACATAATAACACCATCTCCTATTAGCATGCATTGTTTAGTATAACTATGCATATTACATTGTTTAGTAACTATCTAATAGTTACGTCAGTTATGCAACTGCTTCATCTATTTCATCATAGTATTTAACTGGGTTTTGTATCTACAACTATTATCGAATGAATAAAATCATTTACTCTTTACTTCATTTGGTATCAAAGCATTCAATCTCCTACGATGTGAGGTGTATCAGAGTTTGCTGCCAGCACGTGCAGTGTGAATGAAGAAATTTCTGGAGTGATTTAGATGGTAAAGACATGAGAAGTGATGATGTTTGAGGAAAATCTAGGTATTGTCCAATAATGGGAGTTGTTTAAAAACATTGTATATGCTACTACGTAGAGTTTGAGTGTTTTGTTTGCACTCTGGAAAGTTTTCTCATTGGAAGATCACATGCACAAATGTATAGGCAATTATAATCAGCAAGGTTGGTAGAGAAGCACCCTTGTAAATCATTTGATGATCAAGAAGTTATTGGCATAGAAGAATCGGCTAGATAAAATTGTTATTGTTATTTGTTCATTGAAAAAATCAAACTTGCACTGGAAAGAGAGAAGGGAGCATAGGAATAAGGTAGTTACAGGCAGTTATAGGCACATTTTACCTCTTTTTCTTGATTCAGCATATACAATCATGCAGAATAATAGTTTTAAAAATAAATTTCCTTGAATACATACCTAGGCCTACAACGTTTTAACCTCTTTTGAATGCTGCCATACTTTCTATAATGATTGCCGCGTGAAGAATATTGCAACATATGGTGTAGAGGATTCATACAAGGACAACACAGAGAAAATACTGAAGTGGCTTGACAAAGAAAGAAAAGGTTTTGAAAAAAGTTCCCTACAAAAGTTGAAATTAGTAGACCTTGCTCCTCTGATCCACCCAAGTTCAAACTCAAGATTTTTGGTTTGGAATCCATTCAAAATATTTCTCTATGTGCTACGAATATGCTTGATTTAGTATTTTTCACAACATTGAATCCAATGGCTAGGGGTGTGGATGTCTTAGTGGGCCACAGAGGCTGTATCACTTTGGATTGAACAGTCAAAGTTCCTTCTACCGTTGATGTGATCATTACTAGTTTTTATTGACATGAAAGCTTGTTAAGGTTTGGTAGGAAGTGTAAAGAGGCCTATTATTAGAAGCTTATAGAAATTCTTTTATGCATTTTACAAAACTATTGGAGTGATAGGGTTAGGATTTTTTTTTTTATCATACTATAAAAGGTGTTATTGGTGTATAATGCTAGATCAAGAGAGAGGCTGTAAAGAGGTATGAAAGGCTAAAAAATTAAGAATGGTTCCTTCTCTCAATGTTAGTCAACAACAACACATAGAGCATTTACTAATGAAAGTTGGAGAAAATCTATTCAATATCATGCAATCTTTTTGTACCTTGGATGGAAACATATTGGTTGTTCCTACTAACATATATTTGGAGGCTTTCGAGGACTGTAGTATTTCCTCTGGTGCTATCTTTGGAGGATAAGGACTAAGAGAGTCATATTGGAGGCAGATAGCATTATAGGATGGAGGATTTTCCATCATCTAAAGTTAGCATCTCACTTTGAGATGATGCTTTGCATGAGAAGCATTTTTGGTTTTGGTTGTTTTGCTTTTCTTTCTTGATGCTGACGGATTTGAAGAATGTATGTTTTGTGAGGATTTTGTTTTGGAGACAGGTTTGGGATTTGGTGTTGAGCTCAATATAGATTATTGTCTAGAAAGCTTCAAAGAGTACATGATCTTGAACTATACCCTTTCATGGTCACTAGACAATCACAGAGATCTATCGTATCTCTTAGGGTTCATTGTCAAATAATTCAAGACTCTATGATTTGAGATCTTGGGACTAAAGAGCTCAAGAACATAGCTCAAAGCTACGCCTTTCTAAGGGTAGATGAGACAGCATGATGGAGCCCCACTTGGTTTAGGATTTGTTCTTTGGGAGAAGATTTTCTATAAAATATGTATTCATATTATGTAATCAGCTTTGTTGATTATTTTAGCATTAAGGGGGGGTCCGTTTGTACTATTGCAGGAACAATGTAATAAGGGGGGAATATTAGCATGCATTTTTTAGTATAACTATGCATATTACATTGTTTAGTAACTATCTGATAGTTACGTCAGTTATGTAACTATTTCATCACATCACAGTTTCATCTATTTCATCACAGTATTTAATTGTGTTTTGTATCTGCAATTGTTATCGAATGAATAAAATCATTTACTCTTTACTTCATCTCCTAACTTTTGAAAGATCATAAGGTCATCTCATAGGACTATTGTCAAACCAACATTATCATCATGAAGAAGACTTGGATTCAAACAATCTTGAAGCAACATGAAGCACATCATGAAGACTTGGTTAGAGATCGATGACAAACACATCTTACTTACACATCTCCCTTGATCATCCTTTTGAGTTCTTCCTCCATCATACCAATAGACCTTCTGAACCCTCTTGGGGGAAAGAAATAGAACATTAGATGACTCCCCCTAAATCCATGTTGCCTCTTTTAAGCTATTATTAGTGTTTCTTATGCAGGATGCACAAGATTAGGCTCTTCCTTCTCTTTCACTTGTTTCCTTCTCCAAACCATATTAACACCCTTATGATGATTGACTGATTTGATTGGATCATACTGACAAAACCTACCAATATGTCTAAACTTATGACATCTAAAGCACATGAAGTTGTTTCTTCTATTTGACCATTCAAAGGAGTGATTATTTCTTCTTGACATGTTATAAGAACTCTTATTCACATTCTCAACAAGATCATATCTGTCATACATTCTATAATTTCTTGTGCAATCTCTTGCTCTATGGCTAAAAATATGACATGCAAAACAATAACCATGAAGTTGAGAATAACTGTACCTCATAGCTTGTTTAGTGGACAAAGATCTTGTGAACTTGATTGTTCTTCTTCCTTCATATTTAGGAGTAGCAACATGATAACTTAAGTCTATCTTCTTCCTAGGTGCATTTGTTGCCTTGGAACATTCTCCTTCTTCATAACCTAGGCCTATAGTGTCCTTGTGAAACTTTTTCTTGCTTAACATGTCATTCAAACAATTAGTGCTCTTTTTAAATTTCAGATTCTTGTCTAACTCAGAAGATGGTTTTGCTAATTCCTTACTCAGAGAAACAATGTCTAACTCTAATCTCAAACATTCATTAGTTTTGACTTCAAGATCTGATTTTGTAAAATCAACTTCTCTTTTTGCTTATTCTACTTCAGTTTTTAGACTAATAATCAGTTTATTAGACTCTTCAACTTGTATCTTTAAGTCAACAATTTGATTTCTTGTCTCTTCAAGCTCTAAAGAAACTTTTGCATGATCTGAACATACCTTGACTTTGGAGTCTTTTTCTTCTTGAAGCTGGTCTTCTAATCTTTGATTCTCCTTTCTAAGTTGATTGATTGTATCCAAGGCACACAAGAGTTCTCATTCTAAATCAATCTCACAATCTAGTTCATCATACACTTGTTCATAATCATAGTCATCCACAAATAGGTCTCCTTCTGCATCATCAATTTGAACTACAAAATCATCAAGTTCTTATCCATTAACATTCACATTGCCAAGACTCATAACTGCAAGACAGATTTCTTTATGACATTTTGTATCTGCAATCATGGTTGACTCATGTAACAACTCATTGTTAGACTTAACTGAGGCTTGTTTTTCAACTTGGTGATCAACATCTTTCTTTTCTCTATTTGAGGCCTTATTTATAGTCTTTTTACCCATTGCACTCCACTTGCCAGGAACCTTTAAGTTGGTTAGACTTCTTGCAAGGGTCTAGCTCTGATACCACTTATTGGAGTACACAAGAAACTAAGAGGCGGGGGGGTGAATTGGTGTGTTAAAAAACATACTTGTTTTTGGCAACACCTAATTAACTTTAACCAACTATGAACTTCAACCTTGAATGGTGAAAGCAAGACATTCATTTAGAGCCAAGATGAACTATCAAACCAACTTGTGAGCATGAAAAGATAAAACAACTGTTTGTGAACTTTGAAGAATCATTAGAATAGTTCATCAAGACAAACAATAGAGGTAGAATGTTACTTCATTGGAGTGAGATAACTGTCAAGGTATTATGCATTTGTACTAATTTACTATGAGCGTCATATAATATTTAAATTATGAAATAATGAACAAAAACTCATGAGCATAACAAGTAACTATAACACAGAGATTGTCGTAAGTGGAAAACCCTCTAGGGCATAAAAACCACTTAGAAATGCCTCACTAGCTTATTTAATGAATCTCACTAATTACAGGCCTCACTGGCAAAGCCTCACTGGCTACAAAATGCCTCACTGGCTACACAAAATGCCTCTCTAGCAAAGGTCATTTCTTGTCTCATTGACTTGACCTTTCAATACATATTTCAATCATGAAGAAAAAAAAAATACAGAGGGACACTTTGTTTTGATGATCCTAAGTCTCTAATCTAATATCAATGATAATGCATTCAATCATCTATCCTTGACATTACAACCAGTGTATACACAACCACACAATTCATGTTCAAAAGCCCTTCTTTTATTATACAGTTTTCAATAATTGTGCCCAAAAATAGTTTCAAGAAGTTTTCAACTGTCAAAGCAGTTAAGGTCGAATGCCCATTTCATTTTTAGTTATTAACCATAATAGGGTAAGATATGTCAAAACCCTAACTAGGGTTAAAAAATCTTATTGTATCAACCCATCACAATGAAGAATAGAATAATGTCTATTTTACAAAAAAAAACCTTAACCAGGGTCGAAACCCCATTTTTGTTTCATATCATTACATACAAAGTATTCTGGCCATGAATCCCATATACAATTATAACTACTTAACTAAAGTTTTTCAAAACTCATTTGAAACCCCAAAACCTTAACAAAACATATCTCTTTAGAATCATTCATAGATAATGCTCTTAGAAAGAAAAATTGTCATGAAATGAAACTTCTTTTATGCAAAGACCACTCAATCATAACTATCGCTGTCAAAGGTAAAACTAAAAGAGGGAAAATCATAACAATATCACCTAAAAATCTCTGTCAAAAGTCAAACTTTCATAGTCACAATCCCCCATGTACATTCCTGAACCTTCCATCAATCCGCTGTCACAAATCGTCATCATTTCTGTGTAGGGTCTAAAACCCTAAGTATGAAGCTCATAATTGAAACTCAAAACATTACCATATGAAAAAACAAAGAATGCCTTTTGCCCAACTTGTGACTATGTAACTGGAGCTATAGGTAACCCTAACATGACCGGTGACTTCCAACAAAGAAAACTTGCACTTTACCATGTCAAAAACTCCATAAATCTGTTTGGGAGGTCATCACTTAAGAACATACCAATGAAGAATATTTGCAATGTATGTGGTGCCCACTAGGAGAATAACACAAGAGACACCTAATCATGGTCAACACTTAAATAACATTGCATGCCTTAGACCGTAGCTCATAAGAAACATTATAACTATTTCCATGTGTGTCAAGACCACTACATCATGCCATTAGGAGCTCATCATCTTTTATGTAAGAAGGAACACTACATCAGTGCATAATAATGGAGACAATTATGTATACAATATGAATATGACTAAAGAATACCAATCCATGTTGAACTGATCAAGACAACAATGCACATAAAAGATGCCTGATAAATGATGCCAAACTGAGTCATACTGAACATGAACCCAAAATCAATGATTATTACCATAATAGCACAATGCCCACTAAACATAATGTCATAGTGCCTGATGTCATCATAAAAATATAGTGCTAACCAATCTGATCAAAAACATCAATACCTGTTATCATAGAGACATAGTGTCCATTCAACACAATATCATAGAGGCCACATGGGCAATGCCTGAAACATCATCTGACAACTAAAATGTTATGCAAACTATAACAAACCATCAACATAAGAGCATAACAAACATATGCTAGCATGTACCATTGTATCAAACAACTATGCCAACAATATGAATAGATATGAACTCCATCAATACCAAGTAATCATGTGTCATACTGTGCCACATCCAACTAAGAAAGATTGTGTCTTTAACATCAAGGACAACAACTGAGGACAACATCATCTTCAAGTCAAGTTGCTACAATACTCACTAATTTTTTCTAAATTCCCATCGCATGCTTCTTCTTCTATGAGTTGCACATCATTGTTGATTATTAGTTTTCTAGGTTATAGGATTATACAATTTGTAAGCTTTGGTGTCCTCACTATATCCTACAAAGATACATTTTTATCCCTTGTTATCCCATTTCTTTCTCAATTCATCTGGGACATGTACATATGTAATACATCCAAATATTCTTATATGAGCCACAGTAAATTTTATTCTACTCCATGCGTCCTCTGGAATTATGCTCTTGACACTCTTGGTTGGGCATCTATTGATTATGTAGAATGGACATGCTATAGACTCTACCCAATACTCATTTGGCAAATGTTCATCCTTCAACATACTCCTATCCATGTCCATGATTGTTATATTTCTTCTCTTTGCCACACCATTCAGCTGAAGTGTGGACCTAGTCATAAATTACTTGTGAATTCCACAATCCTTGCAAAAACTCAAGAAGGCATTTGAAATATATTCTCCACCTCTGTCTATTCTTAGAACTTTGATATAATGTCTACTTTACTTCTCAACTAGAGATTTGAATTGGAAAAAAAATCTTGAAAATATCATTCTTATGTTTCAAGGAATACACCCATGTTTTTGAAGTGTATTCATCAATGAATGTCAAAGAGTAAGTACATCCACCAATTGAAGGTGTTTGCATTGGTCCACACAAATCAAAGTGAAAAACCTCCAATGGTACCTTTTCTCTAATTGACTTACCACTTGGAAATAACTCTCTATGTTGCTTTCCCAAAATTCACCCTTCCAAGCTTTATCTAGTTTTTCTATCAATGGAAAACCTTTTACTATGTTTTTCCTATGTAGTAAATTTAGATCTCCAAAAATCAAGTGTCTAAATTGTAAAAGCCAAAGCCAATTCTCATCTTTTATTTTAGAATGGAAAGCTATTTTAATGATATCTTGTCGGGTTGAATGTGGGACTTCTGAAGGTATCTTTAAAAGATGTTCACTTGCTAGAAAATATTGAGTTTTTTCTTGACCCACTTGTGGACTCAATGAGGGGAAAGCTTGAGCAAATTCCATCCTCAAATTTTATTTCAACCTCAAAGGAAACATTCTATTACTGGTCATTTGAACTTTTGCTATAAGCTAATTTCTTGGAAATTGGTCCAAAATTACACATTCCTTTTTTTAAAAAAACACTCTATACCCCTTCTGAACAAGCTACCCAATGCTCATCAAATTATGTTTTAATCTAGGAACAAAGTAAACATCTAAATCTAACTTTTTCTCCCCTTGCTTGGTTAGAATATCGATATTTCCTTTTCCCATGATTAACACTTTATTATCATTGCCCAAAGTAATATTTGCTTTCACGTATTTATCCAAATTAGAAAACATGCCTAAATTCCTCATCATGTGATCACTACAACCTGAATCCACAAAACAAACATCTTTTGGACTCTCGAAAGCAACATCGCATGCCAAAACCATACTATACTGATTCTGGTTTTCTTTTAAAAAATTTGCACTTTGTTTGTTGACATCAAACTATCTTTTTTCTACATTAGTTTACATAATGGCCATAGTTTTTTGCAATAATGATATTGAACTTGAGATTTGTCATACCTTTGGCCATGCAACTAATTTTGATTTGGGTTTGGTTGTTGTCTCTTCCACTTGAATTTGATGGATTGGTTCTTCCACCTCTATACGAATTTCTTCCTTTGCCTGCAAAGTTTGATCTTCCTCTACCTCTACCATGACTAACTGAAACTTGTGACTTGAAGGCACACTATTAGGAAGAGCTAGATGAATGGATTAGCCTATGATCATGGGAAATTAGAGATGCATGAAGCACATCTAGTCAAAATTGTGAAAGATTTTTGGTCTCTTCTATAGACAAAACAATAGATTCAAACTTTGTGGGTAGGCTCCTCAAAATATTTCTACTATTCTCCTATCTTCAAGAGTCTCACCATGAGATCTAATTTGATTAACTAGTCCAATAACTTGGGTGAAAAATGAATCTATAGATTTAGAATGTTTCATAGATATAGTTTCAAACTCTCTTCTCAACATTTGCAACATTGCAGTTTTATCTTATCCATTCCTTGATATGCAATACGAAAGATGTCCCATGCTTGCTTTGATTTTGTTGCTGCCCCAACCCTTGAAAAGATGTTCTCATGCATTGCCTAAAAGATGTAGAAGAAAGCCTTGGAATCATTTTTCTTGTTATCATTGAGAAAATCTCTCTGCCTGAGATAGTGCATCATATGATGCTGCATTTGCAGGTTCAGTAAACCCATTCTCTACAACCTCCCATAAATCATGAGAATTGAATAAAGCCTTCATTATGATTGACCAATACTCATAGTTCTTGCCAGTAAATTGAGGAATGTGGGGAATTGAAAGACTTTTGCCAGAAGAATTTAGTAATTGCACTATCCAAGAATCTTTTATTTCATAAGAGGAGTGAGCATATAGAAACTAGATACTATTTCATCAGAGAGTTAATCACATGAAGAGATTTATTTGGAACACTGCAGGTCTGAAAATTAGTATGTAGACATTTTCAATAAGTCATTATGAAAAGAAAGATTGGAGTATCTAAGAGATCATTTGGGCATCCTAGATGGTGATATTTGTGATTAAGGGGTAGTGTTGAAAACTAATCCCAACCAACACAATAAATTTAATAGTAAAGACTTTTGCAAGTGACACAATCTGCCCTCTCTTGTCTCCGTCCTACTTTTTAGATTTTGTTTTTTTATCATATTTACTAATTTTCAGCAGCCCATGCTCTATAATTTCTATCATAACTGAAGGATTTTATTACTGAAAAAATGAATGGTTTTAATGCCGCTGTTTTTCTTGTGTGCTTTGGCATAACAAAAAGAGGAGGAATGCTCTGTTTTCTATTTTTTTAATATAAGAGCAGCAACTCTGTTTTAAGCCAAAACGTGTATTTTGATTTTTTGTGTGTAAGAGAAGAAGCTCTGTTTTAAGAAGAAAATATACTGTATTTGTTCTCTGTATGTAAATTTCCTCTGGTTCTAATATGTCAGCAGCTCTGTTTTCAGTTAGAAGGTATTATACTCAATACTCTGTCAAAAAAATATGAAAGGAGCAGCAGCTCTATTATACTGTTATTTTCATAATCATAATATATCTAATCTCTGTTCTATTATACTGTTATTTTCATAATATATCTAATTTTTGTTATTTTTTGGTGTGAAAAGAACTGTGTAAAGAGTTGTAGCTCCATCGTGTGAGATTCTTCCTTTTTTTTTTAACAGAAAAAGGTGTAAACACCCATAGATATTGAAAGATAAAAAGAGATTACAGATAATAGGGCAAACACCGAGTCTGGTAATCATGAAAAGTGACCAAAAAGGCCATATACAGGCCTAATGAAACATAACATCACAGAAATAAGTCCCTTAACGGACCAGATAAAATAGTTAAAAACAGACAAAATCACTGAGAAACTACCACCCCCGAACACAGAGGTCATGAGGTCAAACCCGTATCGCAGCCATCTGCGTCAGCAAAATAGAGGACACCATCTGAAAACTGAGCCACAAGCAAAACCAGCTACCGCCATCTGTTCACGAGCTCTAGGGAGGACAGGGAACCGTAAACGAAGCTTAAGCCACTAGCGGAGCCTCCGGTAGAACCCTTGCCTCCATATCCACTGTGGCCACTGACTGACCCCCGTCATCCAAATCCGCCAAGGCATAGTAAGGCATCCTCGGAGCCATGTCAGATGCATGAACTCTGAGAAAATGAATAGCCCTGAACACGTCCCTAATTCGCTCGCATTTTTTCTTGGAAAAGAGAAAATAGTAAGCTCGTAGGGCATCCTCCAGATCCTCACCACATAAGGATTTGACGCTGGATTGAAGAGCTCTGTAAATAACCTGCTGTGCAGGAGAATTCCGTAGAGTTGTCAGATTGAATAGCCCACCAATCAGGGCGTCACCTTGATCCATACGATTGTTAGACACTGCCGCCTCCCAACACTCCACAGTATAAATATTCTTGAAGAATAATCCTGCCGCCAAGGAATGCACATAATCACCATCCACGACCAGGTCCATTATGTTGGAAAGGAGTTGTGAGACTATGTCTGAGAAGTTCAACACACGGCCTTCAAAACCTCTAATCCAGGCATGACCCACGATATTCCGAACAGCAAACTGGATAAGAGTGCAGTCAGAGTCTATAAGCGTCATAAGATCAATCGCCTTCACATGCCCCCGTATCTCTGGTTCCCAGTCGAGGGCAGGAAAAAATAACCTCTGGTTCAAACGCGTATCTGCCATCATCAAATGAAGGCGAAACGGGCAACACGAAGAGAAAAATAAAGCAGCAGAGCAAGGAAAACACACAGAAGGGAACCAAACAAGAAAGAACCCTGATGGATGACATAAATGAAGAGAGAGCTGGCGGAGACATAAAGGCAATCATGTCAGCCGCACAACTGAAGAAAAGGGAACTCTGCCAGTCCATAGAGAGCGAGAATGTGAGGCAATGTGTCCACTGCCGATAGGTGAAGTCTGGAGAGAATAGCCATTACGCCGTCGAAGGATAAACAAGCAGTCCTAGCATGGCAATAACTATAAATACACATAAGGCGAGAGCATATACACTATCATCCCCTTGCAGGCGGGACATCTGACTAGCTTTCATTCAGTTAAATACATTCATGACACCAAGATTTTGAAAAGCGTTCATGGGGATTATTAGAGATCCTTAAAGGAGTATAAATGAGGAAATAAATACGACATCTTCCAATCCCAAGGCGAGACCAGTGGGAGAGCATCCGGTCATACAACAGACATGTCAGCATCTTTATACCGGTCCAGAAGCAAACTTACTCATCTGCCATATCAGCAGCCAGGAGAGAGGTCAGTTGGCAAGGCAAATGTAGGTCGCCACGGGAAAAGGAAACAGTGTCTTTATCACTATCAATTGCCACATTGGCTAGGAAGTCCGCCACCCTGTTACCTTCCCGTAGAGTGTGGGATATGAAAAAGTTGTCCAGTCTGATCAGAAGGGCTTTGGCCTGAGAAAGAATATAGGTCAATTTCCAATTATCTAATCCTTTCCCCTTTATTGCATTGATAACTAACAAGGAATCTCCCTCAATCCACACGTTCCTTAAGCCTTTTTCGATTGCCAGATTAAGTCCATGTACCAGCGCCCAAGCTTCTGCCTCATTGTTGGTGCCTGGGAGCAGTTTGGATGACTTGGCTGCCAGCAACTCTCCATGAATGTCCCTAATGACACATCCCGTTCCAGAGAGGCCAGGGTTCCCTCGATAAGCCCCATCAATGTTGAGCTTACAAAAGGGAGAGGAGGGTGGAGTCCATTTGACATTATCTCTAGTTGTGGATTCCTTAGGAGTTCCTGCATTAAAACCAATCCCCAAAGATCTGACTAAGGGCCAGAGGGATATAACTTCCTCATCCCATTTAGTCCAAACCAGCTTAGAGGAATTAAAAGATCTAAGAAAAGCCACTGTCTGTTCCAAAATGGCAGCCTCAAGTTTGGTGCAGACTTGAAACACTGAAAGAGCTTCCTTCCTGAAGATACGCTTATTCCTTTCCCACCAGAGGTTCCAAATAATCATGGAAGGACCCAACTCCCACAGGCATGCTAGAGTTGAGGATGCAAACGGATGAGGCCAGTTTCTAAACATAAGAAATAATGATTTGGAGAAAGGGCTTGACCATTTTAACTTCCTGAAAAACCATGTCCAGCATACTCTGCTAAAGGGGCAGTGAAGCAATATGTGATCTAAAGATTCTTCCTCCAAACCACAGAGCACACAAAGGAAATTTGATCCCAAACCTAACCTTCTGAGTCGATCACCTGTGAGGATTTTATTATGGAGGGCACACCAAGCGAAAGCTCCAGCCCTAGGGAGAATTGACGTACCCCAGCACAACTTCGAGGGCCATTTTAACAACGCTTTCTGCACGCCTAATTTATAACCATCTTTAACTGAATAACGTCCTGAGCTAGCCGCTGTCCAGATCACTTCATCCTCTATGTTGGAGACGAAAACTGTCCTTCTACCAAGGAGACAGCTGAGAAGAGCTTTTTGGGAGGTAGAAAAATTGCAGTCTAGAAATCCTTTCCATTCAACTATAACTGAAGTTCCCACCCTGACCACCTGCCAGTAATCTTTGACCTTATGCCCCCAGTGTGATTGTAAAAAAGAACATGCCTCAGAGAGCTCAGAGTATGTAGACAGTGGCACTTCCCCGCCCCAAGAGTCGAACCAGAAGTCTGCCTTTTCACCATTATGTATAATCCAAGTGAGGTTGGGCTGAAGGAGGTCCCTGCTTCTTAATAAGAAATTCCATATAGTGGAGCCCTTGGGAGGGTTTTGCACTGTAAAGATTCTTTCATTATCCAACGAATCAAGATACTTGGATTTCATTAGCTTAACCCACATTGTGTTAGGTTTGTAGTACATGTTCCACGCCAATTTGGCCCCAAGGGCCTGGTTTTGAGCTTGGATATTCAGAATTCCCGACCCTCCTTCCGCCTTGGGTTTGCACACTTTATCCCAAGCCAGTAAGCGTATTTTCTTCTCTTCAAGGGAGCCTTGCCAGAGATTTTTTTTGCAGAGACCATCAATTTTAGATATGATTCCTTTAGGGACATGAAAAACTGACATCATATAAACTGGCACCGCAGTCAACACAGCTTAAATCAAAACTATTCATCCGGCTAATGATAGATGATGACCTTTCCATTTAGCCAGCCTTGTGTTCAACTTCTGTAAAA
Source organism: Cunninghamia lanceolata (assembly GCA_027924645.1). Lineage (NCBI taxonomy): Eukaryota > Viridiplantae > Streptophyta > Pinopsida > Cupressales > Cupressaceae > Cunninghamia > Cunninghamia lanceolata. The sequence goes on from BSBN01000254.1 coordinate 12,623,477, forward strand.
CCTTGCCCCATAAGTTATTCTTGTATCTGCTGGTGAAAAGAGGCAAACCGAGATAGCTTCCTGGGAGGACCTGGGATTCAAGATTGAGGGTAACTTTTATCAGCTTTTGGAGAAGCAATGGTACATTTTGGAAAAACACCATAGATTTACTGAAATTCACTTCTTGCCATGATACACAGCAATAAGACTTGACTGTATTCATCATAGCTTTAGCTTCCTGCAGTGACGCTTGACCAAAGAGTATTGTATCATCAGCAAACAAAGCATGAGTAAAGGCCTCATGGATACCTTTTAGTTTAATACCTTGCCAATTTGACCTTCTATTTGCCTCCTTTATGGACCAAGTGAGAGCTTCCGTCATGATTATGAAGAGATAAGGAGAAAGAGGGTCTCCTTGTTTTAGACCCCGTGAAGGTTCAAAGAGGCCAGTCTCCTTTCCATTAATTAAAACTGAAGCTCGGAACCCTGAGATACATGAATTAATCCATTTGACCACTTCTTTGGAGAACCCCATTTGGATCATAATATCAGACAGGAAGCACCAGTTCACTTTGTCATATGCCTTTGACATATCAAGTTTCACAACCATAGCTTTCTGCTTTTCCTTATTCACTGAATGCAAGATTTCATGAGTGAGGATGGCACCCTCCATAGTCTCTTTTCCTGGTACAAAACCCCCTTGCTCGCTGGAGATCAACACCTTCATCAAGGGTGACAATCTGAGCGCTATGGCCTTTGAAATTATCTTATATATGAAATTGCACAAAGAAATAGGCCGGAAGTCTTCAAAAGTTTGGGGAAATTTTGATTTGGGAATAAGCATTAAACATGTCGATTTAAATTCCTTTAACACATTCTTAGCTTTTCTAGATTCTTCGACAGCCAGGAAAACATCCCTCCCAACCGTGTCCCAGCACTTCTGAAAGAAAATACCCGTCCATCCATCCGGGCCTGGCGCTTTCTCTCCCGCCAAAGAGAACACCGCAAACTTAACTTCTTCTAAGGAAAATGGTTTCAAGATTTCCTTGTTATGATGGTCATTGATTAACTTTGGGATGGAACTACACACCTCTAATGCTTTATTCCGAGGGTGAAGCAGGCTGGAAAGAAGATTTGCAAAATAATTTTGTGTTGCATGCATGATATCTGCCTGATCAGTGCAAGTCTACCCATTGCCCAACTGGATGGATTTAATAGAGTTAACCCCAGCTCTGACCTTGACCGACAAATGAAAGAAAGAGGTATTTTTGTCTCCTTCTTTCAACCATAAATCCTTGGAACGTTGCCTCCAATAAAGTTCCTCCCTTTTCAAGATTTCTTCCAGATCTGATGTCAACTGTTTCTCCTTCTGGAAGGAGGATAAATCCATGCCTCTAGCGATTATGAGATCCGCCAGTGCTTTTAGTTCAAGTAATACTCTAGCTTTCTCAGCAAAAATATTTCGGAAATGATTTTTGTTCCATTCCATTACCCTGTGCCTTAAAAATTTTAACTTGCATGCTAATTGAAACATCCTTGAACCTTCCACAAAAGGAATGGAATTCCACCAGACTTGGATATTATCCATAAAAGTCCCCTGCTCTTTTTTCTTTTGTCTCCTTCATCATTATTAGTCACTGTATTTAAAAGATTTTAAGAAGAATATATACTCTATTTTTTCTCTGTATGTAAATTCGCTTTACTTCTAATATGACAGCAACTTTGTTTTTGGTTAGAGGGTATGAAAGTATATTCAATACTCTGTGAGAAAAAATATGAAAGGAGCAGGAGCTCTATTATTTTCATATTATATATAATCTTTGTTTTTTTTTGGGGTGTGAAAGGAGATCTGTGTAAAGAGTTGTAGCTCTATTGTGTGACTCTTTTTTCTTTTGTCTCCTCCATCATTGTCGGTCACTGTATTTCAAAGATTTGAAGGAGTGTCAAGGATTATCAGGAACTAAGACTACAACAACTAACAAATGTGATGAAAACTGAACTTGAACCAACAGTAAGTCCTCCATTAGAAAACAGAAAAGCTTCCACTGATTTATTATTGTAGTTTGCTGTTACACCAAAACTGATTTATTATAGAGTAGAGTTTTCTCAGTAAGTCCTCCATTAGAAAACAGAAAAGCTTCCACTGATTTATTATTGTAGTTTGCCGTTACACCAAAACTGATTTATTATATAGTAGAGTTTTCTCTTTGCTTCTCATCTCTTACAAAGAAAAACAGAAGAACCAATCCATAAAAAAAAAAGCAACCTATAATCCAAGTACAGTTAGGTCAAGTTCAATTTTTCCTAACCTATAATCCATCTCCCTTGCATGTACCAAACCACAGCCGCTTGAACCCTTCTGCTTTTGATTTAAAACCGTCATGATATTGTGACTAACAAATCTTCAATTCCCTTTCCTTTTCTAGATTTTCCTTCCCTTAACAGACACTTTTGCACAACTTACCAGCATGCTCTATTCCAATCTTCCATTGCAATATATTTTTTGTCCTCTTTTGGCTGTTTTTGACAGGAATTTATAGGATCTTGCTTCTTTCTCCCCCTGCTCTATTCCAATCTTCCATTGCAATATATTCTTTGTCCTCTTTTGGCTGTTTTTGACAGGAATTTATAGGATCTTGCTTCTTTCTCCCCCTTCTTACAAAACAATCTCTCGTTGTTAATCAATGTGATGTTGGCAATAGATGTAGTTAACACAACATTTTTATACTGTCAATTCCTCTTCGATTTGATTTCTGGCCATGGTACTCGATCTCTGATCATGGTACTCATCTGGGATAAGCAATCCTTTTTTGGTTAGCATGGATTATGCTTCTTTTTTTGCAGAATAAGAGCATGATCCATGCTCACCCAAAAAAATTGTACAAATGTAAAAAATAAAGCATGATCCATGCTCTTCAAAAGAGAGGATGGTAGAAAAAGAAGCATGATCCATGCTCAATACAAATGTAAAAAATAAAGCATAATCCATGCTCTTCAAAAGAGACGATTGTAGAAAAAGAAGCATGATCCATGCTCACGAAAGAAGAAGCAGGCAAATAAAATAAAATAAAAAATGCATCATCCCAGATGAATACTGCTGCCAAAGATCAAGTCGAAAGAGGAATTAACAATGTAAAAATGAACGTGGTAACTGTTGGAGTACACAAGACACTGAGGGGGGGTGAATTAGTGTCTTATAAAACAAACATATTTTTGGCAACAACTAATTAACTTTTACCAACTGTGAACTTCAACCTTGAATGGTGAAAGCATGACATTCATTTAAGAACCAGGATGAACTGTCAAACCAACTTGTGAGCATGTAAACACAAAGCAATTGTTTGTGAACTATGAGGAATCGTATAACAGTTAAATTATGAAATAATGAACAAAAAAACCATGAGCAGAACAAGTAATCATAACACAGAGATTGTCCTGAGTGGAAAACCCTCTGGGGCATAAAAACCACTCGAAAAAGTGTCTCACTGGCTTAATAAAGGAATCTCACTGATTACATGCCTCACTGGCTATTAATTTAAGCCTCACTGACTACAGTTGCCTGACTGGCATATTTTTAACAAAAACTGTCATATGAAAAGTTTACATACAGAGGGATACTCTGTTTCACTTTACTCCATACTTATATAATATCAATAATGCATGAACAATACACTGTATTCACTGCCTTACTCACATTATATGAGTAACGTATTTATATCATTTATAAAAACATATTTTTTTTCTCTGTTATTCAGATAAAACCAATTTTTGGAGGTTCCATAACTGTTGAACAGTTTTCTTGATAAACCACTTTTTGGAGGTTCCATAACTATTGAATAGTTCTTCTGATCGAACACCCAAAATGTTTTTCAGTCATTAACCAAAATAGGGTAGGATATGTCAAGAACCCTAACCGGGATCACAAAATCTTACAAAATATGAACAGAACAATATATCCATGGTGTATGTTTTCCAAAACCCTAACCAAGGTCATAACCCCAAGTCACATCACCAGATGCAAAGATTTTTGACCATGACATCAATATGTATTTTTAAAAGAAAATCTTAACAAAAACACATTTCCTCTGAACCATACACAACAAACTACAACTGTCACCGAAAAAAAACATTATGCAAGAGTTCACCAAATCATAACTGCCATAGTCAAAGATAAAACTAGAATAAGGAAAGAGAAATCATAACAATGTCACCTGCTACAAAAAGTCAAACCGATGCCCGTGATTTCCATAACTTTCATCCATAAATCTTCATCATTTATGCGTAGGGTATGAAACCCTAAGAATAGAGCGAACAACTGAAACTCAACTATTATCATATGAAAGAATAGAAACATAGAATGCCTTTTTCCCACTAGATATCATGTAACCGGAACTATAGGTACCCCTTAAAGAGACCGGTGACTTTCACCGTCGAAAATGTTGCATTTTACCATATGGAAAAACTTCATAAACCAGTTCGGGAGGTCACCACTTAAAAACATGCCGAACGAGAATGTGTGTAATATAAGATGCTCACTAGGAAAATAATACAAGAGACACCCCACCAAGGTCAAACACTTAAACAATATTGGAAACCATAGACCGTAGCTCATAAGGAGTAAAAACTGTTGCCATGTGTGTCCATATAACATATGTCAACAACATACGATCATAAAGGATGAGATAAATTCCTTTACCACTGAACATCCTTAATCATGCTAGGAGAGCATGTCATCATTATACCAAACATACAAAATAACAATTGAAATGAACCAAGGACCATTACAGAGCATATGCAGAGCAACTACATATGATGTATCAACAACATAGATCCCACTATATATGTTGAACAATAGAATGATATCATTCTGAGATCAAAGCCAAATGAAATCAAGAACCAGGAGCATATGCATCATGGTATATGCATTATGTGTATGCCATCATGGTATATGCATTATGTGTATGCCAACTGTATGCTCACATGTGATCATGTGTATTCCAAAATCAAACATATAGTACCATGCCAAGGGAACCATCTCAGGAAACCATATCAACTATCAAGAAAACCATATGATATCAAGTTGTGGTTTGGACAACAGGGACAACCAACTAAGGGTAAGTCAACAAAGTCCCCCTTTGTCCATGATGGGCAAAACACAACTTGCTCTCCCCCTTTTTGACATCCGGGCAAAGGGAGTGAAAGAATGCAATTTCCTCCAATATATATAGAAATCCTAAAATGTGCATTATAACCAAAAAAGAAAATCATACCAAGGCTGTCAATCATACCAAGACTGTCTCATCCAGAATATCTAAAACAAGAAGAAGATGTCATCACCAGAATAAGCATAAAAATGGACAAACAACTAAGAATGTTGTTATAAGGAATGCCAATCATCAAGAGAAATTAAGCCAACTGTCAGAAGATACTGGAAACCATCAAGGAACAAAAGTATATAAAAAACTCCCCCTGAGTTCATCAACTGAAAATGTCACTATCACGGTCACCAACCTTGTCACTATATCATACTATTAGTATCGGGTCAACTGGTAATATCAAAAAGAAACAAAACTATAGTAGCTGAGATGAGCGTGCAAAGATAACATGAACCATGAACATCAACAACAATATGATGATGTGCATGATAAGCAAAATATGTGACTAACTAGAGCATGTGACCACTGTATTCAAACATTATAGTGCAAATTGTGAATTTATCATTAGAGCAACAACCTTAACTATCTTGTATAGCATGAGTCAAACTATCACCATTACTATGATGCTAAAAACAATAACCTCTATCCTGGCAATACACACTGAGACAACAATATATCACTATATTGTAAACTGAAAATGATGTCAAGATCTCTTCATACCAGAGCAATACAACCATACCCCTGATATTGACTTACAAACCTTTAAATACCTTGAACAGTCATCTACACTCCTCAAATATGACTATATAAGATATTGAATGGTCTTTGTAAGTTTCCAAAAACCTGAACAAGTAAGTCTCACAAAACTAACAATCTCAGGTATATAGGACTATTTGTCAATACTCACAAAACTGTCAATCCTACAGTACCAAGTACTGTCAATCCTGCAATATCTGTCACTCCATAGTTGTAGACCAATCAAACATTGCATAATACTGTGCAGAAGTATGTCACTAAATAGCTGTCCCCATTTTCACTAGTTATCATAAACCTATTTTGGAGCAACTGTAAACCATCATGAAATCATTAGTTACTTTGACTAAATTAAACTATCACTGTACTTGCAAACTGTCACTTTTACTGCAGATAATAATGTATTAGCTTGTTGAAATAATCACTGTTCATATTATGCAGTCTTTCATTATTAAGATAGTCATTTGACAGAGACAATTCATTTCAACTTAATCATGCCCTACATACTATGCTTTAACCTGTTCACATAACTGTATATACTATCACATTTCATTGTTATACTTGTCATGTCATTTTAGCAATGACATATAAAAGAGTACATTGTACTGTACTAAGCCTGCCACTCTGACAAATGGTTGTCTTATATACTTCCTACATACTCAACTCAAAAAGACTATGTTCTCATACAAATTACAATCAAAGCCAAATCCAATTCATGATATGTATTCTACAATCTGATCCAACTATAGCATGACATGATATTTAACACAACAAACCATCATTATGATTCCATGCAACTAATCATCCAGCATGCTTTGACATCGATTAGGGATGATCTGCCATGCAAACCTTCATAGTTTGAGGATCTCCACATTGTCATCCAATCCCAATCTTCTTTAATCTCAAACAAAACCATTTCCTCTTCTTTTTAGATCCATGTGAAGCTAACCCACATACATTATCCATTCTTAGCAAAAGCTTGTCAATGTCACTTTTGCACCAAAACACTTTGAACACCTATCAAGATATATATCACAATTGTCATTCACTATCCATATCTGTCCTTTTGCCACTAGTGACAAACACATCAACACTCTATGGTCATTGCCCTTTTAGTAAAAGCACAGATAGAAGATAAAGTTGTAAAAATAGTGTGAAGTCAACAATTCACCAGGATCAAGCTAATGTCACTTCACGAGCCAAACCACTATTAGTTACACTAGTCAAACTCATACAAGCCAATGTTATTCACTGTCAAGAGACTACTCCATACCATATGACACCATTGAAGGCTAAGAAACACTAAATAATGCACATCATTGCATGACTTTCATTGTCACTGTCTAAGAGCAACTATCACTGTCCACTATACTGATACTACAAGAACCTTGGATAGTCATTGTCATATTATCACTAGACCACCATCAAGTAATCAAAAGCAAAAATAAATCTTGCACAACTACTGTCAATGTTTCATAGACATTATCCAAGTTATATCCCCATTGTCAAGTCAAGGTCATCAAACTAAGTCACTGTCATAAGGAATACACTATCATCTTTTTGTTCACCCAAAAACATCACTGTCATCTCCAAAAAGTACTGAAACAAGTCATCTGAAATATACTGGTAAAGACACTGTAAACATACATACTTGCCACATTTTGTAAACATGTCTACCAGGGAAAAATGACATTGCATATGAACCCAAAGAATACACTGATTGCATCTAACTTATCCAAGCAATATCATTTTAAACATCTTGATTACTGTCATTACTAACTACATAAGTGCATCGTCATGTTACAACACGAAACATATATCAGTGCCCCTGCAATTCTATGAATAGTATGAACACTTAGACCAATGTAAAATCCATGGAATACTGACCTAAGATACCTACATCAGTGACATAACTTTTGTTGATGACATGATGCTGACATGGTGTTCTTGACTCATGCCAAACATATACTGTACTGTACCCTTGTATTGGATCCAAGACAAATATTTAATACACATACTCCCTTTGACTTCTTCATGGGAATGAATGATAAAAACTATAAGCATCTCCTAAACACTGAAGTCATTCCAAAAAAAAAAAACCTATCACATGTTCTTTTGACATCATGGACAAAAGTGGGGATCTCCTAACATAGTCTATAACAAGGCATTACTCATGACACTATGACTTGCCCTAGCTGATTGTTTTATGATTCAAATTGCCTTGATGATGCAATCACTGATACAATCACTAATCCAAATACTGATCATTGATATTGGGCATTATATATTCATTGCAAAATGAAGTCAGAGAACAAATATACCTTAACATAGGCATTGGCATACCCTATAAATTCTTCAAAGAACGATCATATATGGTTTGAAACAACCACTCACCTTTGCCATCTTAAAAGGTTGCCATTAATGACAACCAAATCTCCTTTATTCAATCTCTTGATAAGATATGCATGTCTAATCAATTATGGGGCTGAAAGATAACACATTAACTAAATCACCCTCAACTTCATGTTGCCTTTTATGCACTTATGGATGGAACTTGAGCAACATGCCCAAGCTGCTTTTCCTCTTTTTGTTTCTTTCTCCAAACTATTATGGTCCTTGTTTTCTTATGATGGCCAAATGATTTTATCATATTGGTCTTCCAAATGTTTGTAACATGTCCAAGCCTATGACATTTAAAGAACATGACCTTGTTTCTTCTACTTGACCAATCAAAAGCATTCTTATTATACCCCTTTTTCTTCCCATGTATCCAACAATACTTTGCCTTATGACCATAATTATGGCAAGAATAGCAATAACCATAAAAATGAGGGTAGTGGCAACTTACAGAATGATATTGCCTGAGAAATAATGATCTCGAGTTCCTATTTTTACTTCTTCTATTATCAACTTTGTCTTTTTCTTTCTTCTTGGCTTCATCCTCAAGATTGGTAGAGTAAGTGGTCAGGTCTATTTTCTTCCTAGGTCCATCTCTAGTCTTGGAACATTCTCCTTTCTCATAACCCAACCTAGTAGTATCCCTGTAATACTTTTGCTTGCTTAACATGTCATTCAAATAATCAGTACTCTTTTTAAATTGTAGATTCTTGTCTAACTTAGAAGATGCTTTCGCTAAATCCTTTCTCAGAGAAACAATGTCTAACTCTAATCTTAGACATTCATTAGTTTTGACTTCAAGATTAGATTTTGTAAAATCAACTTCTCTTTTTGCTTCTTCTACTTCAATTTTTAGACTAATAATCAGTTTATTAGACTCTTCAACTTGTACCTTTAAGTCAACAATCTGATTTCTTGTCTCTTTAAGCTCTAAAGAAACTTTTGCAGAATTTGAACATACCTTGTCTTTGGAGCCTTTTTCTTGTTGAAGCTAGTCTTCTAATCTCTGATTCTCCTTTCTAAGTTGATTGATTATATCCAAGGCACACAAGAGTTCTCCTTTTAAATCAATCTCACAATCTAGTTCATCATACACTTGTTCATATTCATCCACAAATATGTCTCCTTCTTCATCATCAATTTCAACTACAAAATCATAAAGTTCTTGTCTACTAACATTCACATTCTCAAGACTCTTAATTGCAGGACTGATTTCTTTATGACATTTTGTATCTACAATCATGGTTGACTCATGCAACAACTCATTACCCGAGGCTTTCTTTTCAACTTTTTGATCAATATCTTTATTTTCATTATTTGAGGCCTTATTTCTATTCTTTTTACCCATTGTACTCCACTTGCCAGGAACCCTTAAGTTGGTTAGACTTCTTGCAAGGGTCTAGCTCTGATACCACTTGTTGGAGTACGCAAGACACTGAGAGGGGGGGTGAATCAATGTCTTATAAAACAAACATATTTTTGGCAACAACTAATTAACTTTTACCAACTATGAACTTCAACCTTGAATGGTGAAAGCAAGACATTCATTTAAGAACTAGGATGAACTGTCAAACCAACTTGTGAGCATGTAAAGACAAAGCAATTGTTTGTGAAATATGAGGAATCGTATAATAATTAAATTATGAAATAATGAACAAAAAAACTATGAGCAGAACAAGTAATCATAACACAGATATTGTCCTAAGTGGAAAACCCTCTGGGGCATAAAAACCACTTGAAAAAGTGCCTCACTGGCTTAATAAAGGAATCTCACTGATTATAGGCCTCACTGGCTATTAATTTAAGCCTCACTTGCTACAGTTGCCTCACTGGCATATTTTTAACAAAAACTATCATATGAGAAGTTTACATACAGAGGGATACTCTATTTCTCTTTACTCTATACTTATTTAATATCAATAATGCACGAACAATACACTATATTCACTACCTTACTCACATTATATTAGTAACGTATTTATATCATTTACAAAAACATATTTTGTTTCTCTGTTATTCACATAAAACCAATTTTTGGAGGTTCCATAACTATCGAACAATTTTCTTGATAAACCACTTTTTGGAGGTTCCATAACTATTGAATAGTTCTTCTGATCGAACACCCAAAATGTTTTTTAGTCATTAACCAAAATAGGGTAGGATATGTCAAGAACCCTAACCGGGATCACAAAATCTTACAAAATATGAATAGAAAAATATATCCATGTTGTATGTTTGCCAAAACCCTAACCAGGGTCATAACCCCAAGTCACATCACCGGATGCAAAGATTTCTGACCATGACATCAATGTGTATTTTTAAAAGAAAATCTTAACAAAAACACATTTCCTCTGAACCATACACAAGAGACTACAACTGTCACAAAAAAAAAACATTATGCAAGAGTTCACCAAATCATAACTACCACAGTCAAAGATAAAACTAGAATAAGGAAAGAGAAATCATAACAATGTCACCTGCTACAAAAAGTCAAACTGACGCTCATGATTTCCATAACTTTCATCCATAAATTTTCATCATTTATGTGTAGGGTATGAAACCCTAAGAATAGAGCAAACAATTAAAACTCAACTATTATCATATGAAAGAATAGAAACATAGAATGCCTTTTTCCCACTAGATATCATGTGATCGGAACTGTAGGTACCCCTTAAAGAGACTGGTGACTTTCACCATCGAAAATCTTGCTTTTTACCAATGGAAAAACTTCATAAACCGGTTCGGGAGGTCACCACTTAAAAACATGTCGAATGAGAATGTGTGTAATAGACGATGCTCACTAGGAAAATAATACAAGAGACACCCCACCATGGTCAAACACTTAAACAATATTGCAAACTGTAGACCGTAACTCATAAGGAGTAAAAATTGTTGCCATGTGTGTCCATATAACATATGTCAACAACATACGATCATCAAGGATGAGATAAATGCCTTTACGATTGAACATCCTTAATCATGCTAGGAGAGCATGTCATCATTATACCAAACATATAGAATAACAATTGAAATGAACCAAGGACCATTACAGAGCATATGCAGATCAACTACATATGATGTATCAACAACATAGATCCCACCATATATGCCAAACAATAGAATGATAGCATTCTGAGATCAAAGCCAAATGAAATCAAGAACTAGGAGCATATGCATCATGGTATATGCATTATGTGTATGCCATCATGGTATATGCATTATGTGTATGCCAACTGTATGCTCACATGTGATCATGTGTATTCCAAAATCAAACATATAGTACCATGCCAAGGGAACCATCTCAGCCAAGGGAACCATCTTAGGAAACCATATCAACTATCAAGAAAACCATATGATATCAAGTTGTGGTTTGGACAACTGGGACAACCAATTGAGGGTAAGTCAATAGTAACCACATCTATTGCCAACATCATTTTAGGGAAAATTTGTCTTATGATTGAATGGAAAAGCGGAAAGAGGTGACTCTTTATGCTGAGCGCAATGAAGCTACGTGTAAACAGCTAGATGTAAAGTTCCTTAAATGCAACCACATCGAGGTATAGACCTAGAGTGTGTCGCTGTTTAGGTAGAGATTTAGGTCCCACAAAAACAATTAGTGCATGACTACAATGTACTTTTAATTTTATGTTTTGAATTCAAAATCTTGTTAGATTTGATATTAACCTTGATAATAATTTAAAATCTTATTTTGACTGATAATTAACTATTAATTATTTATTCAATATATTATAAGATAGTTCAAGAAGTATTTGTAATTAAGAACCCTTATAAAATTATATATAATTTTTTTAATAAATATTTGTGTACAAAATATATTATACATTTTATTGTTATTAAAATAATATTTGTATAAAATAATATTATTTATATGGTTTATGTTAGCTAAATATATTATTTGTAATATTAGAAAATTATTTAGAAAAAAACCTTAATAACCATTAAAATAACACTTCAGTTTCTAGAATTTGGATTCCAAGGTGAGAACCTTAAGGCCTTGCCATTCAAGCACAACCCCTTTCTCATCAAATCATTTTTTTAATGAAATACTATAATTTATATTAATCATGCAAAGTATTTAAAAACATATTGTAACAAATGAAAAAAGATAGGTGGAAAAAGTATGTCTCATAATTTATTCAAGGCAAAGCATTAAATAACATAACAAAAAAGAAAAACAAGAGCCATCTAATTTTCTTCACATGACCATCCACAATAAACTCCACCATAAGAAAACACCATAATTAGTCAAAGTATGTTGAACTATTAAATAGTTTTGACTTACACCCTTTACCTTTGTATCTAAACTTTTTCTTTGAAAATTATTGATTACAATATATATTTTTTTACCAAAATAATTTTAACTATTCAATATTTTGAAACGTACACTCTTCTCCCATACAAAGATAAAAATCTTTCTTTCACCAATAATCAAATTCTAATTACCTTTTTTAATATTATCTATATTGACTTTAGTTTCGTTTACTATATTATTTGCTGAAAATCTTAGGATGAGTAACACATGTAATAGTTCCTCCTTAGTTAGTTATCTACTAGACCCTTAATTTATGTCAAACTATTAAATATTTTGATACTTACACTCTTCTCCCCTATCTCCATGTGAATATTTCAAAATCAAAATGTGAAACATTTAATTACTTTCTTACAAGAAATAACTTTGGACCATTTTACTATTCTATTGTTTTAGTAAGCATTGTAGTTCCTTTATAACTCTATTATATCTTTAAGATACATTTTTATTACACTTTTAAAACTATAAGGGAATAAATAACACCTACATAAGATTTTTAGAGTAATTTAATTGTAGAACAATAATTAACAAGTACCACTACCTGGCTTGTAGTATTGTAATTATAGTGTGTGTTTTAGTTGTAATTATAGTTGTGTTTTAGTTTTAATTTTTTAAATCATTAGGTAAACTTTAAATTTAGTTCTTGTCAAACCAACAAAATCATTAATATTATAGTTATAATATTAATAATAATATTAATTATATTGTCTCAGTGTCTTGTGGTTTTTTGTTTGATAGTATAGTATGTATATGTTTATAGTCTGGATGTCAATAGGTCAGAGAAAATGTCGGGTCAGGGTTTATAGTTTGTTCTCTACATCAATGGAGATGCCATTTTTGTAGCTGGGGCATCATTTTGTAATCAGTTTTTGTATGTCTTGTGGGAAGGTTTTTGTGTGCGGGGTGGATTGTTTAAAATCCCCTGCTCTCTGTAATGTTCATATTTCAAATACTTTTATATATATAAGGTGCAGCCCGAAAAACTTAATCTAATAAAAAATAATAATAATACTAATTATATTATTCTTTTGTTTCGTAAGCATTAAATTTATATTGATCTCAAAAAATTGAATTTATAGTATTAGAGCCTTTTAGGCTTATCATCCTAGAACTATGGGCTACTATCAAAATGCCCAAAACTTCTAGCACCCACCCGAGACCACGCAGGGTCCAAACAATACTGCTTAACATATGGACTGCTAAACAAAACGACAAAACCAAGGCATGCAAGGGCTATCCACAGCCTCCAAACATACTACAAAAAACTGAACTTATACATTATAAGCAAAATTCACCGTCAGACTCAGGAAACCATGATCAGCCAGTCACAGAAAGCCCAAAGTAGAAGCCAGAGCACTAAATTCAACCAGCAATTCAAAACTTCCATTGTGCAGCTCCTTGTGATTGATCAATACCATGCCCTTCATATCAAGCAAGAACGGGAAAAACCTCACAACTTCATCTGCATCTTGCAGGAGATGAAAATCTCTAGGTTGAGGTATCCCTACTCCTAAAGATGCCGCTTTGATGGAGTCCTTCAAAACAACAATGAGATTTTCCTTGAACAATTCCCTTACCAGAGTTTCTGCCTTCTCTTTGGAGATACCAGCGTCTAGTATTGAGGCCAAGAAATGAGAGGCTATGGTTGAACCCACCCTATAAAATTCACCTTCTTCCACAAATCTTTTCCCCAGGATCACATTTACTGCAACCAAGACGAGGTCCTCATTGATACGAATCATCCTCTTAAGCTAATGGTCTGTTATGGGCCCTTTGAAAGCTAGCTAATGAACCACACTCTCCAATTGGATTGGAGTATCCAATCTGAGACAAACAACTCCCTCTGTTGTATTTGCACCATGAATCTTGATCGCATTGCCATTTCTTCCAATACAGGATATCAATTGAGAGGCAATTGAAAAAGAGAGAAGGATTTCTAGCTTTTCCAGCCCTTCTTGATTCTTCCAAGAAGGTGATTGTAAGTGAAGGAGCAAACCTTCTAAGCATTACCACTGAGTGCCATCTCATTAAATATCCTATCATAAAGGGGACTTCAAATCCAATGGCCAACCAATTCTCAAATGCTCATATATCTCCCACGAGGTAAGCTAGAGCGAGCTACCTAGTAATGATGACAACCTGCCCCCATCACCTACTACAAAACCCTCCTTGGCAACCACCAAGCTAGCCTAGCTGGCTAGACAAGACCCAAGACCTTTTACACCCTTTGAAAGTTTGCCCTCCCTTCCGCCTACAATAATATTAATTATATTATTAATAATTATATTTATAATATTAATAATAATATAACTTATATTATTGATATTTATTATAACACTTGATATATTATCTTAATTGATATTATAGTATTATAATATAGTATAATATTAATTAATATAATATTTGACTTAATTTTCTTCTTAGAATAAATATTTGTTGTATAGACAAATTGGATTCCAATATTGTTAAACAAATTATTTTTTAAAGCCAATATAAATATTATAACAAAATTAAAAAAGAATTATGTTTCGAAGACAGCAAAAAAAAAGTAGGCCCTCCAAGGCAAAGTAACAATGATAATAAGCCTGATTTCATAGCTAAGGTTCTGAACGCTCGTGACGCTCTGTGAAGGGATGTGAGGATTTTCCATGGGGGTTAGGCTCCCCCTCCGTAGCACCATGAGGGATCGGGTTGGCAAACAGTGAAAAGCAGGAAGTCTCAAAAGATGGAGAGGGCGATGGCGGCATCCAATGACAAACTTAACCAGGCTAGGGCTTTTGGAGTTTGGGCCATTCCAACACCTCTAAAACTCTTGCATTCACGTCTGGAGCAAACTATATCACCTTAGGCTAGGAAAGGATCTCGGGTGCTTAACAACCTTTTGCTTCTTACCCATCTCATCCATTGCAAAGGAATGCAGAGGGATTTTTAAAACCCCCCCAGAAATTATCACCTGAAGATGAACCCTAACACAAATAGGAGATCAGACTGTATGGCTTCCCACCAGCATCCACTTCCTAATAATCATAGACTCAGAAATATTGTATCTAATAGTCATGGGAAGGGCAACGACCTAAAAGCATCTCATGACCAAGGGAACCCTAAGCCTCCTTCGATAGCCCCACAGAAGAACTCAATGCAATCTCCAAACTTTGTGGCCAAGGAGGAGAAAGTGGTGATAAACATTAGCAATATTTATACAGACAGATTAGGGAACCATTGCCGAACTCATGGTCTCTTTGTCCTCTGGTGTGGATATGGGTCGCGTGCGAGTGAAATTGCTAAATGGATCCGAGCTCTCTATAGGGACTAGGTAAGTATTACTATCATATCTGAAGGTTTTTTATTCATTGATTGTAAAAATTTGGACTTAAAAAAGGAAATCTTGATTAGTAAAAACTTACATTATAAAGGGCACAATTTTGAATATCTATAATGGCTCCTAAACTTTAACCCTAGTAAACTCAAACTCAAAATTATTAGGTAGATTAAATTACCTAACCTCCCAATAGAGCTTATTCATAGTGAAATTCTGAGGTAGATAGGTAACCATCTGGGTGAATGTGTAGGGATTGAAGGGGGATTCCTATCTCAATCTGATGTTACCCTGTTATTAAAAATGGACATAAGTATACAAAACTTAAAATCTTTTGATATCAAAACTAATTTTGCCAATTACTGCATCAAGCCTGTATTTGACAGAGGCCCTTTCCATAACAACATTATCAACAAAACTTCAATAAAACCTACTAAGAAAAATACAAAATTCCAATCTATGGGCGTCAATATCAAATTCAGTGACAATAAAGGAGGATTTATTGTTGAATCTCGAAGAATGGCCCTCCACCATCACATAATCACCCTAATTACAGCAGGGACTCAGCTGGACTTAGTGAGCCCCAGAGTATGGCTCCATCTCTGCCCAAGATTTGGCCAAAACACACCCCAGGCAATGGAGGGAACACTAAAAACCATAGCAAGGACCTTACCTTAAAGAATAACTTGGCACAAGAAGAACGGGGTATAAATCTCTTCGTATTAAACAAATCCTCTGAGTAGAACCATGAAGATATGGGAAGGATGGTACTTGAGGAAGGAGAATTGCCAAAAGGGGATCTTAGTCACATCAACCCCACAATAGGGGAAGAAAGTGCAGAACCAGAGGCATCAGACACCCCTGATTGGGTCCCAAACACATATGAAATAGAGAAGAATCTTATAGACCCCAAGGACCACAAGAAAACCATAGATATGATTAACCACATAGATCTAGAAGAAATCTGTGATGAGATCCTAGGGAAGGCAATTGAGGAAGTACTAGTAGAGGAAGCCAACAAAGAAAAGGAAAAGCTCATTACTAAGATACTGGAGCTTGAGGATCAAGAGAAAAAGTAGGTTATTAATGCAGAAGACTTAATGGAACCAGTAAGCGGAGAGTTGGAGGTAGCAGAGCAAAGACTAGGAATTGTTTTAACTGATTTCAGTAAGCAAACCCCAGACTACACCAAAAACAATAAAAAAGAGGAAGGAAATCACTATATGAAATAACAGAGAAAGATGGTGAGGCAATAGATCAAACTAAGATCACTAAAATGTTTAATGCTGGGAAGTCAAAGTGCCTTCCCCCGGTGCCATGAGAATCAATACTTGGAATGTTAGGGGAATCAATGCCTCTAAGAAATAGTGGATCTTGAGACATTGTATCATGACCACTAAACTTGATATACTAATGATCCAAGAAACTAAACTTAATATTGAAGAAATTGATATATTAAAGAAGAAATTAGGCATTTGGGAGCTAGTTGGAGCTCTAGCTGAATGAGCCTCAGGAGGCCTAGGGGTAATCTGAGATCCCAGGGCTGTTTCATTTTCAGTAATAAGCAACAAAAAGAATTGGATGAGTGGTTATGTCAAAAGCATCAAGAGTAATCTTTACTTCATACTTTTTAACATATATGGTCCTACCCAAAACTAGGAGAAGAGAGAAGTTTGGAAAGAGATAGAATAGTTCTTGGAGACCTTACAAGATCAGATTTGTATTTTGGGTGGAGATTTTGATGCCATCCTAAATCCCAAAGAAAAGGTGGGAGGTTTAGCAAGGTTGTCCACAGCTGCATATGACTTCAAGGATTGGGGTCATAGAAATAATCTTGTGTAAATTAAGACCACACAGGAGGGTTTTACATGGAATAATAGGAGAATGGGCTTTAGCAACATAGCAAAAAAAATTGACAGATATTTAGAGGCAACTGGGCTCAACTTCCTTATAATCTTATGGTAGAGATCCTACCATACTCGGGCTCTGACCATTATCCCATCTAGCTATGTATCTTAGAAGATAGCAAACCCAAATGATGCCTCTTTAAATTTGAGAAAATGTGGCTAAAAGACAATAACCTTTTACTTTTAATCGAGTGATGGTGGAAGGAAACTTTGGTTTCTGGATCCAAGCTTTTCTGTTTAATCTCCAAAATGAAAACTATTAAAAGAAAACTTCTCAACTAGAACAAGAATAACTTTGGGAACATCTTGAGATTAAAGTTAAGCTAGAAGAAGATCTGGAAAACCTGAAGAAAAATGTTATTGCTAATGGCATGGATGGAAATTTATACCTAAGAGAAAAACAACTGAAATCTAAATATGAAGATATACTGTGCAAAGAAGAAATCTTCTGGCATTAGAAGTCTAGGGAAACCTGGCTTGAAGCTAGAGACAAGAACACAAAGTTTTTTCATAATAGCACTAAAGTTAGTAGGAATCTGAATAGAATTACTAAAATTAAGGGTGAGAACAATGCTTGGATCGAAAATCCACAACAAATTGCAGTGGAAAAAGTTAGATATTTCGAAAACATTCTTAATAACTGTGAAGGATCAAACAGGGTCCATCAACAAGCCATACTAGAAAACAGCCCAAGGACCATAATTGAGGATCAAAACAAAGCCCTTAATGCAAAGTTTTCCAAAACTGAGATCGAATTGGTAGTCTCCCAAATGCAGCTGGATAAAGCCCCAGGCCCAGATGGCTTTCTAGCCCTCTTTTTTTAGAAATGCTTGCACTTCATAGGAGATGAAGTTGTGGATGCACTAGAAGGGGTGAGAAATTCTAGCAACCTCCTAAAAGAAGTAAACCACACATTTCTCACACTTATTCCTAAGAAGGAAAAGCCAGAGAGTTTTGGTGACTTGCGGCCTATCTCTCTATGCAACACTATATATAAAATACTCACGAAGACTACAGCTAATAGAATTCAGAAAGTGCTACCAGACATTATTAGTGATGAACAAATTGGATTTGTTCCAGGTAGATCTATATATGATGGAGTAATTATAGCTGAATAAGCCATCCACTCCATTCAACACAACAAAAATCCTAGTATGTTAATCAAACTTGATATCAGTAAAGCTTATGATAAAGTTGATTGGCATTTTCTTTGCAAAACCCTGGAGGCTTTTGGATTTGTGAAGTAATGGATAAATCTCATTTATGAGTGCATATCTAGTCCCAATATCTATGTCTTAATCAGTGGGACTCTAGAAGGTTTTTTTAGTATGTCGAGAGGACTGAGATAAGGAGATCCAATGTCTCCCTTCCTCTTTATTATAATTGTAGAAACTTTAGGTAGGATGATCATTGATTACAGGGAAAAAGGTAAGATCTAAGGAAGTAAATTACTTCTGGTCTAAACCTCATAACCCACCAATAGTTTGTGGATGACACCATGCTCTATGGTAGAGGCAGTAGTGAAGAAACCAAGTATTTGAAAGAGATCCTAAACTCATATACCAAGGCCTCAGACTAGGAGGTCAATACTGATAAATCAAAAAAATTCTTCTTCAACATAGACCCTGAAATAGAGAGAGAAGTATGCAGAAATCTGACCTTTAGAAGAGGAGAACTGTCCTGCAAGTATTTAGGTCTACCATTAGACAAAAGTAACAAGACAAAAGATTTATGGGATCATATTACTTCTAAGATTAGGAAGAAAGCTGAGTCTTGGAAGGGCAAATGGTTATCTTCAGCTCGAAAAGTCACAATGTTAAAATCTATCCTCCCAGCCATAACAATATATCAACTATCATGCACGAACCTTCCAGTAGAGAAATGAGAATAAATTAACAAAATCCTAAGAACATTCCTCTGGCAAGGAACGGAGGATAAGAAAAGAATGGCATTAGTAGCTTGGGATAAAATATGTAGACCTAAGGAGGAGGGGGGCTTGGGTTTGAAAAACATCAAGGAACAAAGCAAAGCATTAGGGGCTAAACTAATATGAAGAATATATAAACAACCAAACTTGAAATGGGTAAAAATCCTCAGGAACAAATATCTAAGAGGAAATGAATCTGCCTCTCTCTTTAGGATGGCCACCCCCTGTAAAGGGTCCCGACTGTGGAATTTTATGTTGGACTGCAGGAAGCTCATCATGGATAAATTGACTTGGAGTCTAGGGGACGATACTCAAGCACTTTTCTGGGATGACTCATCGGGGGGGTATGAGTTGATTAGCAGCCTTCTCAACCTAGAGGATGCAAAAAGAACCCTTGAATCCCAATGCGGGAAATATGTAAGAGATTACATTGAATTCCCCAACAATGATGCAAACTAAAGATGGAAATGGAAATCACTGGAGAATGTGAACATCCCATATAATGATAAAAATAAATTATTTGATATCCTCAATGAGAGGAATGTATCCTTCAAAAAAGGCACCGATAGATTGGTATGAGATGGTGCCAAATCAGGAGACTACAACACAAGAGAGGGATATAAAAGTTTAATCAAACAATAGTTTAGACCAAAAATAGTAATACCACTTAGACTATTCTGGGATAAGAACTATCTCCCAAAAGTTAGAATGTTCTCTTGGTTAGCCTTACAAAAGAAAATACCAACAACAAAAAGGTTTACTAAGATGGGATTTGAGGGACCTAGAAGATGTCCCCTATGCAAAGAGGAGTAGGAAGCAACAGACCACATTCTACTCAATTGTCAATTCTCTTTCAAATGTTGGAATTGGTTATGCAGTAAACTAGCCTGGGTAAGAGCCCTTCCTAATAATATATTAGACCTATTTCTGTGCTGGCCAGACATTCATAAACAAAGCATCTATCATATACTATGGACAATAAGCCCCTCGATCATGATTTGGGATTTATGGAAAGAAAGAAATAGAAGAATATATAAAGAGAAAAAGATGACTTATGAACCACTCATTAATAAGATTCAAGCTATTATTATAGAAATTGCCAATAGTAGGGTTCTTAATAACCCTAAGAAAGAAGCCAAAATGTCATATTGGGATGAAAAGATGCGTGGTAGATCAGAAGGATTAAAATTCCCCCCCTTTGTGGGATTAGGTAACCATAAAACCTCTAACAAAAGACAAGAATGCAAACGGTAACCCCCTAAAAAAGGATGGTTCAAGCTAAACTTTGATGGAGCCTCTAGAGGCAACCCAGGAATCGCTAGTATAGGCTGTGTAATCCATGATTGGGAAATGAAGGAAGTAGCTGCCATCACCAAACCCCTAAACAATGTAACAAATAACATGGCAGAATTGTCTACTCTGATTGAGGGACTAAGAATGTGCAGAGATTTGAAAATTGAAAACTTAGTAGTGGAAGGAGACTCCACGATTATTATTAATGCCCTAAGACATGGCAGCATGCCTAACAGGAAACTCAACTCCCTCCTCTCCACTGCTATTGACATCACTGCTTCATTTAGAAAATGCATATTTAATCATATCTTTAGAGAGGGCAATGTTAAAGCAGATAACCTAGCCAACAAAGGTGTTGATGGTACATCCATAACCATTAAATACAACTCTTAACTAAGAATGGAAGCCCCAAAACTTCCAATTGGTGTTTCCCCTAGGTGAATGAAGACACATTAGGTCTGTCTAGTCTACTCTTAGGCTTGATTTAGCCTAATCTCCCTTCACCTTCTAGTTCTTTTGCTTTGTTATTTTTGCCCTCTTATTTATAAATATATACATATATATTCTTATATAAATATATACACACACACATATATTTATATATATATAATTTTTATTCATACATAAACATACATTATATATATATATATATACACTTTTCCCTGTTTTAACATTTTTCATCCCTAGTCTTATTTGTGCTTAATTTATATTTAAAATCTTAGTCCTTCACAAGCACATACTTTAATCACATCAATCTGCTTATATTCACATTCTTAATAAAGTGTTCCAGAGCTTGTTCTTCAAAATGGCTATCTATAGCCAGACTGCTATAACAACAAAAAATAGAATTATATGAGACCCTTTAAGGTCTTTCCTAAACACATCTATATAGAGTATATTCGTGACCACGCAAGGTCTACTTTTTTGCCTTCTTTTCTGGCAGCTATATTCAAAAATTAAGCCATTCTGAGGCTTCTTATAAACATACATTAAGTAATTTTCAACAAAAAACAAACATTTTCAGACTTACTCCCTGTCATATTCAAGTTGCTGGAGGTTAAAATATCCCACCCATTCAAATCCTTCTTCTGCAACCATCCCCAAGACCCTTTTGATAAAATTCATAGCTACCCCTGCCATCTCTTTGGCTACCATCAGGTCTAGCCCCTTGAGGTCAAGAATGAACGGGTAAAGATTCACCACTGCATCTAGATCATCCAGGTCAGCCATATCCCTTGGCTTGGGCATCCCAATACCTTCACTCGCGGCTTCCAGGGTTATCCCCAAATCTCCCAGATGTTCAAGATAAAAGAAACCCCTCATAATCTACTCTATTTGCACTTTATCAACCTCCAATTCCAATAACATAGCCAATACTTGAGAGGTGACATCTGTGTCAACTCGATACCTCTCATTCTCCTCCATAAATTTCCTCCCAACTATCATCCCAATGGCTCCAACCATATTCTCATTGGAGCGTTGAAGCATGCGTTGTAGACAAAGCAACGTCATAGGACCCAGAAAAGCCATCTGGCATTTGGTACTAACCAATCTCACTGCGGTCGCTATTCCCCCACAAATGATGGCTTCCGATGAAAAGATCACTGTGAATCTAACTGGCATTTGAAATGTTGGGAGTTGAAAACAATTGATGTATTTAAAATATGGAATTTTCTAGAGTTGCCTCATCCAACTACTAACCCTTTGTTGGGCAATGTTTTTCAATCTGATGGTCTTATGCTCTTTGTACCTATGCCATCTTGCCCTAAAAAGTATCACCTACACATGCCATTATTTAATACTCACACACACACACACACACACACACACACACACACACACACACACACACACACACACACACACACACACAGATATATATCTCACTTACCCCTTCTTGTTGTCATAGACATTTTAACACTCAAATTCAGCATGGGGCTCCTTCTATTTGTGATGGCTTGAAATATCTATAAAAGGCAAAGGGATAATCACGTGCCTCATCATGAAGACTGCACTATGATTATCAATCCTTCAACAATTTTCAATAATTATTCTCTCTTCCAGGCTAGGAGTAGTTCAGTATTAGAAAGGCATGTTAAAGAATCATAAAGATTAGTGCCTACATGCATGAGTTCATGATATGAGCTAACATTGCACTTAAACTCCCACTACAATAATAAGATTTAATGGCTTTTCTCCTCGATTGACAACTTATTACTGTTCATTGATCGTTCTGATATGATAGGTTAAGGATCTTTTCCATGGCTTTGTTAAGAGAAATGATTTAGTAAGCTAATGAATCAGTAGCGACCTTCCCTTGGTTATCATGCTTATTTATAGGAAAATCCTATTTTCTATTCAAATATATATATATATATATATATATATATATATATAGATATACGTATTTGTATATTTATAAAAAATTAAGGAAAGGAAAAGATATACATTCACTTTCATCCTTTTAAGCTCTAACACTTTATGTAGTCACTATTTTCTATAGTAATGTTGGAAGAATCCATAAGTATTCTCAATTGGATTTAATTATCATTAGTTTGATATGAGAAGAGCTAACAAGTCTGGTGTAGGAATTTTGTCTAACATGAGAAGTAGCTTGGAAAGATACTAGTGTGTTTGATAGGAATCCTCAGGAGTATTGTAATAGCAGGAAAGGAAACATATTCCCTCTAAGAAGGAGATTGTATGATCAAGAAAAGAAGGATTCCCATAGTGATCAACATGAATCTATTTAAAGTTACCCTGGGATGAAAGATCAAATGAAGGAGTAGTAGGCAATATTATTGAAGATTGGCTCATGTGTAGAGAAAGGACTATGATTGTAATTCTCTATCTTTGTAAAAGAGGATTTATCCTCAAAGTGAACTTTCCTACATACTGGAAACAAGATTTGTAAACTTAATTCTGTACTAGACTCCATGAGTCCCATGCAAGAGTAGAGGTTTTCTTCACTCTGTTCTTTCCTACTGGTGCCTGCACTAAATAGAGGTGTACTTTAAATTTTTTATAATAAAATATATCACTGGCCATGGCCTCTTACCCATAAAAAAAAATATTATAACAAAATTGTAATATTTATAGTATAATTTATATATATTTTAGTTTAAATATTAATGATATAATATAATTAATTATTTATTGATAATAAACAATGTTTATATTATAAATTTGATAATAATATATTTATATTATTACATTATTCTAATATTATAATATTTTATATTTATGTTTATGCTTATTATTATATTATTATACAATATTATTATAATATTATCATATCAACAAAGATAATATATGAAGAAGTGTTAATAATGGATATTAATAATATTAGTAATAGACTTATTAATATTATAATTATAAATAATAAGGATTTTGTACCTTTGACAAAAGGTAATTTTGAAGTTTATATAATGAAGTAAAAAATTAAATTTAAAAAAAACTGATATTTTTTCACTCTGGAATTATCACCATCTGTTTAGGCATGACTTAACTAGTGGGAGGTAAGATTAGTGTTCATAATTTGTTTACTTGCCACATCCTTCTGATGCAGGAGCATCCAGTGGTGTAAGGGCAATCTTGCATCACCCAAAAAGAAGTTAATTCAAAATTATTGTAGTTATTTTCATTTCTTTCCATAATTAGTGTTTCTAGTTCCGTAATGTCTAGAATAATGATGTAGGACTTTCAATTTTTTCAAAACTGCTAAAAATAGCAGCCTGCCTGTTTTGGAAAGTGTACATGCCATTTTAGGAAAGTTTGCATTTGGGCACAGATTGAAACAAAAAATTACAGAAAGTTACATAATGGAAATATAAAACATTTGGTGAAAGAATCAGCTAAAGATCATCTATGAGATGAAAGATATTAAAGTTTTTGTTTTTCGAAAAGCCCCCTAAAATTTTTAGAATGAGATACGAGGCACTAAAACATCCCATAACATATTGAAAAGTTGAGGAAAATTCATTTATGGATTTTTGACGTGATAGTTTGCATCGCGATCTTTTCGGCACTTAAAACAGTTTGTCAATCAGACACCCGGATGAAAAGTTATGCTTCCCGAAAGTTGACCTACTTTTGGAGGGAGTTGCAAATTTTGAAATTTAGCTAGAGGCCGCCAAAAAGTGCTATTTATGACTATATTGGGAACCCTGGGCAGTAGTAGAGTTAAGGGGGCAAGTGTAGAGTCACGAATAGGTGGGAAAATAGAAACCCTAGTTGATTTGGGGTTACAGAAGGCTGAAGTTTCTAGAGTCTGGAGGTTGGGAAAAGTTGTAATGTGTTGCAGCTAGTAGGGGATTCATCCTCTGATTGTAATTGAGCTTCTGTAATGTAATGAGTTGCCCAGATCAATAAAAGAAAGTTCTATTTTCTATGTTCAATTTCTACTGTTGTGTGTTTTGTGATTTACCACCTTCATCAAGTGGTATCAGAGCCAAGTTCCTGAGTGTGTAGATAGATCACTGACCGTGAGGCAGTTTGCACTAGGCCCTGAGGTTGTGGGTTTTCTGCGGAGACCAAGATGCCTCCATGAATAAATCATGTTGGGAGGAATGCTTTGACAGAAGAGGGTTTTAGAGCCCTACAAAGGCAAATTGATGCATTGCAAGAGGAGCTACGAAGAGGGTTTGAGCCGAGGACAAGAGAAGAAAGCAAAGATGAAGCTGAAGAAGAGCTATCTGAGGAAGAACAAGAAGCTGTTGGAGATCCTACAGAAGTTAGGTTGTTGAGGGCCATTTTGAAGATTGGAAAGAGGCCAAAGATCAAAGTTTCTACATATTCTAGAGATTTGAATCCAAAACAACTTATTGATTGAATCAATGACATGGAGGAGTATTTCGAGTATGAAGATGTGGAGGACCCAGATCAGGTTAAGTTTGCAAAAACAACGTTGAAGGGCCATGCCAATATTTGGTGGAAGGAGGTCCAACTAGAGAGGAACAAAAGAGGAAAAGGAAAG
This sequence comes from Cunninghamia lanceolata, assembly GCA_027924645.1. NCBI lineage: Eukaryota > Viridiplantae > Streptophyta > Pinopsida > Cupressales > Cupressaceae > Cunninghamia > Cunninghamia lanceolata. Next base: position 12,649,510 of record BSBN01000254.1, read on the forward strand.
ATCACCGAATGGGATTGGATGTTGGAGAAATTGAAGAAGTAGTTCATTCCTATGGACTATGAGATGGAGTTGTTGAAGAAGCTGCAAGGACTGAAGCAAGGTAAGAAGTCTGTTAAGGAGTATACAGAAGAGTTTTATAAAATTACTATCAAGACAGGCCATACAGAGCCCAACAAGGAGAAGGTAGCCTATTACATTAATGGGTTGAGGTTGAGTATTCAAGAGGAGCTAAGCTTGGTCAGAATGACAACCATAGAAGATGCGTACTAGTTTTCCCTGAAGGTGGAAGAGAAGCTGAATAAAAGATTTGATAGCAAGCAAAGGGGAAGAGGTCAAGGTGGAAGGACTGGTGGAAGACCCTATGGAGGCTGTAATGAAGATCAAAATAAAAGTGAAGAAGTAGCCACCAATCGAAATTAAAGAGGGGATAACGCCTACCACCCTCATGACCAAAACAATGGTGAGCAAAGAGGAAGATGAAGAGGCTGACCTGGGCAAGGACCCAGAAGAGGAAGTTTCAGAGGAACTTGTTTCCAATGTGAAGAAGAAGGGCATCAAGCATACAAGTGTTTGTAACATCAAGGAAGGACAAATAGAAGATCTAAAGGTAATGCACGAGTTGCACATGTAGATGAAGATGCACATTCTAAGCATTCTGAGAAACCCTAGTTGTCAGAAGAACCTTGCTAAATGAGGAGAAAGAACCAAATCAGAGGAAGAGTTTATTCCACACAAGGTTCAAATGTGAAGGTAAGTGTTGTGATATTATTATTGACAGTGGAAGCACTGACAATCATGTTTCAGAGGAGATAGTTGACAAGTTGAAGTTGACAAGAAGGAAGCATCCACATCCATATCGGATTGCATGGTTGCAGAAGGACCACAAAGCTTTGGTCAATGAGTAGTGTTTAGTGAACTTCAAGATTGGGGACTACCATGATGAGGTGTTGTGTGATATCATACCAATGGATGCATGTCATATGTTGTTGGGGAGACCATAGAAGTATGATAGGAGCGATGTCCATGATGGCTATACGAACACATATTCCCTAACAAAGGATGGAGTTCACCATATGTTGAAGCCCTTGAAGGAGGCGGAAGAAAAGGTATGTAGTATTGCTAGAATTTTATTGGTAGATGGTAGGAAATTTTTGGAGGGTATGAAGCATGAGCATCATTACTTTGCATTGATTCCTAAGATTAGTCAAGAGAAATGTGAAGATGTACCAGCATAGGTCTCAGAAATGTTTGAAGAATTTAAGGACATTATCTCTGATAATGTACCAGAAGGTTTACCACCAATAAGGAAGATAAGTCATCAAATAGGTTTGATACTAGGAGCTAGTTTCCCAAACAAGGCAGCCCATAGAATGACTCTAGCAGAGAGTGAAGAGTTGAACAGACAAGTTCAAGAGTTGTTGAGGAACAGATTGATAAGAGAAAGCCTAAGTCCATGTACGGTACCTGTAGTACTAGCACCAAAGAAAGATGGAGAGTGGAGAATGTGTATAGACTCTCGAGCCATCAATAAGATCATGATCAAGTCCAGATTTCCATTGCCTAGAATGGATGACATAATGGACTGTTTGAGTGGAGCCAAGTACTTCATGAAGATTGACCTGAAGAGTGGGTATCACCAGATCCATATCAGAGAAGGAGATGAGTGGAAGACAGCCTTCAAAACTAAAGAAGGTTTGTATGAGTGGTTAGTCATGCCATTTGGGCTAACCAATGCACTAAGCACATTCATGTTGCTCATGAACGAGGTACTGAAAGAATTTTTGGGAAGTTTTGTTATTGTTTATTTGGATCATATTTTGATTTTCAGTAAGACTTGGGATGAGCATTTGATGCATATTAGAAGAGTTTTAGAGAAGCTGAGGGAGGAGATGTTGTTGATTAATCTGAAGAAATGTATTTTTGCAAAGAAGGAGTTGGTATACCTAGGATTTTTTTCTCAGAGGAAGTTCTTAAGATGGACCTAGAAAAAGTAAGGGCTATCGTTGAATGGCCTACGCTAAGGAGTGCAACGGAGGTAAGATCTTTTCATGGTTTGGCAAGTTTTTACAGAAAGTTTATTAGTAATTTTAGTAGCATTTGTGCACCCCTAACCAAGACAATGAGAGGGGATAGAAAAGAGTTTAGATAGACTAAAGGAGCAGACAAGAGCTTTGATACACTGAAGCAGAAAGTCATAGAACAATCTGTTTTGGTACTTCTAGATCTCAATAAGGTATTTCAGGTAGATTGTGATGCTAGTGGTAGTAGTATAGGAGCTGTTTTGAGTCAAGAAGGTAATCCCATTGCCTATTTTAGTGAGAAGCTTAATGATGCCAAGAAAAAGTATTTTGTTTATGATCAGGAGTTTTATGCAATTGTTCAGGCTCTGAAGAGTGGAGAATGTGTACAGACTCTCGAGCCATCAATAAGATCACAATCAAGTATAGATTTCCATTACCCAGAATGGATGACATAATGGACTATTTGAGTGGAGCCAAGTAAGATTGACCTGAAGAGTGGGTATCACCAGATCCGTATCAGAGAAGGAGATGAGTGGAAGATAGCCTTCAAAACTAAAGAAGGTTTGTATGACTAGTTAGTCATGCCATTTGGGCTAACCAATGCACCGAGCACATTCATGTGGCTCATGAATGAGGTACTGAAATTTTTTTTGGGAAGTTTTGTTATTATTTATTTGGATGATATTTTGATTTTCAGTAAGACTTGGGATGAGCATTTGATGCATATTAGAAGAGTTTTAGAGAAGCTGAGGGAGGAGAAGTTGATTAATCTTAAGAAATGTAGTTTTACAAATAAGGAGTTGGTATACCTAGGATTTATTGTCTTAGAGGAAGGTCTTAAGATGGACCCAGAAAAAGTAAGGGCTATCATTGAATGGCTTATGCCAAGGAGTGCAAGGGAGGTAAGATCTTTTCATGGTTTGGCAAGTTTTTATAGAAAGTTTATCAGGAATTTTAGTAGCATTTGTGCACTGCTAACTGAGACAATGAGAGGGGATAGAAAAGAGTTTAGATAGACTAAAGGAGCAAACAAGAGCTTTGATACACTGAAGTAGAAAGTCATAGAACAACCTATTTTGGCACTTCCTGATTTTAACAAGGTATTTCAGGTAGATTGTGATGCTAGTGGTAGTGGTATAGGAGCTATTTTGAGTCAACAAGGTAAGCCCATTGCCTATTTTAGTGAGAAGCTTAATGATGCCAAGAAAAAGTATTTTGTTTATGATCAGGAGTTTTATGCAATAGTTCAGGCTCTAAAGAGTGGAGAATGTGTACAGACTCTCGAGCCATCAATAAGATCATGATCAAGTATAAATTTCCATTGCCCAGAATGGATGACATAATGGACTGTTTGAGTGGAGCCAAGTACTTCACGAAGATTGACCTGAAGAGTGGGTATCACCAGATCCGTACTAGAGAAGGAGATGAGCGGAAGACAACCTTCAAAACTAAAGAAGGTTTGTATGAGTGGTTAGTCATGCCATTTGGACTAACCAATGCACCAAGCACATTCATGCAGCTCATGAATGAGGTACTAAATTTTTTTGGGGAACTTTTGTTATTGTTTATTTGGATGATATTTTGATTTTCAGTAAGACTTGTGATGAGCATTTGATGCATATTAGAAGAGTTTTAGAGAAGCTGAGGTAGGAAAAGTTGTTGATTAATCTGAAGAAATGTAGTTTTACAAAGAAGGAGTTGGTATACCTAGGATTTGTTGTCTCATAGGAAGGTCTTAGGATGGACCTAGAAAAAGTAAGGGCTATCATTGAATGGCCTATGCCAAGGAGTGCAATGGAGGTAAGATATTTTCATGGTTTGGCAAGTTTTTACAGAAAGTTTATCAAGAATTTCAGTAGCATTTGTGTACCCCTAACTGAGACAATGAGAGGGGATAGAAAAGAGTTTAGATGGACTAAAGAAGTAGACAAGAGCTTTGATACACTGAAGCAGAAAGTCATAGAACAACCTATTTTGGCACTTCCTAATTTCAATAAGGTATTTCATATAGATTATGATGCTAGTGGTAGTGGTATAGGAGCTATTTTGAGTCAAGAAGGTAAGCCCATTGCCTATTTTAGTTAATGATGCCAAGAAAAAGTATTCTATTTGTGATCAGGAGTTTTACACAATAGTTCAGGCTTTGAAGAAATGGAGACATTATTTATTGCCAAAGGAGTTTGTTTTATATACTGATCATCAGGCTTTGCAGTATCTTAATAGTTAAGAAAAGTTGAATCAAAGGCACTTAAAATGGGTTGAGTTTTCACAAAGCTATACTTTTGTTTTGAAGCACAGGAGTGGGAAGTCCAACAAAGTTGCAGATGCCTTGAGCAAAAGGAAAAATTTGTTGACAGAAAAGAAAATAGAGGTTGTTGGGTTCGATGAGCTCAAAATTTTGTACCCTGAGGATCCAGATTCTTGCAGAGACCTGCAAAGCTTGTTTGGAACTTGTTACTTTAGATAGGGTATGTTGTTTAGAGGAAGCCAGTTGTGCATTCTAAGGAGTTCCATGAGAGAGAATCTGATAAAGGAGAAGCATAGTGGAGGATTGGCTGGACACTTTGGTCGAGATAAGGCCATTTCTATTGTTGGTGAAAATTATTATTAGCCATAGTTGTAGCAAGATGTAAGAAAATTTGTGCAAAGTTACAAAGTATGTCAGATGGCAAAAGGAGCAGGTTAGAATACAGGTCTATATCAGCCACTACCTATACCAGAGAAGCCATGGGATGATATTAGTATGGATTTTGTGCTTGGTTTCCCAAGGACACAGAGATGACATGATTCCATTTTTGTGGTGGTGGATAGATTCTCTAAGATGGCACATTTCATTCCTTGTAAGAAGACTAATGATGCTATTCATATTGCTGAATTATTTTTCAGGGAGGTGGTGAGATTACATGGTCTACCAAAGAGCATAGTTTCAGATCGAGATACCAAGTTTGTTGGTTATTTTTGGAGGACATTGTGGAAGAAGTTGAAGATAGATTTGAAGTTCAGTTCTGTACACCATCCATAGACTGATGGATAGACCGAAGTGGTCAATAGGAGTTTGGGTAACCTACTACGATGCTTAGTAGGAGATAAGCACAAGGGATGGGATTTGATTTTACCACAGGTAGAATTTACATACAACAATTCTGTCAATAGAAGTACTGGTAAATCACCATTCCAGATTGTATATGGGAATAGTCCAAGAAATGCTTCAAAGTTAAGAAATCTAGACAAAGGATAGAAGACAAGTGCTGAGGTTGAAGACTTTGCAGAACACATGAAGAATTTGCATGAAGAGGTGAAAAAGCACATTAATAAGATGAATATTCAGTACAAGCCTAAGGCAGATTAGAAGAGAAGGTATAAGGAATACCAAGTAGGAGATGAAGTCATGGTTCACTTGAGAAAAGAAAGGTTCCCAACAATAAGCTAAAAATAAAGAAATTTGGACCATGCAAAATTTTGAAGAAACATGATTCAGGAAATGCATATGAGGTAGAGCTACCGAGTGGGATCAATATTTCCCCTATTTTCAACATTGCTCATTTATCAGAATATCATGAAGGTGGAACAGAGGATGGAGAAATAGAAGTGTAGTGGCATATTCCGACATCTACTTCAATGGAGGAGATAGAAGAGATCTTGGATAGCCATGTGGGAAGAAGTACTCAAAACAGGCAATATGAAGAATATCTGGTAAAATTGAAAGGAAGGTCTATTGAAGATTCTTCTTGGTTGTCTAAGGCAAAGGTTGATTGTCTAGGTTTTCCTCACACAAACATCTGAGACATGACAGGGTCACTTCTCAAATTACCCTAGGTGTCTGATGCAGGAGAATCCAGTGGTGTAAGGGCAATCTTGCATCACCCAAAAAAAAGTTAATTCAAAATCATTGTAGTTGTTTTCATTTCTTTCCATAATTAGTGTTTTTGGTTCCATAATGTCTAGAATAATGATGTAGGACTTTCAATTTTTTCAAAATTGCTAAAAATAGCAGCCTGCCTATTTTGGAAACTGTACCTACCATTTTAGGAAAGTTTGCATTTGGGCACGAATTGAAGTAAAAACTTATAAAAAGTTACATAATGGAAATATAAGACCTATGGCAAAGGAATCAGGCAAAGAGCATTTGTGAGCTAAAAGATATTAAAGTTTTTTGTTTTCTAAAAAGCCCCTGAAAATTTCTAGAATGAGATATGAGGCACTAAAACATCCCGTAATGTCCCAAAAAGCTGTAATGTGTTGCAGATAGTAGGGGATTCATCCTCTTATTGTAATTGAGCTTCTGTAATGTAATGAGTTGCCCAAATCAATAAAAGAAAGTTCTATTTTCTGTGTTCAATTTATGTTGTTGTGTGTTTTGTGATTTACCCCCTTCATCACCTCCCCTCAAACTAAATTTCTCTCCACATTTATAGGTGTTTGTTGCACTCTTCCACAATCCCCAGAGAAGAGGTAATTTTTTTTTTTAGCCAATCATAATAAATCATTTTTCAATGATCTTTTGTTAAAATTTTATTATCTTGACATACAAAAAGTTAAAATTTATATCAAATTTGCCCGACAAGAAAAATAATCCTGTGTCTTGATTGGTTTACTATTAATAGATTAATAACTAGATAAATCTTAGCCAATGCAATAGTAGGTAGATACTAATAAAGAATCCTAGGATAAAATATTGTGATAGGATGAAAAATTATGTAATAACTATTGGGACTAATATTAAAATCAAAACAAAACAATAAATATATGTATATTTTGATGATGTTAGGTGTTGCAAATTTATCTTCTAATGTACTATAAAATAAAAGTGTGTCAAGGATTGCTAAAGAAATAGAAAAAAGAGTGTATAACTACTTGATTCACAAATGTGTGTGAAAGTGATCTTCATGAGTGCATAACTAGACCTATGCATCAAAGTGAAATATAATCCATGGATTTCAACTTTTCAACTATGTTCATTTTGTGCCTATAAAAAAATTATCCTTGATGTTTGGTGTAGCTATGTTTGGTAAAATGGCATTAAGAGAGACTTTTTGGAAGCTTTCTTGATGAGGATTTCTTCTACTTTGGTTAATCCTCAAGGTGATTCAATTCAATGATATTGAACAATGATTAGAGACAATAGAAAGACATGTAATATGGTCTTAAGATGTTTACGAAACACAAATAAACTCTTATTCTGCTTTTATGATATAATGATCCAAATTCACTTAGGAATTTGGATAACAATATCTGGTGGGGATCCGACAATATTGTAAAGCACATCAATGAACAATTTGGCAATCTCATTGAGAGGGATGTATGCCTATCTAAACTTCATTTATTCATTCTTAAAACAATAATATTTATGCTAGTTCAAAAGTTACCATGAACATCAAAGGTCACCACATCCTTTGAACTCGGGGATTAATTAACTAACAAAAACCTTATTTATTTTGGTATGGGATAATTTCTCCCCCCTTGAGAACCAATGGGCCCCATTGCATCGATGTTTTGGAACAAATGTGGAAAATGTTTGGCAATGTGTGCCTTGGTAAACCAGTTTCTCTAATGAGGAAATTCTTCTTCCTATTTGAGGATGGTGTATGGCCCATATTGAAGATAACTAATTTTCCTATTTGGTCCCTAAAGTCAGTCCTTCTCTAGGTGAAGACAAATTGTGTCACCAAACTGAAAGTGATGAGGCATATGATGTCAGATATGTGACTCCTTGTACTTTTGGTTGGTGTGCTGCACTATCTAAATATGAAAAATCTTTTTCACAAACTTGGATACCTTGTCAAACTCCTTCTCAACATGTGACCTAATATCTCATTCATCATGGTTGGAAGTGCAACATCCGTTGAAGCTAATTATTAGTATCTATTCTTTACAATGATCTTTTTAGGGCTAAATAATTAATGCATAGTCACCATGTTCTATCCTTCCTCTTAGCTAGAATGATTGAACTCCCAGACGATGAGGCAATTAGGTGAATGTGTCCCTTTTGAATTAACTCTTGAATTGGTCTCTTGATCTCATCATTATCTAAAACTAATCTTCTAGACACAATGGCCAATTTGGTAATGTTACTTTTGGGATTATATTAATTGAGTGTATAATTTGATAGTGCAATGGAACCCCTATTGGTGATGTGAATACATTCTGATATCTTGTCAAAATATATTCCATGAATTTCAACTTTTCAACTAGCTCTCATATTGTTGACACTGTAGATCTGCTAGAGTCATGAGACTTCTTATGGTAACAGACTATGCATACTAATTCACTTCTAGGTCATATTGTTATTTTCCTACTGCATTCTTGAATCCTCAATGTGGCAGCCCTTGCAAATATTCTTCTTTGGTGGTAAATTTTATGGTGGAAGTAGAGTTTAGCATCACAGTGCCTAGGCAATAAGATTGCACCTATTGTGTCTAACTTTTTATCTAGAGGCTAGCAGTGATTATTCTAGTTGGATATTATTTATATGTTTTATATCAAACAAAAGCATCCAATTGTAACTACCTTCTATGTAAAAGAAATGCCTAGTTGATTTGTTTTTCACATGAGCATGTGGATAGAGTTTGTTAGGTAAATGTGGTGTTTTTGAACTACTACTGTGTATAGAAGGCAACCTAGAAACAATGAAAAACCAACTCAGGTCATCCAAAAAGTTGATGAATAACTTGGGTGTTTTAGTCATGCACCTAGTGCTCATGAAAAACAAAAGGGGGTGATTTTCAATTGCTCAGACTATGTATTGTCCAACATTTCTTTACCGAGTAGAAAATGTAAGCCGGATCCCTATGACAGGGGTCTAATACCATTGATTCAAATTGAGTTAGGAATTTGAGTAACATTATTTGGTGGGGAATTGGTTATATTGTAAAGCACAACAAAGAATAATTCAGCAATCTCATTGAGAGAGATGTATGCCTCTAGATCCAAACATCCTTTCTTCATTCTTAAAACAATAATATTTATGCATGTTCAAAAGTCACCATGAACATCAAAGGTCACCACATTGTTTGAAGTAATGTATTAATTAACTAACCAAAACCTTATTTATTTTGGTATAAGATCATTTAATTCCTTAATGATTCCTACTATATCATAGATGATTCATCTAACATATAGATAGTTCTTTGTACACCATCCTAGCATAAAATATCAAATAATTTATGCTTTAGTTGACTCATAATGATTAGTAGGAAAATAGAAACAAGGGCCAAGCTTTGGAATTTAAATTAGAATTTTTGGAGTTCAAATATGTTGGTTTTTAATGTTGAGCTACTACTCATATGGACCAACTAGAACTCAAACCTAGGACCTTCCATTTGTTGCTGGAGTGCTCTACCAATTGAGCTACTAGCCCCTTGTGGCTAGTCCATCATTTGTCTAGGTATGGATTGCATCCAACACAGTTGCTGCTCATATGGACCAGCTAGGACTTGAACCTAGGACCTACCATTTTCTACTACAGTGCTCTACCAATTGAGCTACTAGACCCTTGTTGCCAGTCCATTGTCAATCTGGGTGTGGTTTAATTCCAAATTTTAAATGAAATAAATTAATTTACACTCATGAATCTAAAAGAAGGTGATAAATGATGGATTTAGTAGTGAACCATGGACACTTAAAATGTGTGGTGATAGGGGACATGCTAATATGATTTAAATGCCTTCTTTTTAATTAATTTGATTTGTGCACAAATTACTCATTCCTATATTTCCTATGGGCTAAGGAGAAATTGCTAGGGAAACAAATTTCATTAAAGTTAATTATTTGGACCAAAAATAATTATTATTTATGATTTTTTATAAAAAGGGGCTAGGTAATCAAGAAAATATTATTATTTTTAAGTATTTCCTGAAGAGGGGCATGTGAGTTCATTGAGATCGGATAATGTGACTCTAAAACCATTTGGCATCTTCTTTTATGATGTATTCTATAATGAGTTATAATGTGTTTGATAGTTTTTATGGTACCCCATTTTTAGGGAATTATAACTTAGATTTTATGATAAAGTGGGAGCTATTTTTTACGAAGAAAAATTATGCCAAGGAAATTAGTGAGGATTTGTTAATATTCTAATTTGAAAAGCATCTTAATAATTATTTATGATAGTTGTAAGTAGGTGTAAGAAGAACATCTTTGACTAGATAAAAATACCCAGATGTAAGAGGAGGTTATGGCAACCATTTATGTGGCCAATTTTGTGTTAGTGTAGGTTTTTATTTTTCTAGAGGGTTATTTATTTATATATTTCCTAGATTTTACCTACACTTCTGATTAAGCTTACTTAGGATAGTAATGTGAGTATTAGTGTGAGTGGGCGTGATTTGTCAGCATCTTCCATGGGAGTTACAATTGTCTATTTAGGCTATTGTAGTGGACTCTTCTCATTGGTCATATTTGCCACCTTTCCCCTCAATCATTTTCTATAAATACTCATCTCCTAGCTAGTATTGTGTATTGATTCATGCAACTCTTTACTTTTGCATTATCCTAATGCTATTTTTGTTTATGATAATTCACATTTCTCTCTTGAAGACTAACTCTATTTTGTTATTTTAGACTCTATTTCATTTACATATACAATTCATTATCTATTCATTGTGTTATATCTCTATTGTAGAAAGATATATAGAAGTAGTAAGAAACTATTAGTGTATCTATTACATTGTTTAATAAACCAGTTATTGTTATGCCTATTACATAGTTATAGGTGGTAACAAGTAGTTATATAGTTATATTTATATCAAATGTAATTCTCTTGTATAAATGCTTCTTCAATCCATCAAATAAATATATCAAGCATTTATTGTTTCATTCTAGTATCATAGTGATGTGATCTTGTGCTTGTGTTGGGTGTGATAATGAAGTCCATCATAGATACATAGTAGAGTGAGTGGAGGAACAGATGCTAAGAAGAGCTTCCGTTGTTGATTGGTACATGGCTACAATGAAGTGAGAACATTTCCATGAATAACTTTGTGGGCATTGGGGTGACTAGTCATAGCTATGTAGGAGGCTCCATTATTTTATCTTGCCTCTCACAACTACTTGTTCAACAATAGCTCTATCTGTTCTCTCATTGTTTCAAATGTGGCTCACTAAAAGCTTGTGAGCACTTTGATCTTGAAGGAAAGGCTCCTGGTAGCAATGAGAACTCATGAAAGCCATTAATCCACACAATAGATAGAATTTTCTGCCATTATCATGCATATGACTTGGTACAATTATAAAGTTCTTTGAATGATTTTCATATGCCTATACATTGAAATCTGTACACCAGTGTGATAAGGCATGTGGATTTGAAGCTTGGATCCTTCACTTGTGGAGTTATAATATTATTTGATCTTATTGTTTTCTTTGATGAGTACTTTTTAAGATGAAGATTGGTTTAGAAAAATATTCTAGATTTAATTTTCATACTTGGAAAATGAAAATTTAGATTCAACTAATGAATAATAATTTATGGAGAATAGTCAATGGGAAAGAAAAACTACCTACAGATGCAAATAAGTTATTAGACTGGAATACTATAGATGATAAGGCCAAATCTATTATTAATCTTGCTCTTTCAAATATTGAATTACATCATGTAGATTTAGACAGATCATCAACATAAATTTGTGATAATTTGAATAAATTGTTTGATGTTGTTAAATACGAAAAATGGTGAATGATGCAAGCTAGTTTGTACACTAGATCAAACCCTCTTCCACAATAATATTCAAGGAAAAAATAAAGATAAGTCACTAAAAGATGGAGGACTCAACTACTAATTTTGTGCTATTGTTTTCTATGGAAAGATATGATTTAACTAATCCTTTTATCAAATCCTAAGATAAGTATGAGTAAAATCCTAGTTATAAGATAATCAACTTGTAAAAGATAGATGACAATAGAAACCTAGAATCTGAAAGGACAAATATGATCATAGAGACACATAAACCTATTCCATAGAAGCTAAAAAGTTAGAGGACTCTAGGGCGGGTGCCCAAGTCCAAAAATTCAAAATCTTTGAAAACTGAGAACTGAAGAAATATCGAAGAGAGTGTCTACATGTCAAATTTATTTTTTGTTTTAGTAGGAGGATGATGGGGCAGGCACCCAAGTCTTCCATAGAGGATTTTTTGCAAGCTAATTTTGGATCTTGAAACCCTTTCCCTTACACAAACTTCCTATGCCTTCACTTCTTTAGACTTCATACTTATAACCTACACACAAGAAGAAAAGGGGTTTGGTGGTTGTGGTGTTTAGGTATTTGCCTCAGTCAAATCTTGGGATAGCATTCAAGCTTCCCAACACCATTGTTAGAGAGAGAGCATGCCTTAGCAGGGCAGAGGCTAAAGATAAATGAAAAGATGAAATGCTTCAAAGAATAATGATGTCACCTCAACGGTGAAGCCCTTATGAGAATGAAGATCCTTATACTCATAAGGAGATGGATGATGATTCCAAATCTGCAACAACACACACACTACAAACACAAATCTACCACAATAACACAATGAATGTCTTGAATGCTCTTTTCTCTGATATCATAAGTTTACAATATTCATCTCTAGGTTACAAATGAATTCAAAACACACTTATATATGCTTTCCTGCTAACATTTGTGAATTTAATTGAAAGAGCTGATAATGAGAGACCCATTTAATGGTCCTATGGCAATATACCTTAAAATCTACCCCAACTAATCTCAGATGACTTGGGCATGGGTGCGCAAGTCCCAAGGAGCCTTTTTGGTCTAGGATAAGGCATAAAATGGGCCCTTAGTTCCCATTTGACATGGGTTTCAGAGGATTTCTCATCTAGATGAATATTTATGATGTACATCACTACATGCCTTTGGACCAGACCAAAAACATGTAAAACACTCAAGGAAGACACATAAAACACATGGGAGACAGAAGGAATACATCAGCGCCATATAGTATGTTGTCGACACACTATGCATCTTATACATGATAGACATGGGCAATAGGAATGCGTTCATTGTTGCACTCCACTATCTAAGACAAACCAAACACACTTGACAGTTGAGCTATGCTACGACAACTATCAAAGACACAATTAAGCGTGAATAACTCAAGATCCAACCCTACCTTGTGATGAGAACTTTGTTAAAAGGATGTGCAACTAACTCAAGAGTTACAGCATCCCTTCATCCACAAAAGGGATTTTAAAATGCAACCCCACCCACATCTGTAGATGCCTTATAGTGAAAAGGAATCATGTGCTCAAAGTATACAACCCCATCTACATCATGGAGATGCCTTATAGTGAAAAGGAGGTATATCTAATAGATCGAAGTACACAACCCTACCCACATCATAGAGATTCATTACGGTGAAAAGAAAGTGTACACAAACACACTTTATCAATATCTAAAATAATCAAGTAGTTACCATCATATATGCTCCCACCTTAAAGTGGTTAATCCCGCTTGTAAGCATTAAGCATATTTAAGGTAAAGTGAAAACACACAAGGGAATGAGATATTTCACAAAGCCCATGACCCCAAAGTTACATGTGCCATGATCATCAAATGTTCCCACAAACACACCATTATCAATTGTTAACATAATCAATAATATATAAGCTTTGGTTAGGAAATCTATTCCAAGATAAAAACCAAATCAATTCATGATAGTTTAACATATCACATCATAGACTAAGGTTAAACTTATGGGTTGGGAATTGAGTATAGCCATGAGGTTATACTACAGGTATCTTAGGCCTGAGTATAGCTACAAGGTGAGATACAAAAAAATCCAAAGTCCATAGAAGCAGATTTAGAGTATTACAAAGGTTTGTTACAACATGAATCACAACACAGAGTGATTCTACTAGTCAAGCGCCACTGTAATATATCAACCCTATCTTCATATATGGACTCAGTCCATTTTCATTTTCGTTCTGTAGGGACACATGGTCCTTATCAATATTTATTTGATTTTGTCATCCACTGACTAGTAGAATCATTGATGAATGGAAACACTAAAATGAGAGAGGAGACAAAAGTGTCTTGGGTTTACAACATGGGTAGATGCCCCAAAGACATCCTCCACAATGTCATTCGCCTAAGGCACAACACATGATAATTACAATAAGAGAAATATGAATAGAAGAATATACGAACACATAGAAGAAGTATCACAATAGAGATGGTCCCCTTGTATCCTTGACCTTACAAGAGTATCAAGGGTCATCCAAAGAAACCTAAACAACATTTAACACAACACAATACATAAGACACCTGGCCACCCATGAGAGAAACTCAAAGAGGTGTAACATCAAAGGTGGCCAAAAGCGGTGAGAAATACTTACATATGATAAGGTGCAACTACACTAGCAGTCATCTTTGAGAAAATCATGTTCCTCCCAATCTGGGATGTGAGAGGAAATAGGTACATAAGGGTCTATGGCCCAACTTGAAACTTCACCCTTTATCTCTTCTTGTGATTCAATTTATTTTGGTGGGATGTTTTCTTGATGACATGATACTTGTCAAGCTAAAGGTCGTCATTTTCTCCTTTGAGATGATACTTGTCAAGATAAAGGTTGTCATTTTCTCCTTCATTCTCTTGCATTCTGATCCCTTCTTGTCTTGTTAGTGAAATTTGTAAAAGGAGTTTCATGAGTTTCCACATTCTTTGACATTTCAAAAGAGGAAGTTAGTACAAATTTTATCTTTTGTGATGAAATGCTTTTCTCTTTTCGGTTACCTCTCAATCCTTGTAAGGATGGCAGAGGAGGAACCTCAGAAAAAATTCCTTTACCTCTTCAATGGGGGGATTCCTTCAGTTCATGCTACTTTTCACTCTCTATTTGTTCATCTAGGAGGAATTGTAGCCTTAGAGGACTAAGAGGGTCCAGGAGGATCCTCTCCATGTGATAGTTGAGCTATTAACTTTTCCTTATATTTTTTATATGCTAGGAAGAATTGATCTTCTCTTGGTTGATTTGGTTCAATAGGTTGTAGTCAAAAGTAGTCTAAGTTGAAATTTCCATGATGGACCAAAGTGCCCCACTATGATGTACAACATGCACCTATCCTTGATAAGGGAATTTTAAGTACTTATGAATGGTAGAAGGGACTGCTTTCATGGACTTGAGCCAAGGGTGGCCTAGTTTCATATGAAATAGGCCTGAGGTATGAATGAAGAAAAATGGTTGTTCTAAAGCTTTTTCCACCACTTTATTTAGGAGTTTAATCTTTCCAATAATTGAGATGAAGTATCTGTTATGTGTCTTAACCATGATATGCATAGGATCATAGGTGCCTTGTTCCAAGTCATGCATGTATAAAAACTCTTCACTTATTACATTCGCCATACAATAAAGACTGATAAGGACACCACTTGTAGGATTCCAACATATACATGCTATAATGTAAAGAGGTCCATCAATATCTCTAATTGTGGTCTCATGTGGTGTAAAGGATATTATAGGTTTAGGAATCTTCCTCTTTCTATCAACTCTAGGAGGAACCACACCATCCTTATTTTGATTAGAGGCCATGTATGTGAGAATGTTACACACCAAGGGACTAGTTTGAGAAAATCAAGTTTTTGAAAATCAAAAGCATACAAATTTCACTATAAAAAAAGTGGTTATGATGTGAAAAGTGTTGTACAACAAGGCAATATGAATGATTTTAATATTTTGCACAAAGAAGTTTGACGAAAGTGTCAAATCCCATAAGGTTGAAATACACAATGTGTAATTGCAAACATTGAAAATTTCAAAGCAATGTTGAATGTCAAATGATGCAACAATAAAATTCAAAATTAGATTTGAATGAATGTTTATGATAGAATCAAAATCTGAAATAAGATTTTGACTACAAACCCTAGCTTTGCAAATAACTAGGCTATAGGAAAAGAAGAAAATTTTCAACAAAGCCCTAGTAAATGAGATCTTCAAATGCAAGATGTAATATCATAAAATTATTAATTTTTGTAATATGGATCAGATCTGATGTAAGAATTAGAAAAGCAAATGTTTCAATGATATGCAATGAAAACAATGAAAAACTATGCCTTTATACAAGCCGAGAATGCTTACTTTTTCACTTTTTTTAAGATTTATGAAATATTTTCTAATGATTAATGATAAGTATGATATGAATGAATGAATGATATGAATTAAAAACTTAGAAAGATGCAAATTATTGATGTATGGGTTCACAAAAATGTTAAAGGGGAAAAAGGGTGAATGATACAAGCTAGTTTGTACACTAGATCAAACCCTCTTCCACAATAATATTCAAGGACAAAACTGAGATAATTCACTACAAGATGGAGGAGGAATCAGATACTAATTTTGTGCTCTTGTTTTCTAGGGAAATATATGATTTAACCAAACCTTTTATCAAACCCCAGGTTAAGTATGAGTAAAACTCTAGTTATAAGATAATCAACTTGTAACAGATAGATGACAATAGAAACCTAGAATCTGAAAGCACAAAGATAATCCAAGACATACCAAAACATTTTCCATAGAATTTAAAAAGTCAGAGGACTCCAAGGTGGGTGCCCAAGTCCAGAAAGTTTGAATCTTCAGAAACTCAGAACCGAAGAAATGTTGTAGAGAGTGTCTAGATGCTAGATTTAGTGTTTGTTTTAGTAGGAGGATGCTGGGGCAAGCACCCAAGTCTTCCATGGAGGACTTTCTACAAACTACTTTCAGATCCTAAAACCCTTTCCCTTAAACTACCTTCATGAACCTTCACTTCTTGATAATTCACAACTGTAACCTACACACAAGAAGAAAAGGGATTTTGGGGTTGTGGTGTATCAGGATTTGCCTCACTCAAATCCTAGGATAGCATTCAAGCTTCCCAACATTGTTGTTAGAGAGAGAGTGTGTCCTAGTAGGGTAGAGGCTAAAGATAAACTAAATGATGAAATGATTCAAACAATAATGATGTCACCTGAGAGGTGAAGCCCTTACAAGAATGAAGATCCTTCAACTCATAAGGAGATGGATGATGATTCTAAATCTACAACAACATACAATACAAACACAAATCAACCACAATAACACAATGAATACCTTAAATGCTCTTTGCTCCAATATCATAAGTTCATAATATCCATCTCTAGGTTACAAATGAATTCAAAACACACTTATATATGCTTTCTCGCTAACATTCATGAATTTAATTGAAAGATCCGACAAGGAAAAACCCATTGAAAGGTCCTATGCTGACATACCTTAAAATCTACCTTGACCAATCAGGGAGGATTTGGGCGTGGATGCCCAAGTCCAAAGGAGCCTTTTTGTTCTAGGATAAGGCATAGAATAGGCCGCTAGTTCCCATTTGACATGGGTTTTGAGGGATTTCTCATCGGGGTTAATATTTATGATGTATAATGTATTCACGGGGACCTAGGAGCTAAACTAGGAGGTAAAAATGCATGTGTCCACTTCTTACTCTATAATAGATGTAAAGATAGGTAATGAAAAGTTTTTCTCAGAACTTTAATTATTTAGATTTAAGATGGATGATAGAATCACTATGTCAAATCACATAAGTAATTTGAGGTCTCATTAGGTAACTAGCATAATTCAATGCTACAGTAGATGATCATGATGCTAAAGTTGTTTCGTTAAATAGTTTGGCTTGAAAATACAATAATGTTATTGTTACACTCAGTCAAATAACTTCTCAAACCTTAGAAGATATCATTTCAGCCATTTTAGTAGAAGAAAAGAGAACAAATGATGCATAAGATACATAAGTTGATTATGAATAGAAATATGCATTATATTCACAAAGCAATAAGAAAGGTCAAGTACAAACAAAGTGGAAATTGAATGTTATTACTATAAGAAAAAGGGTCACATAGCTTGGAATTTTAGATTTCAAGCCAATGATATTCTCACAGGAAATATTAAAGATAAATCAAATGAAGTTAACTTATCTTTCGTTGAGGATGAGGATCCACCAAATGATGCTTTTGTTGATTATTATTGTTTTGAAGATACTACGAATGAATATGTTCTTTGAGCCTTCACAATTGGAGGTTGGAGGTAGCGGAGGCTGGAGAAGTTTTCATCTTCTTGAACTAACTTCTCACCCAAATATGGTGTCTTGTATGAAAACAATATATATATTTTCTTTTGTGCTTTCTTTTTTATGCTGACAAAATTAAAAGAACGCATGTATTGTGAAGTTTGGTTTTTGAAGACAAGAAGGGATTTGGTGAAATCAATATGGATTTTTGTCCAAATAGTTTGGGAGTCCATGGATCTGGAGATTTATACCCTTCTGAGGATCATGAGACAACTTGATAGAGCATTGTGGGTGGTTTAGAATGGATTATTTTCTAGCAAGAGACACTATGTGGCTTCATAAGTGTTGTCATTGATGGAAACAAAGTCTATCCCACACATTTGTAGCACATAGTATGCCTATACCGGAAGTTAGATTGAAGATTGTTTTGGTCCGGTGAACAAGAATAGAGTATGCAACAAGGTCTGACAATCAGGTCCAGATCTCTTAGATGGTGTAACTTAGCAAGTTGTGGACTTGGATAAGTCAAGAGGGGTATCATGACTACTATATTGTAGAGATTTAGCCTCCAGTGATAAAACATGAAAAAAATATGAGCATCTGAGTGTTGGGTTCCAGACAGGTAGAGCAAACAGAGAAAGAATTGATTGACAAAGCATTGGACTTCAATCCGGATGAGTAAAAGGTGTTGATCAATCTATATGGGGGATTATACATTGTTGGATGACATGAGTAAAGACTCCTATGCCTATGTTTTTGATACGCATCACAAATCAAGTATGGATTCTGTCGATAGTTCAGTACCTTGCAAATATCTTGAAGTGTTCTTGTTGCCGACTAGAAAGTTGATGAAAATCCTTTATGTAGATATATATACTAGATGGATTGCAGTATGTAGGTGTGTGTGGTCTATAAGGGATGAAATAAAGTGTGAAGAAAAGCAGGGATAAGTGTGAAAGCAACAATTCAAGTCTGGTATGTGACAAAGCAACAGAACTAAAATGGAGGAAGAATGAACTACATCAAATTAGTGTATTGTGCCTAACCAAAACTAAACTCTTGCATTTGTAGATGCCTCTTATCAGTTCAAACACCTGATTACCTTATGTAAGTTTTGTATATAGAGAGTCTCTTGTAGGCAGTCTACTTCTTGTGAGAAGTGTGCTTGAGCAGTGAGCCCTAATTGGCAAGTGCCATTTTGTACTCCTTTATTCTTTTAACAAAGAATACAATCTTGGGTTAGTCACCCTATGGTTTTTCCCTTAACAAGGTTTTCCACGTAAAAATCCTTGTGTTATATGTGTTGATTTTATTTCTATTCTTATGATCACATATGCTTATATGTTTTGATGCTACACTAATTATTAAAGAAGAAAAGAAAGTTAAAGAAATTTGAGATAATTGATACACCCCCCCTCCTCTTAGTTATCTGGCTTATTTCCAACAATTGGTATTAGAGATAAGTTCCTCTAAACAAAGCCTAACAGCTTGAGGAAGATCTAGAAATCTCAATAGATATTTATGGTATGAAGGAACAACTTTAGTCTGCCCTAGATGATCTTGAACAATCCTACTCTAAAGTCAATAACTTGAGAGAAAGACTCAAACAAGCTGATAATTTCATAAATGAGCTAAAAGAAAAATTTAGTATCTCTGTGAAAAAGAGAAAGGAACTACTTCAAAAATTAGCCAATCAGAGTGAAGTCAATGATACTAATGAAGATCTAGATGAGAAAAATTGGCTATGTGAGAAGCTATCAAAAAGTCATTATAGTAAGGCATGAAATTGAATCAAGGGTTATGAGATTCACCCAAGAAATTGAAGAAAAAAGGAAAATTGAAGATAATCTAAAACAATCTCTCAAGGAGAAAATAGAGGACTGCCACAAAATGGACAGAATAATCAGGCATCTTGAATCAGATCTTGAAGAAGCTAGAGACAATGAAGAACAACTTGAGAATCAGATAGACACTCTTAAACAAGATCTTCAAATAGCAAATGAATACAAAGAGAAATTCAAGATAAGCTTAGCTCAACTTGAAGTTCTTCTTGAAAGCCAAAAGAGGGTAGATGATAAGTGTGGCTTGGGATATGAGAAAGGTGAAAGCTCTGGATTTGGTCAGAAGAACTTTGGATTAGGAAATCAAAGAAATAGGCCTAGAAGACCTCCGGTAAGGCAATCAAATGCTCAAAGATGTCCATCCTTCAATAGATACTACTTCAATTGAAACAATTTTAGTCATAAAGTAACTCAGTGCAAGAGGAGAATGAATTAGATTAATCCATCCTTCTCTAGACAATGTTTTAACTGTAAAAGGTATGGTCACAAATCTCATGAATGTAGAAATATGCAAATAGCCAATTCATTCAATGGTAGATGCTTTGCATACAATAGAATGACACATATGGCTAATCAATGCAGATCAAAAGGATATCAATCAAATAAGCAAAGAAATGTTGTTTGTTACAATTGTAATAGATTTGGTCATATTGCCAAATTCTGTAGAAGTAGAAATCAGGATATAAAAGGTCTAGTGGAACATAATTAGAAACAAGATAAGGTGAATGCGGATGAAGTTTAAAATGAGATGAGCAAGATTTGGGTAAAGAAGAGTACAAAAAATATTGGGGATGGATCTACACCAGAATCCAGTGTTGATATTCCTTCCGGAAATGAAAAAGGTGAGCATTGTCTTAGGGGGAGTCACAGAGAAAAACAAATTCCCCCAGCCAGTCAATTAGTGCCTAAATTTGGCACATGGAATGCTACCGATTAAAGGGTTCTCAGAAAAATCTCAAAATAACCCTCACTAAAAATATGAAAGATCCGCATGGAGTTTTGCAAGAGTTTAACTGCTCAAGTTGATCTGGTTTGACAGCCATCTGATAAAGCAGGATTTTCATAGACAGATCCGAAATGATTTAGAATTGAAATACTTTGATCTATGGACCCATGGCATAATGCAAGAGAAGAAGATACATTGTCAATCCTCACTGATAATGATTCTACATTCAGCATAATGATTCGAGATGATCTCTCTTAAAATAGGGTAACTGGATAACTTAAGTTGTGCATTTATTACAAAAGGAAATTAGGGTTTGCGCAAGGATAAAAGGGTTCTTTCACTCATCAATTGCACACTAGCATTCGCGAAGAAGAAAAGAAGACCTCTGCAATAAAGTTTCTACAATTCACTCAAAGATCAACTAGAAAATTGAATTCAACCAGTGACTTGGTCTGACTCCTATTTCAAGCCATAAAGTGTGAAAAGGTACATCCATTCTGAAAACCTCTCTCTGAATCTCTTGCAAAATGGCTACTCCAATGGTTGTCAAGATCACTGATAGGCCACCTCCTAAATTCAAGAAACACCCATATAAATCTCTAGAAGTTGATCCTTTAAGTGCATTTTCTAGCATTCCGTATGGGGTCTTGCATGTAGAAGATGTTAGGGTCTATATCCATGCCAACATTCAAGAATTTGGAGACTCAAAATTGCTGGACATCTATCACAAATAGCTAATAGATGAGAGTTTTGAACTCAAACCTGAATTCAAAGCCCTCCGAGATAAACACTTCAGACATTGCATACACTTTCCATGTTTTATAGAAGATGAATGGGTATGGTATGTCCTAAGAAGGATGCATGATAATTTCATGTGGTTAATGAGGCCTTTCAAAATAACTAAAGATGTCATCAGGGCAGTGATTGGACTACTCTCATCCAGTGGGTTACCAGGTGCACTTAAATCTGCCAAGAACCAGACAGTAATTGAAGCCACTAGATCTAAATTTGATAAAAGAGAAATGACCATAGATGA
The DNA here is from genome assembly GCA_027924645.1 of Cunninghamia lanceolata. Lineage (NCBI taxonomy): Eukaryota > Viridiplantae > Streptophyta > Pinopsida > Cupressales > Cupressaceae > Cunninghamia > Cunninghamia lanceolata. The sequence goes on from BSBN01000254.1 coordinate 12,671,372, forward strand.
CATCACAAATCTGGATGTCAAGTTTTCCTCAATGATAATTGGATACAAGATCTATCATTCTAGTAGGGAGAATTAAGTGTCTGGGACAACAATCTATGTGGCATATCAGATATTGACCTGTAGAAAACTATTAGAAAACCTACAAAAGATCAGAAAGGATAAGAAGAATTCTTTTAAATATGGTTGTCTAATACTGTGTCTATTCTTCTACTATATGAATGAGCTACTCGGATCTAGTGGTTGGGTTTAGCAAAATGATAAACTAGTTGCAATCTAGATTAGAGATCATATGTATGGAAATGGTGATGCTAAAGCTCATAACACAGCTCTCTGGGGTTATTTTAAGAACTTCCAAAGCATGATGCAAGCTAGAGAGAGGATACCTCAATCAATAGTTGAGAAATACAAGGACACAGTGTTCTTCATGGTTAACACTGATTAATGCCTCATGGAGGCAGTTGAGCCGAAAACTGTATGGATAATGCCTATGGGATATGAGGTAGATGAAAAAATCTTGGAGCTACATATTCAACACCTATTGAGCCAGCCTAAGGACCTTGAGGTAGAAAGGTTTGGAACCTTTCAAGAGCTAAGTGTAAAAATACATTTTGAGTTAAGACAACTAGAAATAAAGAGGAAAGTAAGAAGGGAGATTGAAGAAATTGCCAAAAGATTTGGCCTATCAAAGGAGGATGTAGATGAAAATAGATAGAAGATGGAGAAGGCTAAAAAGGAGAAACAAGAAGCAAAGAAAGGAGACACTCTGGTACAAGCCTCCTTCCAGACTAGATCTTCCAAGAGCTCTGCACCTGCCACTCCTAAAACCTCAAAGGTTACCAAACCAGAAGTCAAGACATTAGGAAAAGGAGAAAAGAGGACAAAGACCAAAGCCACAAGGTCATATACAAGCCTTAAAGATGATCAAGAAATAGAATCTAATGAGGAAATCAAGAAAATGAAGAAGAAGAAAATATCTAGGGAATTCTCTGCTAGTAAAAATAAGGAAGAAAGGGTAAAGGAATTTGTTGAAAAGATGACTCTTTCCATTGATGACATCATCAAGGTAGTTACTGTGGATGGGAACTTGCAGCCAATAACAGAGTTCTATGATGACTATAGTGATACTGACAAGAGGATTTTGGAAGAAGCTATTGTCAGGTACCTGAATATTTACAATAAAGTTTTCATTAAAATTATATCATTAATTCCCAAAAGTCTAGAGAAGGTACTTGAATTGAGAAAAAAGAATGCAAAGGCAAAAGATCTAGAGATTCGAAAACAAATAATGATTTAGCTTTATGCTTTTATCACTCCAAAACAAGTGGACATGATTTTCAAGGATCTTAAGGATGAGTTCCAGAGTAAAGAAATAATTAATAAACTTATGCTTGGAGAAACTGACCAAGTAGCAAGAGAAACAAAAGACATCCTCCAAAATGCTTTCAAAAGGTTCAATCCTCCTATTATAGATGAAATAGATGAAGAACCTTCTACCATGGATGTTGAAGGATTAAATGTAACCAATGAAAAATCTTCTCATGTAGAAGGATCAAAAGAGATAGATGAAGAGAAGTCTAAGGACTTGGATTCCTCTATTCTGGAAGAGGAAGTTCATGAAGCAGAAAAATTAGATGTCATCTCTCCTCCAGATCTCACTATAGACATTCCAGATTCTGAAGCTGAAGGAGAAGGAAGAAAAGAGGAGAAAGTGAGTCAAGAAGAGGAGGTTAAGGGAAAAGAAGGAGAACAAGAAGAAAAGACCAATGATGACTGTTCTGATATCCCAAAGAAGACTCAATCACCAAAAAGAGACACTGTAGAGGTAGTGAAGAACTTCTTAAACAAAGAAATGATGGAGATAGATGAACCTAAGCTATTTCAAGGGCCATTAAATTTTGACTCTCTCTCTCTCTGCTTTAGACAATGAAAATAGAATCTTTTGCTCAAGCCAAAGCAAAAAAAAAACTCCTGAAATCTCACATGGAAGACTGTGAACTATTGGAGATTGTATCCAAGATGTTGGAGAAGATCATGCCATCATTCCAAAAGGATCCTCTAGCCTCACCATCCAGTAACCTAAAATCTTTGGTAAATTTTGTTAGCACTCACTTTGAATCTCTAGAAAAATCAGCAGAAGCAAAGGTCCAGAAGGAGTTTCTAGGAAAAAGATTCACTGAAGTATAGGGACTCATTGCTAATGATAGGAGGACCCTAGAAATTGGAATAAAGAGCCTTGAAAATGCTCTTAAAGATGGTGGGGACATGTACAAATTTTGTCTATCGTGGCCCAAATTGAAAGAGGATATTCAAAAGAAGGTGAAAGAACAAAAAGGTAAACTGTCAAGTTTATCTCTGAATTTTGATCCCCTTACTACCTCTTTAATGAATCAAGAATGCCAGGCCATTGTTATCGTAAATGAAATAAAGAGGCTGAACAAAGAAAAGAAGAATATAATAAACAGAATGAGTAAACTCAGAGGAATAATTATCCCTAAGTTAGAGGCAATGCATGAGGCCTTAACAGATGCTCAGACCATAGCCTAGACTAGTGATCTGGCATATTTAAGAAGGGCAGAAGCATATGCATTTTTGTTGAGTGGTCACATCTCCATTTTGGATAGGATGAAGTAGAGTTGGGCCACAGATTTCATACAGTTGAAGGCTACTTTTGCAAATATACTTAAGTATATGTAAGTATAATATATATATATATATACACTTATGCAGCCATGTATAGGTTATTTTTTGTAAAATTTTGGTATGCAGATTCTGCCCTTTGCCATTGATGTCAAAGGGGAGGTTAGGAGTAGTGAAAAATGTGGAATCTAGCTAAGGGGGAGCTTCGATAAAATAGTGCAAAAGTTAGAGCATCAGCTAAGGGGGAGTTACTGGAACACTTAGCCATTTTTCACTAAGTGTCGCCATCAATGCCAAAGGTGGAGATTGTTGGAAAGAAACACTATGTGGATTCATAACTATTGTCATTGATGGCAACAAAGTCTATCCCACACATCCACAGTGCACAGTATGCCTATACCAGAAGTCAGATTCAAGATTGTTTTGGTCCGGTGAACAAGACCAGAGTATGCAACAAGGTTTGACTATCAGGATTGAATCTCTCAGATGGTGTAACTTAGCAAGTTGCAGACTTGGATAAGTCAAGAGGGGTATCATGACTACTATATTCCAGATACTTAGCCTCCAGTGATAAAGAATGAAAAAGATATTAGCATCTGACTGTTGGGTTCTAGACAGGTAGAGTAGACAGAGAAAGAACTGACTGACAGAGCATTAGACTTCAATCCGGATGAGTAAAAGGTGTTGATCAAGCTATTTGGGGGATTATACATTGTTGGCTGACATGATTAAAGACTCCTATGCCCATGTTCTTGATACGCATCACAAATCAAGCATGGATTCTACCAACAGATCAGTAACTTGCAAATATCTTGAAGTGTTCTTGTTAGTGACTAGAATGTTGATGAAAATCCTTTATGTAGATATATATAATAGATGGATTTCACTATGTAGGTGTGTGTGGTGTATAAGGGATGAAATAAAGTGTGAAGAAAAGTAGGGATAAGTGTGAAAGCAACAATTCAAGTTTGGTATGTGACAGAGAAACAACACTAAAATAGAGAAAGAATGAAGTGCATCAGATTAGTGTATTGTGCCTAACCAGAACTGAACTCTTGCATTTGTAGATGCCTCTCATCAGTTCAAACACTTGATTACCTTATGTAAGTTTTGTAGACAGTGAGTCTCTTGTAGGCAGTGTGCCTCTTGTGAGTAGTGTGCTCTGGCAGTGAGCCCTAATTGGCAAGTGCCATTTTGTACTCCTTTATTCTTTTAATATAGAATACAATCTTGGCTTAGTCACCCTGTGGCTTTTATCTTAACAAGGTTTTCGACGTAAAACTACTTGTGTTATGTGTGTTGATTTTATTTATGTTCTTATGATCACATATGCTTATATGTTTTGATGCTGCACTAATTATTAAAGAAGAAAAGAAAGTTAAAGAAATTTGAGATAACTGATTCACCCCCCCCCCCTCTTAGTTATCTGCCTTGTTTCCAACATTGTTGTCCAATAATTTAGGGGATCTATGATTCAAGAGTTCAGGGAGGTGGTAATCCAGGAGCTTAAGAATTCAACTTGGGACCTACACCTTTATGAGGGTTATGAGGTAGCTTGATGGAGTTCCAGCTAATTAAAGATTAGTTTCTTCAAAAATATTCTCAAGAATGTGTATCTGTTTTATCTAATCAACATGTTTTGTTATATGTTTTTTTTGTGTAATGTAAACCTTAAGGAGGGGTCTTTGGGGGGTACATTTGCAAGAACAATGTAATAAGGGGGGAATCTTAGCATAGCTATTACATTATTAAAGCAGTTATGGTAATGTCTTTTATGTAGTTACAGACGGTAACAAGTGGTTAAATAGTTATAGTTATATCATCTATAATTCTCTTGTATAAATTCTTCTTCAATCCATCAAATGAATCAATCAAGCATTTTATTGTTTTAGAGACAACATATGGTAGGAAGATTCAATCACATATAATGAGTCAAATACATCAATATATACTTAATCCTTAATTTATAATCCATATATCTCCTTATATATATACAAAAGACAAGTCTAAGTCTTTGCTCTATATGTTATATATCTTACATTTCTTACTTATGCTTACTCTATTACATATCTTTATACACGATGATGTAATATGAATGTGTCCCTTACAAAACATCCTTAACTCAATCAACCATGTCAGCCTTATGCTTTTCACTCCCTTTATGGTGACTTGTGTCTACCATGTTTCCTACCAACATCATCCCCCTTTTTTGAAAGTATGTCTTGTCCTCGAGACGTGCAGAGCTAGTTACTGGGAAGGATATTCTTGTATATGATCTTTAGCTACACTAGGGTAGTGTTCTACTGGCTTTTGGCCTATTGTAGTATTTGTATGTGGCCCTATGTTTGGATATGTGTTGTTTCTTCTTCTATTAGGCTGGTGGGGATTTGTATATGTTGTACACTTTTCTCCACTTCCCCCAATACTCTAGTCAGATGGGGTGGATGCAAGCTTATAACTTCCCGTAGTTGCTTGATTTGTACCTTGATCTTTTCCCTCTTATCTTGCAACAATTAGATTTGTGTTAGGATGGCTTCCACTTGTACCCTAACTAACCCATCTATATCTTTCACTGGGTCATAATTGCTTGCCACCTATACTATTTGTGCCTCCAACTAATCAATTCTATCCTTAATGCTCTTAGTTTTTGTTGTCCATTATAAGCAAAACTAATACATGATGTTTGCATCATTTATAGTCTGCTGCAAAGTTCTTATGTGATTCTCCAGTGGGGTGTAGGTTGTGGCACACTTTTTCTTGGCATCATCCATTCTATTTTTTTTAATCTTTGTAGTGACTTGCTGCCTTATTGTTGTCTCTAGGTATTTCATCCCTACTTGTAAACTATCTGCCAGTTGCTTAAGTTGTTGTGGTAGAGGCAGCATTGTATCTCTTCTTATATGTGATATATCATTTTGTATTGTTGTTATGGCTTCTTGCAATTGCTTTGTACTTTCCACATGTTGTTGGAATACCTCATCCCTTGCAATGGCATGAAAGCTTTCTCCTAATTGAAGTTTTTGATTAGGAGAGATCTCTAATAAGTTAATCTGTGATCCCAATAATGGTATTTAGAGAAATTATGCTGTGGGCATAGGTTGTATCTACTTTTGTTGTGCCAAGAAGTCCTTGATTGACTGTATTGGGGATGTAGCAGATGATGATGCTCTTGTTAGAGATGATTGTTGTTGTTTCTTTGATCCATTTCCTTATTTAGTATGTGGAGGGCTTCGTGAAGATGGAGTTGTTAGTAGATGGTCAGCACTCCTCATGGGATCCATGACATGGACTAACCGCCTCCTGTGGATTCATTAATTTGGGTGCTTTTATTGAAATTCGATAGGTTGACCTTTTGGTTTAACGGCAATCGGGGGCCAACAATTGGTATCAGAGAAAAAGGTCACGGGTTTGAATCCCCCTAGGTAACACTAGGGGGGCGAGTTTGTTGGTAGATAGTTAGCATTCCCCATGGGATTCGTGACATGGACTAACCACCTCCCATGGATTCATTAACTCTGTTGCTTGTATCAGAAATTGACAAGTCAACCTTTTGGTTTAACGGCAATTGTGGGCCAACAAGAGTTTCTTGTTCTTGCTCAATTGTCTCCTCCTCCCTTATTATATCATAAGCTCTCTTAGTGATGAGTTGTGTTTATTTTTCTACTTTATCTTTATCTTTAGTAGTTTGCCCCATGAGAGTATCTACTCTCTGCTTTGTTCTCATTTCTTTGGCTTGCATTTGAGCCAATTTCTCTTTCTTCTTCATAGATATATTTGGATCCATATTTTGTTAGAGCCTCTTTTCTCATTTGTTCTTTGAACTCTAGTGTTCTGTCTCTTTTCTTCCTTAAAGCATCTGCAAGCTCTTCTAGAAAGTTGTCTATTATCTCCTCTAGGGTCTTGTCAGACGTCCAAATATACCTTATCATTCCTTTAACTATTACTTCTTGGTTTGCTAAACCCACCTGAGTATACATATCTACTACTTGTTGAAACATGCCATGATGGATAATGGCATTGGTGAGGGTATTTACATTGATCAAATGTTCTTCTTATGTACTTTGTGTTTCTCCTTTCTATACTATGCTTTGTTTATTATTTCTTGTTACTTTATTTTGTTGGGGATTTTGTACATCCTTCTCTTCTTCATTAGCTTCCTCCTCTCTTCCAAAGATTGCTATTATTTTTATTTTCTCTTGTTACTTCTTCCTAGCTAGCTATTTCCCCTTTCTCTCCCCTCTCATTAGTATCAAGATTTCTAATATCTTTTGTATCTATGACTCTTTTTGTGTAGGTTGTGGAGTGGATACTAATTTCTCATGTGAAGATGATGTTGGCCTTGCCATATTTTGTGTGCTGGGAGTGGTGGAGTGTAATATCACCAACCTCTACATTTGTGGTACTGACATTGTGCTAGCTTGTAGTACCATAGTACTAGGATGCGGTACAAAGGAGGTGGGTTATAGTACTTCCTTTGATGAAATACCCCATTTTTTATGCAATTTATCTACAATCTTTTCTACTTTTTCTTTTTCCTCCTTCTATTGTTTATCCATTACTTCTCTATATCTTCCAAACCTTTCCATGTTTAGATCTTTAGGTTGTTTTAGTAGGTTAGCAACATATGATTGTCATTCTTCTACTATTATCTCATATGGGAGATTCAGTATCCAAGAGGTCCTTGGTTCATCCGCCTCCATTGGCATGTAGTATTTGTCTACCAAAAAGATTGTGTCTTTTTTGTACTTTTTTTACCATATTGTAAGGGATTCTTTCCCTATACTGCATTTGTTGCTATAGGGCCTTGAAGAACCCCCAATATGCAGTAGTATAGGATTGCTTCTCAAAATTATTCCTATGTTTTGTAATTTGTGTTGCAACTGAAATGTTTGTTTGCTAGACCTTGCTAGACAATTTAGGTAGGGTATTCATAAAATAAATTGCAAGACAGACTATAAGAGAGCCATACACAAAGAGTATAGTTTGAGTTCTTTGAATTTTGTAGATTTTTTAGTAGTTGTTCCCAAAGTACTTCACATAGGTCGAAATCCTTCCCCTCAATGACCATTTAGTATGCGGTATGGATTATTGTCATAGTTGTAGAATCCTCTCGGTTGGCATAGTATATTTTGTAGGCTATCCCCATTGTCGCATATCTTACCATGGGGTTTGTGATTTCTTTTACATTCAACTACCTTCCATCATATGTTGCCCCTATTAGCTATATATCTTTAACATTTTTGAAGGCCTTATTCAAGTGTATTTCCCCTATCTCCCTTAACCCCATCACTAATTGAATAGATTGTTTAGTGATTCTATATGGTTTATCTAGGTAGATAAACTCATTGTGAATACAGATCAGCACTATTTTGGCCTAGAGTCATTCTTAATGCAAAAATTTTGAAAATCCTTCCAGATATCTAACTTCTTCTTCTCTACTTCAAGGTATTATGGTAAATAATGGCTTTGATCTAGTTGAAGTAGCTACCTCAGGAGTTCCTCAAACTTAGTATAATCAATTTTGGATATGAGTGCATGTATGTATTTGCACACGTCCTCTATATAAATTATATCTAGCAATATTACAGATAAATCCCCTTCCTTGTCTACTTCTGTGGCCTTGTAGGGATACTTCTTATAATTGGGTCTCAGCTTCTTTTAAATATTAACTAACATAGGAGTGGCCATTTTCATAGTAATAACGCTTAGTGTTTTGTTTTCTCTTTTGCATATTGTTATGTGCTTGTGGCATTTGTAAAATACCGAAGTAGTGAAATGTTGATACAATCAGGTCATTTATAGTTTGGTGATTATGTCTTTGACCATTTAATGCATGTGGTTGTTTAGGATTTCTTAGGTTTTTATATCCATTAACTTTTCTGTGGCTTTTTTGAATGGTCTTTTGTTTTTCCTAGGCTACAATATTTTACATATAATACAATTTATGAAATTTCATGGGTTTTCTCCCTTATTCTATCAACTCGTGATGATGTTTTAGTTGGGCTCCATTTGCATACCTTGTTAGTGTTTTTCTATCTATGGACATGTGTCTTACCACTCCTAGCTTGCCAATTTCATGTATATATTAAGGTCCTTACAATATTACCTTCAACTTACCTTACTTTCTTAATTTTCTATCATAGAGCAATACTAGATCTCCTTCTTCAAATATTTTAAACTACAGGTTCCTTTTGTGCCAAAATTTCTTCCTTTTCCTTTACATGTTTTAATTATAAACCTCAATGAACTATTCTCATCCATTTTTTCTAGATCATCAATCCTCTGTGCTAGTGGCTCTTCCTCATTTAACCACATGATTAATGTGGTGTGAAAGTTAAGAATTATGAAATTCATAGGTATAGTTGTATCCATTCTATATACCAACTTGAATGTGAGGTGTGGTGTGTCCAAAGTACCACAGGTATCTTTATATTCTAGTCTTCCCATTCCCATATCACATATTAGCTAAGGTGGTACTAATTATCTTATTTAAGGCCTCACTTACTCCATTTTCCTATGGATGATAAGGTGAACTTCTATTAAGTATAATCGTAAAACTTTGTAACAATTTTGAAAGTACATTTTTAAAAATTGTTTGCCTTGATCACTTGTTATGCTTAATGGACATCCAAGTCTTTTTATAACATTCTCATATAAGAACCTTGCATTTTTTTTGGTCGTGTAGTCTTTGGTAGGTTCTGCTTCTGTCCATTTAGTGAGATATTCCACCTGTTATGATAAATCTTACCTTCGAATGTTTTGTGGGTGGGTCTATGGGACCTATGAAGTCTAGTTCCCATTTCTCAAATGGTATATGGGCTAGTACTAGTTTTAGAGGAATCTCATCTCTTGCAGTAGGTTTCCCTACCCTTTCGCATATATCATAGTTTTTCACATATTCTTTAGAATCTTTATGCATAGTATGCCACCAAAATCCTACGAACATAACTCTCTTTGTTGTTGTTTCATAGCAGTTGTGATTTACAAAGAGAGCTTTAGCCATATATTCCATGACTCCTCCTAGAAATTTGCTTTTTCTCCATTGTGAATTATCCATGTGAGGTTTGGCCATCAAAATCCACTACTCTTTATTATGGAATTCTACATGGACAAGCCCCATGGAGGATTTTTTTACTTTAAAGATCCTCTCCCTCTCGCTATTGTCCAGGTTTTTGGATTGCATCAATATATCCCATTTGGAATGTGGTCTCATGTATGTACTCCATGCTAGCTTAGCTCCTAGTGCTTAGTTTTGCTGCTTTTGGTTTAAAATCCTTGCCCCTCCTTGAGGTTTTGGTTTACATACCTTCTCCCCAGATAATAAGTGGATCTTCTTTTTGTCAGTTTTCCCTTACCATATGAATTGCCTACAAATTTTCCCCATTTTTGAAGTTATGCCTTTTGAAATTTGTAAGGTTGACATCATATATGTTGGTATAGCTATCAGTACTACTTTGATCAAGGTCAATCTACCTGCTAATGTTAACCATCTTCCTTTCTATGTTCCTATTTTTCTCTTCAAAATCGTAGAACATCATTCCAAAATTTGTTTATGCATCTCCCATTAAATAGAGGAATCCTAAGGTACTTACCTTGTAACCCTTCCACTTGGAAATTGAAAATCTTGGATATTTCCACCCATTTGGTAATCTCTTAGTGAAAAATAATATCTTCACTTTTTTCCCATTCATTAGTTGACTTGATGTGTAGTACTAATTGTCTATGGTATCTTTGATTATAAGGGATTCCATCTGTGATGCTTGACCAAATAAAATGGTAACGCCGACAAAGACCATGTAGGTAAAAGGTTCTTTCATATTTCTTATCCTTATTCCTTGCTCTAGTTTCCTTCTATTTACATCCCTAATTTCCCATGTCAATGCCTCTGTCATAAGAATGAAGAGGTGTGCGGATAGGGGATCCCCTTGGCTTAGGCCTCTGGTTGACTCAAATGGGTTTGTCTCCAAGCCATTGACTAATATTGTGAATTTGGTCCCTATAATGCAAGTAGAAATCCATTTCCTCCATTGTTTAGAGAAGCCTAATTTATCTAGGATGTGCATTAGAAAATGCCAATTTACCCTATCATATGCTTTTTCCATATCAATTTTATTATCATACAAGGGTCTCTTCCATCTTTGATGGAATGGAGAATCACATAGCTAATAATTGCTCCTTCTGCTATGTATTTCATTGGTACAAAACCTCCCTATTCCTTCAAAATTATCTATGATAGGATAGATGCTAGTTTTAGTGTTAACACTTTAGGGAGAATTTTTTAAACATAATTGCATAGGGAAGTTGGCCTAAATCCTTCAAACGAAAGAGGTGTTTTATCCTTTCAGATGAGCATGATTCTAGTGTTCTTCATTTCTTTGACATTAGTAAATTTTATCAACTTTTCAACTACCAAGAAGACATATCTTCTCACGGTGTCCAACCATTTTTGAAAAAAATTGCTGAACCATCCATCTGGGCCTGGTGGTTTCTCTCCTAGCATTGAAAAGACAACTATTTTGAACTCCTTTATTGTGAATTCCTTCATCAATTCTCTATTTTGTTCCTCCAATACCAAATTGGGTATATTGAAGTTGCTATCTTCCCAATGGGATGGGATATTTTCCTTGGCTAATGATTTTTTGTAAAATTCCCTCGCTTCCTCTTTTATCTCCTATATATTGCTTATCATTAATCTATTACTCTTCCTAATATTTCTGATGGAGTTGGAGGCACATTTGATTTTGGTAGAGAGGTGAAAGTATGTTGTGTTTTTGTCACCCTCTTTCAACTAGGTTTCCCTTGATTTTTGCCACTAAAATATTTCTTCTCTCGCCAATCCTTCTAACTCTTTCTTCAAATATTTTTCTACTTCAAAACTTTCAACATCCATACCAAATTTTATAATTTTGGAGGGAACAATCATTAACTCCTACTAAATTCTAGTCTTTTCCTTGAAAATGTTCTTGAAGTGGTGTCGATTCCATTCCATGATTTTCTTCCTCACATACTTTAGTTCAGAAGCTAGTTGGTTTCTCAAACCTTTCACAAAGGGAGAAGCCTTCCACCATTCCTGAATTAGGGGTGCCAATTTTTGATCTCTTAGCCACATATCCTAGAATTGGAAGTGTCTCACTTTAGGACCAATTTCCTCTCCTATCTTTAGGCTTATTGGGAATGATCAGACCCAGAGAATGCTAGGATTTCTGATGTGTGTTCCTAGTTTTCTTGTATACATTGGCTAGTAATGAGGAATCTATCTAGTCTTTTTGCTATCTTTAGAAAATCCTTCCTTCTATTTGTCTGTGTATATTTTCCATTCTTAGGACTACAATCTATGAGATTTTTGTTCTCAAGGAAAATTTTAAAATCCCTTTGAGTTCTTGAGGGATGTCAAATACCCCCCATCTTCTCAGATTCTTCCATCACTACATTAAAATCCCCTCCTAGTATTATCTTTTCATTCTTGATTATTTTTAAAAGTTGGTTGAGATGCTTCTAAAGGCACTGCTTTTGAGTTGTGCCCGTTAGTGATATAATTAGGTAACCAAGTTGGCCTAGGTAGAATCCAAGGCATAATTATTGTATATATAGGAGTTAGTGGTTATTCTATTGTCATTAGATTGTGAATTATGTTCTCAATGGATATATTTAGAGGTTTTCTCTCTTGAATTCTTTTATTATTCTAAATTATTATCAATTATTTGTGTCATATTTCCTATTATATTAATCTCTTGTCCATGTTATTTCATTACATCTAGATTTTAGACAAAATATGTTTAAAATTGAAAAGTCTATGTGAAACCAAAAAAATTATGAATCCACCTTTAAGTCAAATAAAGGGACTAAACTAGCCTTACGTAGGAATGTAGGAAAGTATTGGAGGAAGGGACTTTAGACTAAGGGTAGAAGTCCATGAAAATCCTACAAATTGAAAGAAGGAAGAAAATCAAGAGAAGGTTGCAAAGACATGGAAAGGAAAAGGATGTGGGGAAGTGGAGGATGTCTAGAGATCTATGTTGGGTCTACAAGTCTTCAAAAATGTGTATATGCAGAGAAGTGGAGGACAATTTATAAAAGTGAAGGGAGTATTGCATGGATCAAAGGATGGATAAACTTTAGAGAAAAGGTCAAAAATCCTAAAGTCCACAAGAATTCTACACTTTTGCATGAGGATAACTTAGAGTGTTTGACTTAGAAATTTTCTAATATTTGAAAAGTGTTTAAGTTCATGCCACATTCACCAATGGTTTGAACATTACAACTTTAAGTGATTCATTTAGACTTTCAATTCAACCAACTTTGACTTGACCTTTCCAAGGAGCAAAAATAAAACAACCAAGGCTAAGAAATAGGGCACTATAAAAGGCAAGGAAAATACATTACAAAGCAACCATAAGGGACAAGACATCATCTCTAATAGAATATCAATAAAGACCCTATAGGAGACAAGACCAAATTGAAAGGAATAGAAACACACTAGGGTCCTCCTCCAAAGAATGATACACAAAATCAAGCATAGGAGGACAAACAAAAAAGGCCCCCCCTTAGTTTCAAGAGAAATTAGGGACATGTTGTATACATCATTGACAATATCTTTAATTGTGGAAATGTCTATAAATAATACTTTCGTGTCTTTTTTTCATCTATTTACTTATGTGTTTGTTTATTTGTAGTAGTTTAAATATATATTATCATTTAATTATGCAAGAGGCTTCTGCAATGTTAGCAAGGCACATAACATCATATCTGACTATGTATATAAAAACTAAAACATAGCCAACACATTATAAAAATACTAAAACTATAAAAGTAAACTTTAAGAAAGTAACATTTATCATATTGACAAAAGTAGAAACAAAATAAAATAATCACTAAAATAATGAACCATGGCATTTAAAAAGTAAAATTTAAATATGAATGTTCATGTAGTAAATAAAATAACACAATATATCGTTTTAACATCAGAGCAACTGAAATCATTAGGGTTTGTAAGGTCCTCCAAATGTGTCCTTTGTGTGGTTGTCATGAAGAGACAATAGACCACTTACTGCTAAATTGTCCCTTTTCATTGAAGTTATAGCAATGGTTGTGTGCAAAATTAGGATAGAGAGAGGCTCTCCATAATGAAATCCTACTGACTGATTAATTTTTGACAATTCAAATGACTCTAAACATGGTCGAACAGGTCAAAAGTAATGTCGGCTATTTATGGTGGGTGTCCTATATTTGGGTAATCAGCCCTTCTACAATCGTTTGGGACATTTAGAAGATGAGAAACCTGATGGTTTTTCAAAAAAAAACTAATGAAAGATGAAAGTTTAGAATGCAAGGTCCACGTGGCCATTGCAGAGTTCCTAAATTCCAGATTACTCTTGACATGCCAATAAAGATTTCACTTCTCCCTACAATAAAATGTTGGAATGGTATCAAACTCCTGTCAGAGTTCAGGATCCAATGGAATAAATAATAAAAAATAGCTTCACAACAACTCTGAATGGATTCCACCTCTAAAAAATGGGTCAAATTGAATGTTAACGGAACATCTAAATGGATCCGGGGCATATCTAGTGTTGGTTGTATAGTAAGAAATGAAATAGAGAAATTGATGCATTGAAGAAGCTTTTGCCTAGTAGAAAGAACGAAGTGGAAGCACACCCGTTGGATTTAGGCCTACGATTTGTATCGTTAACAATTTTTTGCATGAACGCGGCGTCGCCTCTATTAGAATCCTTTACAGAATTTATAGTGCAGCACATATATAGAGAACGAAATCAAGAGGAGGACCAATCAGCAAATTCTTCAATCACTAGTCACGAGGAATTTTCCATCAGATCCTAGGCGGACACATGGTTCGAGCTCGAGGCAAGATTAGCAGGCTACTTCAAAATCATTGGGATAAGTATTACTCGAATCAAGATTACCAGTATGGAGTCACGGAGGAAGAGGCGGAGGCCTTGGACTTTCCATCTGTTCAGTCCACAAGCTATCTTTTCACATGCAAATGTATGTCTTTTTCAATGTTTTCAAGATTGAGATAGATCCGACTCAGAACACGGTAGGTTTTTTTGTACTTCCGATGCTCACTCGCCTTGGATTTATAGATGGCATTTCAATGGACGGTGGGACTAGCATCTCTAAATCTTAGGGTATTTCTGGGTCTTTGGGACTAGGAAGTGCCAACTGGTGAAGAGCTCAATTATGGGAAACTCAAAGTAACATTTATCATCGTTTCAGCACTAACTGAAATTGCAATTAGAAAGGCGCTAGGGTTACATGGCTGGAAGATTACTATTATGTTAATCATTGAAATGAATGATATTTAAATAAAGTGTGAAGGAAATGTAAAACTCAGAAGAAATAGATTTCTAATATCCATTTTTTATAAACATTATAAATATAGAAAAATATTATAAATCTGCTAAGGGATGAAGGATAGTGGTGTTGGCTGGAGGGGATATTAATGAGATCTACCTCCCTCAAAGGAAGATGGAGGAAGCGTTAGCAAATTATGATGAAGAGAATGGGGAGGCGGATATTGGTGGGATCTTCCCTAACCCTATGCTTGAGTTGTCACTAGAAGCTTTGGAGACTCTTAACAAAGCTAGATAATGTCTGATTGTGGGAAGCTTTAACAATTTTCACTTAGACTATTTCGGAAGGGAATGTATGGGAGGAAATAAAATATTTTTAGGTTGATTTCATTTTAAATTATAAAAGTATTAGTATTATTACATTAATTAATTCTTTAATCATTATAATCATTATTATTATAATATATAAATATTTAATATTTAATTTTGAAAATTTATATTTAAATTTTAAGTGAAAATATGAACATTGAATATTTAATACATAGGAAACAACTTCCTATTATATTAAATATACACCCTAATAATTTTTTTATAATCATTATTATTATTTAATTAAATCTTTCTAGTTTAAATATTAAATTGAATTCTTTACTCATTATAATCATTATTATTATAAAACAATAGTCACAAGAGTTTATTATTATAAAACAATAGTGACAAGAGTTTAAAGACTATTTTGTTTTGTATTTAATTAAATCTTTTCAGTGTAAATATTAAATTGAATTCTTTAGTCATTATAATCATTATTATTATATTATTTAAATATTTAATATATAAAACAATAGTGACAAGAGTTTAAAGACTATTTTGTTACTTGTATTTAATTAAATCTTTCCAGTGTAAATATTAAATTGAAATTAACAAATTTAATTTATTAAAACTGGTGCAGTTCACCTAACTATTATCGTTCATTCTTCAATCCATGGGTTGTTACTTTGTGTTGTTTATTTTAAAATATCAAACTTTAATACCGTAAAACAAATTCACTCCAAGTAATGAGTTTCTGTCAAGGAAACTATAAGCAACATATTCTTAACTAGTTATTAATAATTTTTTTGCAACCAATGAGAACTGAAATAGTTTTTCTATTTAAAAATATTTAGCTATTGCTATTGTATAGATGCAAATATTATAACAAATTAAAAAATTATTTTTCTTTTTTCTATTTAAAAATATTTAACTATTGTATAGATGCAAATATTATAACAAATTGAAAAATTATTTTTCTTTATTCTAATTCGTAGAAAATTTTTATATTATAAGGGTGATTAATGTTCATCCATTACAATAATAGGAGTGGTAGTTAATATATTATTTTATTTATGTTTAATAATATTTATAACTATATTTTATTAGGGTTTTATCAAATCAAATAAAAAAGGGAAACGTATAGGATAAGGAAGTGCATTATATTTTTAAGATTTTACTAACTATATTTAGGAACATGGCATCACTTCATTTAAATATTTTCTATCACACTAGGTTTTTAATTGTTGAGTAAATAAAATTGAAATCCCCAAAATAAAAGTATTTTTTATGACACTCTAGACTTTTAACTCTTGAGTAAAAAAAATTAAAATCCCAAAAATAATCTAATTTTGTAAAATAAAATAACACTAAATTTTTTCTTTACAAAGCATGCATATTTTTATTTATTGATTTCTTTTCACAACTATTTTATAAAAAAAAATTATTAGGGTTTGAATTAGTTTTATAACTATACTTTAGGGTGCTACACATAAATAACCTACTTTCAGTAAAATATTTCTTAACTATTCATTTGATTTTCACCATTGATGTCTAATTAAATGGAGCTAAACCACATACTTTTATTAAATGAATGCATCCAAAATTACTACTAAACCACATATTAGATTAATTAAAAAATTAAAACCATGTTCTCTAAAAGTACTTACTATTATTACTTAAATAAAAAATTAACTGACTAAGATAAAATACTGTAGTGATGTAAATATGAATATGTTATTGTTATTATATTATGTAATTATTCTATTTAGTATGATTACATTTTAATATTTTAGGTAGACATTTCAAATCTATCCACACCCAATTAGGGTTAGGGTTCTACACGTTTTATTTTATGAAATTAGATTATTTTGGGGATTTCAATTTTATTTAGTCAAGAGTTAAAAATCTATGATTTCAATTTTATTTAGTCAAAAGTTAAAAATCTACAGTATCACAAAAAATATTTTCCCATGTTATTACATTTGTTATTTTATTCTTCAAACTTACAATATTTTAATGCATTTTAAATTATTTAAAAGTATTAGTATTATTACATTTTAAGGAAATATTTGTGTTATTTAATAGACTTTGTAAAAGTTTAGTTTTATAGTTAGGAAATATTTTAGTCCTATTTTATTTTTACAAAATTAGATTATTTTTGAGATTTTAATTTTATTTACTTAAGACATTTCAACACTCTTCAAAAATTAAATTTTCATTTATTGGAATGTCATTTGTCTATACAACCAATACCTAATGAGCAAAAATATTACAACTAAACAAATACTATATACAACCAATAGTTAGTCAACAAAAAAAGTAACAACTAAACAAATACTATAATAACAATGCTACAAGGTAGGTATTGGCGACTACGTGGCACTTATTTATGTATATTATGTATTGACTAAAATCAGTATTAATTAATTGCAAAATTGATCTACATCTAGCATTCTTCTAATAAACCACTTATATTTGCTCTAAGAGGTGGTTGAAGGAAAAGAAGTTGGTAACTAATTTTAGTTGTACCCAAGTGTTGTAGAACTTAGATGAAAGGGTTCTCTAATTTTTGCCTAGGGTCACTTCTAAATTGGGGATGTGGAACCCCTACCTCATACTAAGATACACATAACATATAAATGACAACAGCATATAGCCTCACTGCAATCCACAACATTGTACTTCAGCAACCACAAAGTTCAAATTCTACCATGCCTTGATTGCAGTATCTAATTATAAGTCAGCATTCTCATTTTTATGCTTCACACATGAAGCTTAAAATAATGACAACGGCATCCATGACATCATGTCTAGCCACATGTTAGCATTGTCCTTCTAATTTATATTATGACAATTCCTTCCAATGGACCAGACGGTAATTTGACCAACATTCATCATTACACGTCCTGAATATTCCGTAGGTCCATGATGGCATTGGTTTCCACGGACTCCAATGGCTGACCATCAAACTTTCAGACCCCATAAACTATTAAACCTTTACAAAGTTTTCAGGTGTCATGGCGTGGACTTCATGGTCATATTCATTAAAAAAAATTGGCAAAACGCAAGTGCATCAAACTATATCACTCCTAATGCTTGCAGTTTGCATCTGTTCTAACTGAATAGTCCCTTGGGTATTCACATTCTGTTTTGGCAGCATTGTATATTTATTCTATTTATAGATTGTAGCATTTAAGCATTTGTTGCTTAGTCCTATGTTTTATTAGTCATCTTGTAAGCAGTTGAGCAAGTTTTCACACCCTGCTGCTCATTGACATCCTAATTGACTTTTTTCTTACAAGCAATAACAATAAAGAAAGTCTTGAAATGCACATTTGGCTCCCTTAAATAAGCATATGCATACACTCATATTTGACATGCTACTGATAATCAATTCAATGATAAAACAAATAAATAAATACTGAGTGTATATACACAAATAAAAATAATAGACAAAAAAGACCTCACCATTTGAATCATATGGTGCTCAAAAGAATTGAAAAGAACTGCTCTGACTAACTTATATATTAAATAATAATATATATATAAAATATGCCCAGAGATATCCTTCTCTAGAAACCTATTACACTTTTTTTCAAAAAATTGATCAATATTATATATATATTATTATTTAATATATATAAGCTAGTAATGTTTCCACCCAAAAGTTAGCAGTATTACTATGAGCATCACCATGAACAGATAACAGTGGTAATAAAGGTTGTTGTAGCTGCTCACCAGACGGGCTACAATTCATATAGAATTGGACATAATAATCTGTAACATCATTGCTATTTCCCTGAAGAAAATTTTTAACAATATGACCCAGCTCCAGTCCTCTTCTTCTGACGAAATCTCTCCATCCACCAACCAAATGTATAAGTTAATTCAGTTCTATTTCCGTGTCTGCTCTATTGTATTCACGTCCAACTCAAATCCTAACTATAGTTTAAATTATTTTAAATAATTTAACTTTTAATAGTTTACGTTATGACAGGTTAGGAGATGTCAGTTATGACAGGTTAGGAGATGTCAATTTAAATTGGGGCCATAAAAATGTGCACATATCTGCTCTGATTATATAACTCCTTTTTGGCGTAATAATAATGTTGCCATAATCATGCCTAAGAAGCAACTAATTTCAAAGAATATAATGCAATGTCTACCCAAAAAAAATGTCTAAAAATACACAACCAATAAATTATATGATGGCCAAGACAACGAATGCAGACCTAAAAGACCTCCTGCAAACACATCTTGCCAGTGATGTCAGTAATCATCTACTCTTGACACACCAACCAGGGCAGATGCTAAGAGCGGAAGGAAAATGATGCAGAGTTTGGAAGCATGACCTTTTTTGTCAAATAAATTAATTTTTCCAGCAAGATACAATGATATAAACCCTAAACCTGCAAATGACCCTGCAATATGAAGTAAATGCAATAAAAATAAATTGGTGTATTTAACAACAAAACCAGTAGCAGAACCAAACTAAAAATTAAATTTTCACCAATTTAACTTTAGAAAAGAATTCATATTTTCAGACAATGATTCTATAAAGTAAGACAGCATTTTCAGTAGTACTTTCAAACTAAGCAACATGAAGCTAAAAAAATGTAGGAAAAAAATAAATTACCGTATTTTACAACAAAACCAGTAGCAGAACCAGACTCCAATTTAACTCTAGAAAAGAACTCATATTTTCTAACAGTCATTCCATAAAACAAGACTGCATTTTAAGTAGTACTTTCAAACTACAATAATTTATACAGAAAAATGGAATATGTGTTAGGCTTCTACTCTTCTAATTAGAACCATTCAATTTATGTGCTTTAAACTGAGGAAAGTACTTCAACATCAGGACATAGGATAAGCAGATAGTTCCCACAGACTTTAAATGCAAATTTTATTCCTCCGGGAGCTTCACTGTGTTTGCACAGTCTCCATAGTATAATTAGATTAAGCAGTGTATCAAGCCCCTTATAAAGACAGCCAAAACAGACCAATTAACTCACTACTTGGGGAAACTAAGGAAAATAAGTATGCAGAATTTTATGTATCTTCAAAGTGCTAACTGATAAGTCTTTCTAGTTCAAGAACATTCTTCTGCCTTTCTAGTTTGAACCAGTAAGGAAAATAATCTAAAGGATAGTGTGTCTTGAGACCATATTTCTTATAGTCTGATCTTGTTTGAAGGGGCATACAAACATGTAACAAACCTCTCTGATACCACTGGTCAAGACGTACCAACATAAAAAATGACAAACTATAATGCATTATAAATGAAATTGTGACAGATAATAGATACATAAGGAGAAGAGAGACAATATTGCAAAGTAAATAGAGCTTTATTTCTTTGTGAGAAATATGTACAATGGTGGAAAGCTGCATAGATAGCATCCTATACAAAACTGAGCAGCAAAGATGAAGGCATAAAAGCCTAAGGACCCTGCACATTATACTTTCTCAGAATCTGAGCATTAATTGGTTTTTCAAAAATTTGTTGGTATCAAAACCTACAAAATAGTTCAAAACTGTGTAAGATAACATCCAATACAAAACTGAGCAGCAAAGATGAAGGCATAAACACCTAAGGACCTTGCAAATAATACTTTCTCAGAACCTGAGCATTAGTTGGTTTGTCAATAACTTAGCATTTTTTGGAAATCTCTAAAGGAAACATAAATAGTCAAACTTTTATGTTAACAACTGACATAACATAATCAGGAATGTCAAATAGCCTCTCAATGGCAGTCCACCTCTCAGAAATCATAGTTCCTGATTTTGGAGGTTGAAACATATAAAAAGTTTCTTTGCACCTCTCATCATCATATCCTACTAAGAAAATCTTGTCCTGCCATATAGTAGCAAATGAAACATAATCAAGAGTTGATGGAAAATGTTCTATTTGCCTCCACACATTTTCTTTACAATCATATTCCTTCACTCCATCTTCAAAGTAATATAAACTCCCAAACGCAAATACACAACAATCAGGGAACCATCCACATGTCCACATATTTTCCAATGTTGCCCATAGTCTTGTATTAGTGTCAAATATTTCGATATTCTGGTGACAGCAACTTATCACATAAAACTTGTCATTGTTGAAAAAGCCTTCACATTCAATTATCTTTTGTTGCATCTCAGGAAGAATTTCCCACTTCTCTTTCTCGACACTGTAGCACATTGCATTTTTGCTACCATAACATCCTCCAGCAATATATATGAGTCCGTCTTGAGGTGATACTACACAGGCAAATGAAGAGCAGAACATAGGCATATCAATGCCTTGCTTCCATATAGAAGTGGAAAAATCATAGACCAAAACAGCCTTAGTGGGCATATATGTATCTTGCTTGTAAAGCCCCATAAAAACCAGTCTATGTTTGATGGAAACACAACGAGAGTTCCTGAATTTGAAAAGATATCCAGTTGGCAAAAAAGTGGCTGCTTCCCATTTATCTTGGACAGGGTTGTATATAGTTACCAGTTGACTAGATTTATGATTTCCAGTTGGGAGAGAAGGAGCTGCTTCCCATTCTTTTTGGGCAGGGTTGTATAAATGTTGCCCAAGTTTACTAGGTACCCATCCTTCATGCAAAGTTTCAATCAAACATATAAACTCCTCACATCTTCCAAACCTCATTCTATCTTCATAAAACTTAGGGTTGTTAACCATAGCATTCCAGCTTTTGCATACAGACATAAGTTTGTAATGGGATTTATAGGAGACTCTTATCAGTATTTCTCGAACTATTTCTTCTGAGAGTTCCTGAAATTACAAGCAAATTGTGAATATTCAATTTTGAAAAAAAAAAAAAAAACAATTTAAAAACTAATTAAATATGAAAGTAAAGAAGTTTTAAATTTTTTTGAACCACTTGTGAAATTCATTTTTACATATACAGAATATCTAAATAGTTTATAAATCTACAAGTAAAATGTGCAAAAAATCTTTTTTTAAAAATGTATTCTTCAAGGTGCATGCATATTTATTCAGGACAATGATTCCACAACAATTCATGATCTATTTATATGCAGATTCCATTCATAGTTAGGTTTGGGTGCCAGTAATCTCACAATTATTGGTTTGCTGACTGCTACAACTTTTTGGTTGTTGGATTCATGGGTTGAGCGATAATTGTTTAGAAAAATTAGAAGCTTGCTGGATCGTTGTTCATTCTCATTTAATCTTGGTTTTTCGAGTGATGAATCATTGTTGAGGCATAGAAGCTTGTTGGGCCCTTGCTCATTCACTTTCTCTCTCCCTTCCTCCATGTTTCTTGATCTACATTTCTCTGTAATTCTCAATGTCCCTTCCTCCATGTTACCAAATCTCCATTCCTCCATATTCCTCAAACCTTTGAAACTCCTACATTTCAAGAAACATATTTTTTAATAGTCATAACACAACATCATATGCAATAATTGATTCTTATTCTTAAGTCTCAAAATTACAACTTGCATCTTCCTCTAATTTGCAGAGTGGGTACTTCACAAACATACCAAATTAAATTTTATTATGGGATAATAGCATTCACTGTCCCTAGACTTTACATCTATCACTTAGACAAGGTATAATAAACTCAAAGGATAAAACCACATTCCAAAAGAAATTTGGACTATTAAACTAGCCATGTATTTTAAAGCATAAATAAATGTAGCTCATGACTAATTTGATCTAAAACAAATAGTGCACCCTGCTAATGAAAATAGAACTCCAAACAAAAGCTACCAAATTATATCACAATGCTTCAGAAAATTGCTTTTAGTGAGTAGTCTACTATAATCTACCATTAAGCAAAAAACTTACCGCTTCTAAAATGAATACTGTGGAAAGCAATTTATTAATTTGTTGCAAGACTAACAAAGGCTCCAAATAATGCAAGTGATGCCAATGCAAAGCCCTGTAAAGAAAATCAAATTTCACCATATATAGGATTACAGCATTAGAAAACCATGCATGCACTCATGCAAATTTTTTAAAGGTACGTATTTTTACCTTGCCAATGGCAGCAGTGGTATTGCTGGCTTCATCAAGAGCCTCAATTCTTTCACAAATTTTGTGAGTCATGCCAGCAATCTCAACAATTCCTCCAGCATCATCACTGATGGATCCATATGAATCAATGGTTAATCCAAATATAACGGTAAATTGAGCATTCCAATGCAACTAGAGTAATACCATATATGATAGCCAAAATGAAGCTTAATATGGGAATAATGACAGATTTGTATCCTAAAGCCAGCCCAAAGATAACATTTGTTGTTGGTCCTGTCATTCATGAATTAACAACATACAGATTGTAATGATCTACCCCAATTTTTTTAAAATTCCACAGTATCAACAGTAGTGTTAGTACAAGAATGTAACCAAATAACACTTCCACACCTTTTGATCACCAAGTTCTCAAAATGGAAAAGATAAGATCATACAGTGCTTTGGCTTATCAATCAAATGTCTTACATACGAAACCAGTTACAAACTTCTTTTATTCAGGAGGCCACTTATTCAGTAGGACTGCCTGTGAGCCACTGGCAGAATTTCTAAGCTTGGCTCAGACCAAAATGGTGGATATGGCTAAGAGAACATGCTATAATGTTTGGTGGTGAACATGCATTATCATCTAGGGAAGGTACTACCATCGGGGGTTACAAACAATATGTTGCAACATAATGAAATATTATCATGGAATATATGAGTTGTAAAACTAAATCAGAAAACTCTGTTTTGCACAATGTTACAGCTGCAACCAATTTGAGCATAGAAATCCTTGGAAATTAAGAATGAAACATGCAAATATGATTATATAATACTTCAAAAATCCATAAAAGAAGCATGCAAATATGAGCATAAAGTCACCATGAATGTTCTACACAATGGCAGATTAGAAGAGAGTTTCAGTTTGCTGGTTTCTTGAATCTGCTGTAGCTGATCCTTGGTCTGCAACGTCACTAACAGTCATGCACAGCCCCTCGTAACATCTCCAACACCATCCATTCCACCTACCATAACATGGGAATATCATGCATATACCAAGGCGCCATTAGACATGAAGATTTCCACTCAAAACCCCAAGCTATTCATTACCACATTCACCACTCCCTTGCTCACCCTGTACGGCAGCTAGATTGTACGGACAGTCAAGGAACTAGAAATATCTGCAATAAGCTGTCAAAAATGGGATAGAAATTGAACTCCCAGCATCACAAACATTAACCAAAACACATCTGAATGCAAGTCTACCATAACTTTCAAAACTTTGTTATCTCCAGAAATTCCTACGGCCATAAATTGAACGGTCATCAAATAGATATAAGCAGCAATCTTCAGACAAAACTCCCAAAATCATTGAAATAAACACACCAAAAATCCATTGCAAGAAGATTAAACACTTCAGAATATAATAAATCCAATGATTACAATGGCAAACTGCTCGAAATTCTACCTTCAGATTCCTGTATGAAACCACACCCAATCTACAAGAAGTTTTCGACCTCAAAAAATCTGCAAAGGGTTTTCATCTTCAAGAGGCAATGGAAGAACCCTTGGGTTCAATCCAGCACGGCATCCATCACAATGATCTCTCATCCTTCATTTTTAGGTACTTTGAAGTTTACAAAGGAAATTAATTTCTTTTTGAAAAATATAAAATTTTGGCCTCAGATCTATATTTAAGGCTAAGGCGTTCCCTTTGTGAGAAGAGAGACTGACTTTGCGGATCAATGATCTCAATGACTGCAGAGGCATGCAAGACAATTGCAACGAATCTAGCCGTCCATTTTTTCTCCCATGGCTGCAAAGGCCTGCAAGACAATCTAGCCGTCCATTTTTTCTCCCGTTTTTCTTTCATTTTGCCATCATTTTCTTTGCCATTTTGCTGTCACGGTCGCTGCTTTTTTACTGTCAGCCTCCCTGCTTTTTGGTCAACGATCTTCGCGGTCTGTTTTTCCGTGCCGCCCTAGAAGTTGCTCACGCTGTCGGCTGTTCTCACGCCAGCGAAAAAATCATGTCAGAAGAAGTCTCATGTCGTTTAAATGTCCCCGGCTTTTTTTTGGTACGTTTTGGGTCTCTGTTTTTCGCTTTACCGTTTTTATTTTGGTGACTAAATAAAAAAAGAGGCGGACAAGAGGAGTTGCTGACAGGGATTAAAAACCGGCAACAGAACAGAAAACGCGGCGTGAGTTCATACAGCCTATCAGCGAATTAATAAATGCATCCAGAACATAAAATAACCAAAAAAAATTAGTATTACTCTATTTTGTTTGACTTTTATTCCCCATATTCTATGGGTTAAAGTACAACTCACATGTCCCAAAAGATTTATAAGTGAGCCCAATCCACACCAAGAATTGAAGAGGTGAAAGATCTTTTATAAATTCAAATGCAAGGAAAGATTTTGGACAAACTGTCAAAATTTACATAGAATTATGCTGATATATATCTGATTTTTATATAATTTACTTAAAAGTTAAGATAGATTATAGTATTTTAAAGGCAACATTGAATAGATACCTCTCATAAAAAAATTACTTGAGAGGGAAGGTCGACTGTCAAATTTAAACCCTGATAATATGTATTCACTTTTGAGGATAACGAATTTTTGTCAAGATTGTTTAGTAGGTAGATTTAATAATACACCAAATTACTTTTACCTCGCCACTAATACATGGGAAATCCTTCCCTAGAAAGAATTACTTTTACTATTTAAGATTATTAAATATAGTTTGGTAAAAAATTATTATATATAATATAAAATGATACTATATTTCTTTATTTATAGTATAATATTATAGTTTATAATTAAATATTTAAATAGAATATATTAATTATTAAATGATATTTATTATAAATGTATTTTATTTATTATTAGATATAATATTTTATATAATGTAAAATACTATATGTATTTCTATTACAATATTATATTATAAAATCATATCTCTAGATTACAAAAATTGTGTATTTAATGTTTATGTTCATTTGTTATTTATTAATATAGATTTTTTATATATAATATCTATATCATAATTGTATTTACTAGCAATCACACTTTGTTGTGCAATGGGTACGTCAAAGAGTTGTGGAAGTTCAAATGCCATGTCTCTAAGTGAATGATGATTGTCTTGTATCCCTATGGCCCATTTTGTTTTTTTTCTCTCAAGTGTCATGAATTAATTTGTATAAACTTAATGGATTTCAAGATCCCTGTGTTTTGCTTACTAACCACTTCAAATTTGTGAGCTTTCATGTTTGGTGTGTAGTCTCTATTTGCATGCATCCCCTTTCTAGATTCTTGTTCATGCACTACACCTAGGTTCACTTGCATTCCATTGGTCATGACATAGGTATACCAGATATAAGCTAGCTTCAAGTGGAGAGATCCAAATGTAGGTTGATAATTATCCCATATATTTGATTCCAGAAGCATATGATAAAGTCATACATGACAAACAAGATAAGCTTAAAACAACGATATATTTGGCTTGGGAATGAAAAGAACAAACATGCCCCATTTTACATGAGTACAAGCTCAATATCTATCAAGTCCAGGTAATCATCTCCCAAAAGTATTTGAGGATGGATGTCTACCAAAGCATTTGATGGATAACAAAATGGAGTGCTCTATTTAATGTCCTATAAGAGAAGCAATAAGGATTGCACCAGGAATTGAAAAGAGAATCTATTTTCACAAGATCATCTCTAGTGCAAAAACATACACAGTTGAATCTAGAAGCTCTTCACTTAAAATAAGATCATCTTTGTTGGCCAATGGATCACAACCTTCACCTTTGTCATAAGCATCACCACTTGCATACAATACAAGGCATCTATATAGTGTTGTTACCAGATTTTCACTATAGCTCAATCAGGCGGAGTTTGTTGATTTTAAACTAAAGAAATGAGGTACATTTTTATTTACTTTCCTTCATTACATTCAATTGTATAAACAAAAAAATTAGGAATAGATTACAAGGTTATTTTAACAGATCATTGCATTTATACAAGTGCATATAATAGAGAAAAGATTTACACAAATCTTTCAAGTAATATTTATTGAATGTAAGAATGTCCATTGTCTCACACAAGCTGTGAGATTGACTATTGCTTATTCAAATACAAATTGAGAAAAACATATACATGAATAAGTAATAAAGAGAAATAAATGTGCATAGAAGGAAAGGTAACCAGTCATTGTCCGAATCATTGGCTTGCTGTGTTGACTGAGGATGTTGTAGGTTGATGTAGCCCCGAGCCACGCTCTTGATTACTGCAAGAGATTAAGCAATGGTATTAGAGCAATGCTCTAAGTAATGGCTAATTACCGACATTATATACATATTCACCCTATCCATGCGTATGTTGGTCTCAATGTGCATTAAACAAGAAATGTATGCTTTGAATGTCCTAGAAAACAAACAAGTCATCAAACACATCCAAAGTATGCATTTATTTTTCTAACTAGTGTGCTTCATGTGTAGATACAAGTGAAATTGTGTTTTTGAGTGATCCGTCAATTCATTTTATGAGTGGGGAAAATGTGGCTCCCACAAGGGTTAAGCCCAGCTCATAAGTGTTACAAAAACATTTCATATGTATTCATTAGATGCAAAGTATAGACTGTGTGAATAGAGAGAACAATCATCAAGTATGGATCAGTCAAGGTTGACTATGTAGAAGACACTATCAAAATGCTCAGAAGATAATGTATAGTCACCAAGGCAATTTCAAAAGATCTGCCACAGTTATGAATCTATGATAGTTCTACAGAGATCATAAGTGTAGAATGGATGCTACACTAGCAACAATGATAAACCATGACAGCTATCAATAAAGGCGAATTCAAAATGATATAGGTGCAGCTATATCACACTACTCATATGCCCCAGATAGAGTTATGTTCATGTTTCACGTATACAGAGAAAGATGAATTACTTTGTTAATACCTGATTGCTATAGAATGAAAGAAGAGCTTATGCTAATATAGCAAACAAAGATATGACATCCATAGCTAACAATCACATGAGTAGTCAAGTGCAAGATAATTATCCCTGACTGCTATAAAGGAAGACAGTCATGAGACATTGAATAATAGTCATAAGGCAATGACAAGCAATCATTAGTGGCCTACACAACTTCATACCAAAGGTTTGATGCAATTGAACAAATGCTTAAGACAAGAAAGAGAGTCATCTTCATCCACAATGAACAGTCAAGTTGAAGTAGCAGTCCATCAGTGGACATGAGGCAATGAGGATGCAAAGTTAGGATCTATTTCAACGTCATGCTTCTTAGCTTTTGCTACAGTTTTTAACGCCTTTTGATCATCATCTTAATTGTCTAAGGACAATCCAAACAAGGAAGTAATGACAAGATTATCATGACAGTAATATAGTGAACAGAGATCAGTACTGTGTTTTAGGCATGTAGAACAGCCCACAATGAATAGTCAACACTATTAAGGTCTGTCAGTCTTCACAGATGGAAGGCAGAGGTTAGCAAGTAAGAGACAAGGCATAACAATCCATCAATAACAGCATCAAAAGGTTCTATACATTTTGACAAAGCAGCCAAAGCGTTAAGAAGTAGTCATGTATTGACTGAGTTTGACAGTCAAGAATGCCCTTCAAAGAGAGTTCCAAGACCTTATTAAGTGGTTGTATCTTTCCTAATGTTTGCACAAAATCACAAACAATGATGATACTATGCCTTGAAAGGATACTTTGAGAGCCTTTATGATGCATAGGATAGAGGACTGTATTTTGGAGAAGAATATCAATAGTCATAAGACTACATGAGGAGTAGCATGAAGATGACAAAATGACAGTCAAGACTACATGAAGACAGTAGATGAAAGGACAACACAGTCATAAATCAAATTGCACAATTAGCAGGTTAGGGGACTGCTAAAAATAGGATAGTCAATTAAAAATGACTTTCACAACAGTATCAGAACAATAGTAATGTACAGTGTCATATGCATCTATGCATAGAAGGAAGGTAACTATTATATCAAACATGAGTAGTAGGTGATCTCATAGCATACCAGATCTCATACCTTTTGCTCATAATGTAAAGCTACAGTCTTGTGTAAGATAGAGTATATGAGGAAGATCTATGATAGTGTCAAGAGAAGACAAGCATGGAATAGTCACAACAAGAAAATCATCAGAGGAAGAGTAAAATGCAAAGATACAGTCATCTCATGATGAGGTATTTCACAACTAGAAATGAAGCCTATACATTCCAAGACAAAAGCCAAGAGGACCTGTATTTCTCACAGCCTTTCAGGATGAGGAAATCACAAATTTCCATCTTTTTCTGTAGCTTATACTTTTGAGAACAGTCATATATGAAGAGAGTGAAGTCCAGTTCACAACCATGAAGAATACAAAAATATACAGTTAGGGTTTGTTTTTCTTTCTTTTCAAAACCCTAGATGTCAAAAGCCAAACTACTAATCTTTTTCAAGTTGAAGTTTAAATCACAGTAGGGTTTTTCAACTTTTGAAACCCTAGTTCTTAATAGACAATATGATTTATTTTCACTTCATGGTTGTTCAAAGCACAAGTTAGGGTTTTCGTAACTCTAATATATATATAAAAATGGAAATGATAGTGAAGTTGCTACTGAAAATGATAAGTCTACAGAGAACAATTAAAATGTTGTTATTTTTTCCAAGAAAAACAACCAAAACTTGCATTTCTTCATGGCCATAACTGAAGACACATTATGCAGTATACATAGAAGCCACTGTCACTATAGAAAGTCATGAATGTTTGCATTTTGTTCTAGAAAGATGAAATAATCAACTCACCTACAACATTGGAGTAGATGTCAAACCCTAGAGAAGATGCCTTCAAAATGATAGAGATAACTATAGAGATGTCCAGAGCAAACCCTCATGGGCACAGAGCAGAATGACAAAAATGAAAAGTGTAAAAATGAGCTTCAAAAAATGCTTTTGTGTCTTAGGGCTTCAAAACCCTAAATGCCCGATGAGTTTTTCTTTTGCATTTTTTCTTTTTTCTTTTCTTTTGTATATCATTTAGAATAGCCCGTGGTCCAACAGATTACATAGTGTGAATCCTAGGTAATGCCACAAGGTGGTCATAAAATATGATTAAGACTTATTCCCTTTTACTAATGTGAGCACTTCGGTGCTATTTCTTTCTTGGCATGAGACATCTAATGTGAAACAATAACCTTGAAAAGATGATCTTATAAATCTTTTAAGGATTATTGTTATTTTTAATGCAAGGGAGAATATGGAATGAGATCTTATTATCTTGGAGACTATGTACTTGGATTGTGGTAGACACATGCCAAAGGAATAGGTGTTTGTTTTTGGAGGAGATTGACTAAGTCAGGAAGTAATTGGATAGTTATTGATTGATTTGACAGTTAGAGAGGGTATATAGGGGTGTTTTGATGGCTCTTAGAGTCCTTTTGGACCTTTTTTCATGACTCATTATGTTTGACTAAGTATTGAGGGACTTTCTCTTGTATTTTGGGCACTTTTGGAGAGGATATAGGCCCTCGATTTTAGGCTTTTTCTAGGCATCCGACCCAAATCAGTTTAACATTCCTTCTTTTGTGGAACCACTTGGATAGTGGTGGTTATAGTCACTTTTGTGACTCTATTGTACTCAGTTCTGATTATGCTACTTGGAGAGACTTGTGATTTTGTGATCCTTGCTCAAAATTTTGGCAAATTTGTAACTCATTTTTACCAGTTTACTTGATATGAAATACAGTGGAAACCTTGGAGGTCATTGATTGGAGATTGTGCCTATTTGTCTTATGCAGTTCTATGCTCATTATCTAATTTGATAGAGTTATCTGTGGAGTAACTTTATTTCCCCTTAACTTTTTTCTTGGAATAGAGCCTTTTTTTGCAGAAAATACTTATGCAGGTTGCAAGTTGTGTCTAGATATGCATTAATATTAAGTGTGAAATTACTTTTTCTCTTAAGAATTTCGTAATTACAAACCTACTTGTGAAATATTTATGCAGAGATATAACTGATAAGTTGTGCAAGAGATTCTTCAGTCATTTTAACAAGTGTTTGGATTGATATTTTCATGTTCCTCATTAAGATAGGTATATCACCCTTAGAGTTAAATTTCAGTTGTAGAACATATCTTTCTTACCCTTTTCCTTGTTATAGCCATAAAATAGTAAAGTTTTAGGTGATATAAAGTCAGGAAGCCGGCCTTCTCCAGAGTTTCACCATTGCTTACAAAGAGACCCACAGCTTTAGAGGTCTTCCAATGTTTCATCAAATAGACTAATTTCTACAAATTAGTCAAAATGCATAATTAGGTGATAACAAGTGTATCATTGTGTATGATCCAAAACGTCCATTAAAAAACACACACAGTTGAATTCAGAAGCTCTTCACTTGAAATAAGATCATCTATGTTGGCCAATTGATCCACAGCCTTCACCTTTGTCATATGCATCACCACTTGCTTACAACACAAGGCATCACTATAGTAAACTATCAATTATTGATCTCTCAAAATAGCTCATTGCATCTTGCATGAAATGCCTGGTTGAGTCACTCTCCCTTTTCTATATTATTGGATTGTTCGCATGAAATGATTGATTAAAAGGTAGTCTATCTTTCTATTCCTCTCTCTATCAATCTAGCTCTTTCTATATATCTCTATGTGTCCTCTATTTTTCTCTCCATATTTCCTCACGTGTCATCTCTCTATCTCCCTGTCTCTGTCTCTACCTCTCCCTTTCTATATCTTTATCTCTCCCCTTCCCTCTCTATCTCTCTATCTTTCCCTCTCTATCTCTCCCTATTCCTCTCCCCTTATCTATCTATCTATCTATTTATCTAACTCTTTAAACCTTCCTCTCTTTATCTCTATCTCTATGTCTATATCTTTTTATCCTACCTCTCTCAATCTCTCCTCTTTCTCTCTCTCCCCCTCTCCTTCCACCTTCCTCTTCCTTCACATTCAAATCTAATTTACCTAAATGTGAGACAAAAACTTGAAACTAACACATTAAAAAATAGAAACTGACATGTGGAAGATGGGTAGACAGGCCATTGAAAATATCTCTCTTTCTTTATTCCTCTTTCTCTATCAATATTCCTCCCTCTCTATGTCTTTATCTCTCCCTCTCTATTTCTCTCTCCTATCCTCCTATGTTTCTCACTCTCTCTTCCTCTAGATCTCTTTCTCTCTTTTCTCTATTTTACATTCCCTCTATATCACCTATCTCTCTCTCTCTCTCCTACTCTATATCTCTTTAAGGAATTATATCTACCAACATAGGCAACCCAACACTCCATCCCCTGCACTCCTCCAACAACATTGCCTCTACCTCTTTCTTCTTTTCCATTTTTTTTACTTTTTCCTCTATATATGTAGCTACCCGGGGTAGTCAAGTTGAAACTATTGCCAATGTCATGGAAACTCTTTCATGTCAAACTCAATTCTCTTATCTAGATATCTAAACAAACCTCTCATTTTCTTGAATTTATAATTCTTATTGTTGTCTTCAACCCACCACCCCTAAAATAGAAAAATAACCCCATTTTATAGATTACATACTCATTCAACCACCTACATCATTCCAATCTAATTAAAAGGCTCATACTATATTAATGTCTTTTTAACAGTGACCATAACTCACCTCTACTTTTTTATGTATATTATGTATTGACTAAAATCAGTATTAATTAACTGCAAATTGACCTACATGTAGCATTCTTTTAATAAACCACTTATATTTGGTCTATAAGGTGGTTGAAGGAAGAGAAGTCGGTAATTAATTATAGTTGTACCCAAGTGTCGTAGAACTCAGATGAAAGGGTTCTCTATTCGTTGCCTAAGGTCACTTCTAGATTGGGGTTGTGGAACCCCTGCCTCATACTAAGATACACACAACATATAAGTGACCACATCATATAGCCTCACTCCAATGCACAACACTGTATTTTAGCAACCACAAAGTCCAAATTCTACCATGCCTTGATTGCAGTATCTAATTATAAGTCAGCATTCTCATTTTTATGCTTCACATATGAAGCTTAAAATAATGACAACGGCATCCATGACATCATGTCTAGCCACATGTTAGCATCGTCCTTCCAATTTTATGTTATGACAATTCCTTCCAATGGACCAGAGGGTAACTTGACCAACATTCATCATTACACATGTCCTGAATATTCCCTAGGTCCATGATGGCATTGGGTTCCATGGACTCCAATGGCTGACCATCAAACTTTCAGACCCCATAAACTATTAAACCCTTACAAAGTTTTCAAGTGTCATGGCGTGGACTTCATGGTCATATTCATTAAAAAAAAATTGGCAAAATGCAAGTGTATCGAACTATATCACTCCTAATGCTTGCAGTTTGCATCTGTTCTAACTGAATAGTCCCTTGGCTATTCACATTCTGTTTTGGCAGCATTGTATATTTATTCTATTTATAGATTGTAGCATTTAAGCATTTGTTGCTGAGTCCTATGTTTTACTAGTCATCTTGTAAGCAGTTGAGCAAGTCTTCACACACTGCTGCTCATTGACATCCTAATTGATTTTTTCTTACAAGCAGTAACAGTAAAGAAAGTCTTGAAATGCACCTTTGGCTCCCTTAAATAAGCACATGCATACACTCATATTTGACATGCTATTGATAATCAATTCAATGATAAAAACAAATAAATAAATACTGAGCATATATACACAAATAAAAATAATAGACAAATTTGAATCATATGGTGTTGAAAAGAATTGAAAAGAACTGCGATAACACTAGCTTATATACTAAATAATAATATATATAAAATATACTGAGATATTCTTCTCTATGAACCTATTACACTTTTTTTGGAAAAATCAATTAATATTATATAGATTATTATTTAATATATATATAAGCTAGTAACATTTCCACCCTTGAAGAATAGGGGAAACGTTAACAGTATTACTATGAGCATCACCATGAATAAATAACAGTGGTAATAAAGGTTGTTGTAGCTGCTCACCAGACGGGCTACAACTCATATAGAACTGGACATAATAATCTGTAACATCATTGCTATTTCCCTGAAGAAAAATTTTAACAATATGACCCGGCTCCAGTCCTCTTCTTCTGACGAAATCTCTCCATCCACCAACCACTGTATACGTTAATTCAGTTCTATTTCCGTGTCCGCTCTATCGTATTCACGTCCAACCCAAATCCTAACTACAGTTTAAATAATTTAATTTTAAATAGTTTACGTTATGATAGGTTAGGAGACGTCAATTTAAATTGGGCTCATAAAAATGTACACACATCTACTCTGATTGTATAATGCCTCTTGGCGTTCCGTTCCCTTTATGAGAATGAGAGCTGACTTTGCAAATCAACGGTTAAAATTTTCTTAAAATCGTGCAAGACGATTGAAAAGTTTCTGGTCGTCGGATTTCTCCGACTGTATTTGGTCCCCGTTTTTCCCTTCTGTTCCTGTCCGCGTTAATGCTTCGTTCAGTTCACCTTGCATTTGATTTGGGGGCAAAGAGAAAGTGGCTGTTTAGTGTTAGAACAAGACGAATTGAGTAACATCACTCCAAAACAGGAAGTTGGAAACCCCTTGCCAAGCCTTCCACGTGCCATTGAGTGCGGCTGAAGTTCTGAATTTTTCCTCCCAGAGAATTGTGGGACGCGCCGTCGGGAATTCTTTGCCGTGTTTTTTTCTGACATGTAAATTTCCAGAACTTTAAACCACCGTTCTTTTCTGTTTAAACCTTCCACTGTACCGTGCTATCGTCTGTTTGTCCGTCAGCTTTTGCACCATAGCCGAGAATGCCAAAATGGAGCACATTCAGAGCTCTCCCAGAAAGTAGTAGGAACCCCATATTGCAGAGTATGAAATGTGCAAACTGTAGAGCCCAGGTTATATAGTACATTTTCTTCCTGCATGATTACAATACATTTGAGTGAATAATATACAATCGCACCACTGCCAGTTTTGTAGAAATTAGCATACAATTCTAATTGTTTTGCTTGTTTGAAGGACTGTGACCTGTACAACTTAAAAAGCTTGAATATACTATGGCGTGCACAGGTAAAGTTGACACTAAAGGATTATTTGCTTTTAAATTAACAAAACTTTGCTACATATCAAACAATAAAACATGGGCACCCGTGGCATGCACTTAAGCTTCATAATGCGAAGTGTAGCGTGTGAGTGCCTTGTTTAGAAAAGCATAATACTAGTGGGTTCAAATTATTTTGTGATATCTCCAAAAATTAAATGGGCAAAGTCGTCAAGAACCACCGATGAGACTCAAAAAGAGTGCTGGCACAATGAATAAATATGGTGTGTAGAAGTGTTTTTTCCTATAAACTACTTTGATTTCAAGAGATTCAATTTAGTTTAAAATTTGCAATAGTTTTTAAGAATAGTACATGATACCCATTGTACTAAGACACCTTTTAATATAATGTTTTTAGTTTTAAAAGTATGACATGAATATATTTTATTTTAATGTATTTTAAAGACATTAATTTCTATAGTGAGTAATAATAAAAGTTAATAGATCTCTAAAATAGTGCATTTTATATATTTTCAATTAATATAAAAATTAATATATATAAATTTATTAAAGATTATATATATAAAAAATCGTGACTAAAAACAATATATGTGCAAATTTACATAATAAAATCTTAATTAGAATCACAATGAGCTAAATGAAATTTGACAAAAGAACAAATCTTTAAGGCAAGTATCCACAAAAGAACACTCTTCCTCCCAAAGGGAAGTCTGTCTCAAATCAGGTACAAGAGCCAACGATGTTCCACTGATCATGATAAAATGAACCAAAAGCTCCTCCGATCGAAGGAGAGCTGGAGCTTTATCAACTCAAGGAATATGGAATTTGAAGCTAATAAAATAATCGTCTTGAGTCTGGCAATAATTGGCAAATTTGATGGATATTAGCCAACTAGAGATGGTGTGGGCAATTGGATTCGTGAGAAGTGGGGTGACGATTGTAACATTAATAATCTCTCTGAAAGGTTTTTTAGTCACCTATCAGAATGAAAAAGCCAAAGAAAAATTCATCAAAAGAGGTCCTTGGATGATGGATGTTATGGGCCTCTTTCAATCCTTTAATGTGTCAGATCAAGGAAGTCTCATTTTGGTTGTGTCTTTATATTCTTCTGAAAAAGTTTTATGGAAATAGAAATGGATTCTTTGTGTCTTTATATTCTTTAGGAAATATTTTATGGAAATAAAAATGGAATATTTTTATAACTCATGGTTTAGCTCATATATGGCTTGTAGCATATGAGACTATGTTGTACTTCAATTGATATTGAAAGAGATGACTAATGAGTTAGATGGTTGTAGCATGTGGACTACATCATACTTCCACTGGTGTTGGAGGCACCTAATTGTGCTTTAATATGAGGCATGCATACCTCACCCCATGCAAGATACATGTTGTGACCTTTCTTTCAAGAAAACAAGTTTCTTACCAACAAACCAACTTAAAATGAAATTTTTTGAAATAGTGACTATATTGTTGGTGGGTGCCACTAGATCCATTCCTTTCTTGTGTTTATTGACCAAAAACCTAAAGTGCATATGTGAGAGAGAGAGAGAGAGAGGAATATATAGAATGGGAAAGATGAAGATATAGAGATATATATTCATTTCTCATTTATAAGAAGTGTATCATGCATGGTAGCCCATTCCTTTCACCTCCCATTAACTTGGTCTAAAATATGACAAAATAAATCAAATTGTCTCACATTGTATCTATGCACTAAGGGAGCAACAATATTGAGTAAAAAGACTTGTAAAGAGAATTGCATAATTTTGCATGACGTTCAAAGTAGCATACTTCATGATGTGCATTCTATGTCATGTTCCTTTTACAAAAGTTTTGTCAAAGCAATATTGAACACAATGGTCTCCTATGACACAAAATGTACCCCATTTTTGCATTCCCATATCATCTACAAATGCAAACAAATCAAAAAAATTTCCTTTTAAATTTAATATTTTAAACAATTAGGAATTATAAATCTAAAATTATAACATGTCTAAATTTAATTTTAAGCCATTTGACCTCCAAATTATGCAAAGGTGTGAAATTATAACACTAATGAGGGTCACTAGGTTTCATCAATCTTTGTACTGTGTGACGTCCCCATGAGAGGATGCACGATGGTAGACTAGATGACAAATGAACATGATGTAGGTGGTGTCCATGCTTATATTTGAAAGACAATGCCTATTAAACATAGCTGACAACTAATGGAATGCAAGTGAGTCTAGGTGTATTTCATGAACAAGAATCTAGAAAGGTGATGCATGCAAATAGAGACTACCAAATATGAAAGCTCACACATTTGAAGTAGCTACTAAGCAAAGCATAGGGATCTTAAATTCCATTAAGATTATACAAATTAATTCACAACACCTTCCACTTGACTCTTGGGCGTACCCATTGCACACCAAGGTGTGATTGCTAGTAATAATGTTGCCATAATCATGCCTAAGAAGCAACTAATTTCAAAGAATATAATGCAATGTCTACCAAAAAAAAATGTCTAAAAATACACAACCAATAAATTATATGATAGCCAAGACAACGAATGCAGACCTAAAAGACTTCCTGGAAACACATCTTGCCAGCGATGTCAGTAATCATCTACTCTTGACACACCAACCAGGGCAGATGCTAAGAGCGGAAGCAAAATGATGTAGAGTTTGGAAGCATGACCTTTTTGGTCAAATAAATTAATTTTTCCAGCAAGATACAATGATATAAACCCTAAACCTGCAAATGACCCTGCAATATGAAATAAATGTAATAAAAAATAAATTGGTGTATTTAACAACAAAACCAGTGGCAGAACCAAACTAAAAATTAAATTTTCACCAATTTAACTCTAGGAAAGAATTCATATTTTCAGACAATGATTCTATAAAGTAAGACAGCATTTTCAGTAGTACTTTCAAACTAAGCAACATGAAGCTAAAAAAAATGTAGAAACAAAATAAATTAAAACCAGTAGCAGAACCAGAGTCCAATTTAACTCTAGAAAAGAACTCATATTTTCTAACAATCATTCCATAAAACAAGACCGCATTTTAAGTAGTACTTTCAAACTACAATAATTTATACAGAAAAAAGGAATATGTGTTAGGCTTACGCTCTTCTCATTAGAACCATTCAATTTATGTGCTTTAAACCGAGGAAAGTACTTCAATATCAAGACATAGGATAAGCAGATAGTTCCCACAGACCTTAAATGCAAATTTTATTCCTCCAGGAGCTTCACTGTGTTTGCACAGTCTCCATAGTATAATTAGATTAAGCAGTGTATCAATCCCCTTATAAAGACAGCCAAAACAGACCAGTTAACTCACAACTGGGGGAAACTAAGGCAAATAAGTATGCAAAATTTTATGTATCTTCAATGTGCTAACTGATAAGTCTTTCTAGTTCAAGAACATTCTTCTGCCTTTCTAGTTTAAACCAGTAAGGAAAATAATCTAAAGGATAGTGTGTCTTGAGACCATATTTCTTATAGTCTGATCTTGTTTGAAGGGGCATACAAACATGTAACAAACCTCTCTGATACCACTGGTCAGGATCTACCAACATAAAAAATGACAAACTATAATGCATTATAAATGAAATTGTGATAGATAATAGATACATAAGGAGAAGAGAGACAATATTGCAAAGTAAATAAAGCTTTATTTCTTTGTTAGAAATATGTACAATGGTGGAACGCTGCATAGATAGCATCCTATACAAAACTGAGCAGCAAAGATGAAGGCATAAACGCCTAAGGACCCTGCACATAATACTTTCTCAGAAATTGAGCATTAGTTGGTTTTTCAAAAATTTGTTGATATCAAAACCTACAAAATAGTGCAAAACTGTGTAAGATAACATCCAATACAAAACCGAGCAGCAAAGATAAAGGCATAAACACCTAAGGACCTTGCAAATAATATTTTCTCAGAAACTGAGCATTAGTTGGTCTATCAACTGCAGTTACCAACAACTCTATCTGCAGTAACGTTTAAATGACCTTCAAATATATTACATGGAAGTCGAGGCTTTTGTTTAAACATAGGCCATTGATCAACACCTTCGCGCTCACTCCATTTTAAACACAAGCCCTTGATTTCAATTTTGGCACTCACTCCATTATAAAGGCGAACCTATGGCATCGGTGGCTAGGAAAGAGGGCCGGTCCACCCACGATGCTTGATACCTTTAAAATATAACTTAAGTCACAATGACCTCTCCTCCCGGTCAACAAACAAATAGATCATAAAAGGTGACGGGCAGAAGAAAGGTGTAGTATGCATTATCTTTTAAGACTTCAAACATGACTTTCAACCATACCTCTTTAACAAGGAGCACCAATAGGCAATAGGCATGGAGCACAGTAGGCATGAAATGCCAATCAGTAATATGATATGCATAATAGTATTATCTTCAAGATATTATCAAAATCAATGATCTCTTACCAACAACACCATACCTTTGATTTCATGAGAATATCATTAAGATGCAAATCTCCTGATAGAAGATAAACTCAACAAGTAAGATCCTGAGGATACCAACATGAAGACTACACATCACTTGCAAACATAAGCATACCATCATGGGAATAAAGATTGCAAACATGAATATACTATCATGGAACAAACACTGTGAAGTAAACACTGATTGCATGAAGATCAACTCACAACTGCAATTGAGATCAAATGAAGACTATGCTACTGAATACTGAGATCACACCATATCAAATGTAGATCAATTGCATACCAAACCACTCATGAAACCAACAACCTTGATACAAAATATGCCACTTATATCTGCATCCGTATAGATCACTTCAAACAAAGATCATATATGAACCGATATAAACATTAAACATGAGAATCCATCTCAAACTCAACTGATATCTGCATCTGTAAAGATCATTTCATTGATTTGTCTTGATATTTTGTAATCAACTCATCCTTGTTTCAACCTTGATGACCAAGCATTCACACTGACCAAGCTGCAACATGATAACAAGATAAACACAAAACCTTACCATATGATAATTGAAAGAACACACAAGATGATGTAAATAGGATGATGTGAACTCCTGCTCCTCCTGATGACCTGCAACAACTATGGCAACTTTACATCATCAACTAAACAAGCTTTTGACATCAATGACAACTCTTACCATCAATACTATATATAAGCTAGCTTCAAGTCGAGAGATCCAAATGTAGGTTGATAATTATCCCATGTATTTGATTCCATAAGCATATGATAAAGTCATACATGAAAAACAAGATAAGCTTAAAACAATGATATATTTGGCTTGGGAATGAAAAGAACAAACATGCCCCATTTTACATGAGTACAAGCTCAATATCTATCCAGTCCAGGTAATCATCTCCCAAAAGTATTTAAGGAGGATGGATGTCTAGAAAAGCATTTGATGGATAACAAAATGGAGTGTGCTATTAAATGTCCTATAAGAGAAGCAATAAGGATTGCACATGGAATTGAAAAGAGAATCTATTTTCTCAAGATCATCTATAGTGCAAAAACATACACAGTTGAATCCAGAAGCTCTTTAATTAAAATAAGATCATCTTTGTTGGCCAATGGATCCACAACCTTCACTTTTGTCATAAGCATCACCACTTGCATAGAACACAAGGCATCTCTAAAGTGTTGTTACTAGATTTTCACTATAGCTCAATCAGGTGGAGTTTGTTGATTTTAAACTAAATAAATGAGGTACATTTTTATTTACTTTCCTTCATTACATTCAATTGTATAAACAGAAAAATCAGGAAAAGATTCCAAGGTTATTGTAATAGATCAATGCATTTATACAAGTACATATAATAGAGAAAAAATTTACACAAATCTTTCAAGTAATCTTTATTGAATATAAGAATATTCATTGTCTCACACAAGCCGTGAGATTGACTATTGCTTATTCAAATACAAATTGAGAAAAACATATACATGAATAAGTAATAAAGAGAAATGAATGTGCATAGAAGGAAAGGTAACTAGTCATAGCCTGAATGACTAGCTTGTTGTGTTGACTAAGGATGTTGTAGGTTGATGTAGCCCTGAGCCACTGGATTTCTCCTACCTCTTGATTCTTGCAAGAGATTAAGCAATGGTATTAGAGCAATGCTCTAAGCAATGGTTGATTATCGACATTGTATACATATTCACCCTATGCATGCATATATTGGTCTCAATGTGCATTAAACAAGAAATGTATGCTTTGGATGTCCTAGAAAACAAGGAAGTCACCAAACATGTCCAAAGTATGCATTTGTTTTTCTAACAAGTTTGCTTCATGTGCAAATACAGGCAAAATTGTGTTTCTCAATGATTCGTCAGTTCATTTTATGAGTGGGGAAAATGTGGCTCCCACAAGGGTTGAGCCCAGCTCATAAGTGTTATAGAAACATTTCATATGTATTCATCAGATGCAAACTACAAACTATGTGAATAGAGAGAACAATCATCAAGTATGGATCAGTCAAGGTTGACTATGTAGAATACACTATCAAAATGCTCAGAAGATAATGTATAGTCAGCAAGGCAGTTTCAAAAGATCTGCCATAGTTATGAACCTATGATAGTGCTACAGAGATCACAAGTGTAGAATGAATGCTACACTAGCAACAATGATAAACCATGATAGCTATCAATAAAGGTGAATTAAAAATGATATAGGTGTAGCTATATCACACTGCTCATATGCCCCAGATAGAGTTATGTTCATGTTTTAGGTATACAGAGAAAGATAAATTGCTTTGTTAATACCTAATTGCTATAGAATAAAAGAAGAGATAATGCTAATATAGCAAACAAAGATATGATAGCCATAGTTAACAACCAAATGAGCAATCAAGTGCAAGATAATCATCCTTGACTGTTATAAAGGAAGACAATCATGAGACAGTGAATAACAGTCATAAGGCAGTGACAAGCAATTATCAGTGGCCTACACAACTTCATATCAAAGGTTTGATGCAAGTGAACAAATGCCTAAGACAAGAAAGATAGTCATCTTCATCCACAATGAATAGTCAAGTTGAAGTAGTAGTCCATCAGTGGACATGAGGCAATGAAGATGCAAAGACATGATCTATTTCAACGTCATGATTCTTAGCTTTTGCTACAATTTTTGACACCTTTTGATCATCATCTTAATTGTCTAAGGAGGACAATCCAAACAAGGAAGAAATGACAAGATTATCATGATAGTAATATAGTGAACATAGATCAATACTATGTTTCAGGCATACAAAATAGTCCACAATGAACAGTCAACACTATTAAGGTCTGTCAGTCTTCATAGAAGGTCTTCACAGATGGAAGGCAGAGGTTAGCAAGTAAGAGACAAGGCATAACAATCCATCAATAACAGCATCAAAAGGTTCTATACATTTTGACAAAGTAGCCAAAGCGTTAAGAAGCAGTCATGTATTGACTAAGTTTAATAGTCAAGAATGCCCTTGAAAGAGAGTTCCAATACCTTATTAGGTGGTTGTATCTTTCCTAATGTCTGCACAACATCATAAACAATGATGATACTATGCCTTGAAAGGATACTTTGAGAGACTTTATGATGCATGGGATAGAGGACTATATTTTGGAGAAGATTATCAATAGTCATAAGACTACATGAGGAGCAGCATGAAGATGACAAAATGACAGTCAAGACTACATGAGGACAATAGATGAAAGCACAACATAGTCATAAATCAAATTGTACATTTAGCAGGTTAGGGGACTGCTAAAAATAGGACAGTCAATTAAAAATGACTTTCACAACAACATCAGAACAATAGTAATGTATAGTGGCATATGCATCCATGAATAGAAGCAAGGTAACTATTATATCAAACATGAGTAGTAGGTGATCTCATAGCATACCAGATCTCATACCTTTTGTTCATAATGTAAAGCTACAGTCTTGTGTAAGACAGAGTATATGAGAAAGATCTATGATAGTGTTAAGAGAAGACAGAAGCATGGAATAGTCATGACAAGAAAATCATCAGAGGAAGAGTAAAATGCAAAGCTACAATCAGCTCATGATGAGGTATTTCACAACTAGAAATGAAGCCTGTACATTCCAAGACAAAAGCCAAGAGGGCCTGTATTTCTCCACAGCCTTTCAGGATGAGAAAATTACAAATTTCCATCTTTTTCTATAGCTTATACTTTTGAGAACAGTCATATATGAAGAGAGTGAAGTCAAGTTCACAACCATGAAGAATGCAGAAATATATAGTTAGGGCTTGTTTTTCTTTGTTTTCAAAACCCTAGATGTCAAAAGCCAAACTGCTA
The DNA here is from genome assembly GCA_027924645.1 of Cunninghamia lanceolata. NCBI lineage: Eukaryota > Viridiplantae > Streptophyta > Pinopsida > Cupressales > Cupressaceae > Cunninghamia > Cunninghamia lanceolata. The sequence goes on from BSBN01000254.1 coordinate 12,715,025, forward strand.
ATCTTTTTCAAGTTGAAGTTTAAAACACAGTAGGGTTTTTCAACTTTTGAAACCCTAGTTCTTAACAGACAATATGATTTATTTTCACTTCATGGCTATTCAAAGCATGGGTTAGGGTTTTCATAACTCTAATATATATAATAATGGAAATGACAATGAAGTTGCTACTAAAAATGATAAGTCTACAAAGAACAGTAAAAATGCTGTTATTTTTTCCAAGAAAAACCAACAAAACTTGCATTTCTTCATGGGCATAACTGAAGACATAGTATGCAGTATACACAAAAGCCACTGTCACTACAAAAAGTCATGAATGTTTGCATTTTGTTCCAGAAAGATGAAACAATCAACTCACTTGCAACATTGGAGTAGAAGATGTTGAACCGCATAGAAGATGCCTTCAAAATGGTAGAGATAGCTATAGAAATGTCCAGAGAAAACCCTCATGGTAGCATAGTAGAATGGAAAAAATGCAAAGTGTAAAAATGAGCTTCAAAAAATGCTGTTGTGTCTTAGGGCTTCAAAACCCTAAATGCCCGATGAGTTTTTCTTTTACATTTTTTCTTTTTTTTCTTTTGCATATCATTTAGAATAGCCCGTGTTCCAACACATTACATAGTGTGAATCCTAGGTAATGCCACAAGGTGGTCATGAAATATGATTAAGACTTATTCCCTTTTACTAATGTGAGCACTTCGGTGCTATTTCTTTCTTGGCATGAGACATCTAATGTGAAAAAATAACCTTGAAAAGATGATCTTATAAATCTTTTAAGGATTATTGTTATTTTTAATGCAAGGGAGAATATGGAATGAGATCTTCTTATCTTGGAGACTATGTACTTGGATTGTGGTAGACACATGCCAAAGGAATAGGTGTTTGTTTTTGGAGGAGATTGACTAAGTCAGGAAGTAGTTGGATAGTTATTGATTGATTTGATAGTTGGAGAGGGTATCTAGGGGTGTTTTGATGGCTCTTAGAGTCTCTTTGGACCTTTTTTCATGACTCGTTATGTTTGACTAAGTATTTAGGGACTTCTTCTTATATTTTGGGCACTTTTGGAGAGGATATAGGCCCTAGATTTTAGGCTTTTTCTAGGCATCCGACCCAAATCAGTTTGACATTCCTTCTTTGTGGAGCCACTTGGATAGTGGTGGTTATAGTCACTTTTGTGACTCTATTGTACTCAGTTCTGATTATGCTACTTGGAGAGACTTGTGATTTTGTGATCCTTTTTCAAAATTTTGGCAAATTTGTAACTCATTTTTACCAGTTTACTTAATATGAAATATAGTGGAAACCTTGGAGGTCATTGATTGGAGATTGTGCCTATTTGTCTTATGCATTTTTGTGCTCATTATCCGGTTTGATAGAGTTATCTCTGGAGTAAGTTTATTTTCTCTTAACTTTTGTCTTGGAAAAGAGCCTTTTTTGTAGAAAATACTTATGTAGGTTGCAAGTTGTGTCTAGATATGCATTAATATTAAGTGTGAAATTAATTTTCCTCTTAAGAATTCTGCAATTACAAACCTGCTTGTGAAATATCTATGCAGAGATATAACTGATAAGTTGTGGAAGAGATTCTTCAGTCATTTTAACAAGTGTTTGGACTGACATTTTCATGTTCCTCATTAAGATAGGTATATCACCCTTAGAGTTAAATTTTAGTTGTAGAACATATCTCTCTTACCCTTTTCCTTGTCACAGCCATAAAATAGGAAAGTTTTAGGTGATATAAAGTCAGCAAGCCGGCCTTCTCTAGATGTTGACCTCTGCTTACAAAGTGACCCAATGTTTCATCAAATAGAATAACTTCTACAAATTAGTCAGGGTGCATATTTAGGTGATAACAAGTGTATCAATGTGTATGATCTGAAACGTCGATGCAAAAACACACAGTTAAATTCAGAAGCTCTTCACTTAAAATAAGATCATCTATGTTGGCCAATGGATCCACAGCCTTCACCTTTGTCATAAGCATCACCACCTACATACAACACAAGGCATCACTATAGTAAACTATCAATTGTTGATCTCTCAAAATAGGTCATTGCATCTTGCATGAAATGCCTGATTGAGTCACTCTCTCTTTTCTATATTATTGGATTGTTCGCATGAAACGATTGATTAAAAGGTAGTCTATCTCTCTATTCCTCTCTATATCAATCTCCCTTTTTCTATATATCTCTATGTGTCCCTCTCTATTTTTCTCTCCATTTATATGTCTCTCCATATTTCCTCATGAGTCATCTCTCTATATCCTTGTCTATTTCTCTATCTCTCCCTTTCTATATCTTTATCTCTCCCCTTCCCTCTCTATCTCTCTATCTTTCCCTCTCTATCTATCCCCGTCCCTCTCCCCTTATCTATCTATCTATTTATCTAACTCTTTAAACCTCCCTCTCTTTATCTTTATCTCTATGTCTATATCTTTTTATCCTACCTCTATCAATCCCTCCTCTTTCTCTCTCTCCCCCTCTCCTTCTACCTTCCTCTTCCTTCACGTTCAAATCTAATTTACCTAAATGTGAGCCAAAAACTTGACACTAACGCATTAAAAAATATAAACTGACATGTGGAAGATGGGTAAACAAGCCATTGAAAATATCTCTCTTTCTCTATTCCTCTCTCTCTTTGTCAATATTCCTCCCTCTCTATGTCTTTATCTCTCCCTCTCTATTTCTCTCTCCTATCCTCCTATGTTTCTCACTATCTCTTCCTCTAGATCTCTTTCTCTCTTTTTTTCTATTTTGCTTTCCCTCTATATCACCTATCTCTCTCTCTCTCTCTCTCTCCTACTCTATATATCTTTAGGGAATTATATCTACCAACACGAACAACCCAACACTCCATGCCCTGCACTCCTCCAACAACATTGCCTCTACCTCTTTCTTCTTTTCTATTTTTTTTACTTTTTCATCTATAGATGTAGTTACCTGGGGTAGTCACATTGAAACTATTGCCAATGTCATAGAAACTCTTTCATGGCAAACTCAATTCAATTATCTAGATATCTAAACAAACCTCTCATTTTCTTAAATTTATAATTCTTGGTGTTGCCTTCAACCCACCACCCCTAAAATAGAAAATTAACCCCATTTTATAAATTACATACTCATTCAACCACCTACCTCATTCCACTCTAATACTTCTCCCATGCCTTTAAATTTTCCACGTCTTATTTGACAAGACATGAACAAACTTTACTCCTTGAGCTAGATGGCCAACTGCCCTAATAATTTGCTTAGTGGGTTGTTAGAATTTTAGGTCTTTGACATAATTCATTAAATGTAGAAGATACATGAATACAATAGGAGAGATACTGGTCTTCATAGTTGATCTTCATTCTTGCATTGGTTCTTGTACCTATTCTTGCAAAGTAGCTAAGAAAAGTAGTCACTAAATCCAACCAATCCTTTAACATGGTGTGGTAAACAAATATTTATATCTTTATTTTCTACAAAAGAACCTTTGGAAGACATACTTTCTCTAAGTTTTATCTTCTTAAATGGTTTCTTGAGATGGGTTTCATAGTAGTCCTTTTATAAATCTAAGTGCTTTCTTTTATGAAATTTGATTTTCTACACATCCTCTAGGCTTGCATTCAATCCTCATAAAAGGAAACCATGGTTAGCATGACTAATCAAACTTATAACTCTAGGATTGTAAGTGGCAACATCCAAGCTTGCAATTAGGCACATGTTGATTGTGCAAACAAATTTGCTCCATATAATCAAAATAATGTCCATAATTCTCAATACTTGTTTTTGCTAACCTCCTCAATTTGGGGGAACATGAAAAAAAAAGAAATTACTAATCTATTTAAGTGTAAACAAGTATAAAATAAAAAAAATATTACCAGAATACCATACGGGTCTACAATTAGCAACATCCATACTTGCAATTAGTCCCATGCTGATTGTGCAAATAATTTTGCCACTCAAAATAATAATAATATCCATAATTTGTAGTACTTGTTTTTAGTAGCCTCTTCAATTTGGGAAAGAACATGGCTATGAAAAATAAGGAACTTATAATCCGTTGAAGTCCAGATTAGTACAAAATGAAGGTTTCATTATTCTATCAAGTTACACTTGAATGTATTGCATGCCTTACATAATTCACAATCCATGGAAATTCATACAAAATAGAGGAATGCTTCCCCTCTAGCCCATCCCTTGCGTTCCTCTTATTGCTTACCAAATTATTATATGGGGTTCCATCTATTGTCAGCATCAAAACCTTCAATTGAATTAATCATTTTATCAAGTCTTTATTTTGTCAAATTTGGCATATCTTCCACCTCAATCAATTTACCCTTTTGATGTCCTTTTTCCACCCAACTTTTGAGGATAAAATTGTTTTATTTACAATTTTTTGTAGCTACAACATAATTGAGTGGTATACCCAAATGACGCAAAGCAACTTTTGTACCCCTAGTTCTAGAGAAAAAAGAAAGTTTATTGATCACCTTTAGATAAATAGGATTCAAAACAAAAAGATGGTATCCTATAATGAACAAATCGAAGTGATACATTTTCCTCTTCTTCCATTTTTACATCTCTAGAAGCAAATTGACTTACTACTACATGAAAAATAGTTAAATGTTTGGATACAAAGTCTCCTTCATGCATCTTTAAAGAATACAAATTTCTTTTCAAAAATAACTTATTTACAAGACACTTATTTTGATATAATACAATAATTTTTATCTCATAAAGTCTTAGCAATGTTTTGAACTAAAACATTCATCAAGATTGAATTAGAAATACACAACCTAATAGTAGATCTATCTCTTCTATCCAACTTGTCCCATTCATCTTGGTCCATTGTTGATGGTAAAAAAATGAGTGCAACAATTATTATGATCCATTGATCTCTTTCCACTAAAATATCTTCAACCTCCAATTTCCACAACTTAAAGTTTTACCAAGACCAATACAATAAAAAATAATGTCGCTTATTGAATTGGCTTAAAAATGGACATTTGTAGCATCTCAAAAGTCCAACAAATGGAAAGAATGCTTAACACTAGATATTGTTCGAGTCTACCCTCATTTCACGACCATCCTAGCAATAGATGATCAATGTTTTCAAGCATTCACCTGGAGTGAGTTTCCATTTGTGTTTCTCTATTTTCTCTCTATATATATTAATTGAGATTTCTCACTCTACCTCTCTTTTTCTCTATCTCTTTGTCTCATCCTCTTTCTATCTCTCTACCACTCTTCTTTGCTCTATCTATTTCTCTCTTCCTCTCTCTGTTGTTGTATCTATTTCTCCCTCCCTCTCCTCTCTCTCCTTCTACATGCATAACCTTCCTATGAATGATATTTGTTCATTAGAGAAAGATATTATAGCCCATTTGGAAAGAATTTTAAATACCTGTCATCCATAAAATATGCATTGTACATCTCCAAATCCATTGATAGACATTGATGATGGAACTCCTTTAGATGATTGGGCTCCATTGAATGCAAAAAGATAGTCTTGAAGTCTCGATTATTACAAAATGAAGGTTTGACATAATACATTAATTTGATCTCATAAACTCATAGAAATGTTTTTAACTAAAACATTCATCAAGATTGAATTATAGAGATATAGAGAACTCTAGAGACTGAACCATAGCTCAAAGTCTATCACACAACAAAACACTTTTTGCCACTATGTTTATGCAATTAAGCTTAGTTTTGTAATCCCATGATGGGAAATGATTTTATGTTAGGAAATCGCTCTTCAATTGTCATGGGTGGCAAAGGTAGTATCTCAAAATAATTATTCATAGGAAGGTTATGCATGCACATACACCCTTTGGCATACTATACACATATTCAAAGTAAAAGTATTGTGGGCCTTGCTCAAAATATTTAAGATTCCATTGCTGATCCAAACTGTAAATCCAACCAATCCTTTAACATGGTGTGGTAAACAGAAATATATATGTTTATTTTCGACAGGAAAACCTTTGGAAGACATACTTTCTTTGAGCTTTATCTTCTGATAATCCTTTTCTAGATCTAAGTGCTTTCTTTTATGAAATTTGATTTTTTGCATATCCTCCAGGATTTCATTCAATCCTTGCAAAAGGAAACCATGGTTAACATAACTAATCAAACTAATAACCTTACAATAGTAATTGGCAACATCCAAGCCTGTAATTAGTCCCATGCTAATTGTGCAAACAAATTTACTCCATGTAATCAAAATAATGTCCATAATTTTTAATACTTGTTTTTGCTAGCCTCTTCAATTTTAGGGAACATGACTATGACAAACCAAGAAATTACTAATCTATTTAAGTGTAGACATGTACAAAATAAAGAATTCATTACTAGAATACCATATGTGTTTATAGTTGGAAAAATCCATACTTGCAGTTAGTTCCATGCTAATTGTGCAAACAAATTTGCTACATAGAATCAAAATAATAATGTCCATAATTATCAATACTTGTTTTGGTAGCCTCTTCGATTTGGATAGAAACTTGTCTACACAAAATAAGAAATTTATAATCTATTGAAGTCCATATTAGTACAAAATGAAGGTTTCATTATTCTGTCAAGTTACACTTGAATACATTGCATGCCTTATGTAATTCACAATATGTGGAAATTCATAGAAAATAGAGGAATAAAGATAGAGAGATAGAGTGGGAGAGAGAGGTAGAGATAAAATATATAAAGGGAAAGAGAGATAAATGCAAACACTTAGGGAAACATGTCATTTGCTTAAGGACATGATAGTACATCTTTAAGACCTCTTTACTATACCCATTGCACACTAAAGTGTAGCTAACTTTAACAATAGGAACATCTCATCTCCAAGCTTAATTGATTCATTCATGGCATAACCAATACAATTGGAAACAATGTTGCTTATTGAAGTGGCTAAAAAATGGACGTCACTTAACACCTGCTATTTTTTACTCTCCCCTCGTTTCATTGTCATCCAATAGTAGATGGTCAATGTTTTCAAATATTTTGTTGGAGTTAACTATTGCTATACCAGCCATATAGAATCAAGATATTACAACCTATTGGGAATGAATTTCAAATAGCTACCATCCATGGATTTTTTATTGTACATCTCTAGATCCATTGACATACACTAATGATGAAACTCCTTTTGCAATAAGCTTGATCAATGAAAAGTCTTATCAAGTCTATACCTACGCCTACCATTTCAACTAGATGGGCTTGACATGCCTGGGAAACAAGAAGATTATCAGTTAAGTGTAGTATCACTTGTAAATAATTGATTAAGAAAAAAAGTAAAAAAAAAGGGTTTCTCATCTCCATCCCTGATTTTATCCACTACTATTCAAAAACAACTTTACTTGCATGCATGCCAACATATTTAATTTACTCCATTTCTTTTCTAGGACAACACATATCACTACATTCTTTCAATGTTCAAGTGATGGATGGATAAAAACCATTTGCCATCAACAAAATTGTATGCTCTCTTCTTAAGAAATTTGAATGTTCAATGTTCAAGTGATGGATAGACAAAAACCATTCTCCATCAACAAAATGGTATGCTCTCTTCTTAAGAAATTTAAATGTTCAATGTCAAGTTACTTTTATCTACATGTTATCTCGGCGTACCTATTGCACACTAAGGCGCAATTGCTAGTTTATTTTTCACCAAGATTGAAAGCTCACTTTATGTGCCTAGGCAAATAATACATATCAACCCCTTTTCAATGAACTATAACACTTAGTTATTTGTTTATTATTTCCAACTGTTTGACACTTAATTGAAAATAATAATAAAATAGCTCATTAATCCACCCGACTTTATGGAAAATCCCAAACTTAACCAATCTCAAAATAAATCATACCATCATCCTCTATGATGTTTGGGATGAAAAATGGCGCCCTCCAGGTGACTTTCTAAAAATGGACAACTTCTCCAAAAAGTTTGGAGAGCAATCCAGGAAGCCACAAAAACTTCTGAAAGCATTGCAAAATTCTTGAACACCAACTAAGCTCAATGTCATAGAAAATAATCTAGTTCAAGAAGGGGATGCTACTTTATAATTAATATTACACTAAGTTACTAATAATTATTCCCAACCTTAGTCAACCTTAGTGAAATATTAATTAAATTGCTAGATGATAGTCACAAGCTATAGAAAACATAGAAATGCACTAATCAAACAACTTTGACCATACCAATGTGTAAAAGAAGACTTGGGACAAATAAAACAAAGGCTCTCAAGTGACTGTCTAAAAATATCAAGTGTGGCATATAGTATAAAAATGCTTTCAAAAGTGTCACCATAAAACCCTTGACAACTCTTAGCTCAATGCAACACTCGAGATAGCCAATGGCTGACTGCCAAATCACCAAAAATAGAGCTAGACTGACACTTACTATAAATAGTAGTATTCTCTGAGGACCAAAGTGAACAAACTGAGAAAACACCCAAAAAGATTGTTGTCATGCAAGCACTTACTATAGATAATAAGTATAGATAGGTTGTCTGAAATCCCTCTAGAAAGTGTTATTTAGATCCACTAGATCACTTGAGCATACTGGTGACATCAAAATACTCCTTTGATCAAACTATCACAAACCCAAAAAGTTAGCTCCAACTATGCTGCAAGAGAACTTGAAAATGGGGATATTATAGTCTGCCCTCCTTGAAATTGCTTGTCCTCAAGCAATTCACCAAACACAACCATCAGACCCATCTTTAATAATGTAACTCTAGGATCCGAAATTGATCTAGAAGGTTTGAGAACCCCCAAAAATAATGTGCCATGTTGAGTTGCAACTGCATATCTAACCCCCTCTATTCTACTTACTAAAAGGAAAACAATCCCTTGCAAGAAAGAGATCAACAAACTCATTATCATAACAGCACTTGGATCTATCATGCATCCTCTGAACTATTCTAATACAATCATGAGGACTTGTGAAATCTCTCAGTGTACCCACTCCAAGAGTCTTTGAAAGATGATCAAAGATAGGCACAAGTTTGTTGTTATGAACAAACGCAAAGAGTAAATTATCAAGGTTCACATCACAACCCTTCAAAAAATGAATTCTCAAGGTTTAGAAGGTCTGAAAAGGCATATTCTTGCTATTGTTCAAGACTAAAATAAGCAATGAATAATTTGATTTTAACAAGTTCAGCATTCTACACAAGGAACAACAACTACATCCATGTAATCTCCAAGAGTAATCATGAAAAATGGGCATTGTATTGCCCAAAAACAACTTAGAAGTCGTTGGAAAACACCTCCAAACCTTCTCCAATTGAGACCCTTTAGTCCCCTTGATAGAAATATTATGCCAAACCTCATGAATGAGAGAAAACCTAAATGTGAGGTGGATTATATATATCCAAATAGCACAATCAAAACTGAGGTTTTGAACATTTCTTCACCAAGGAATATCTCTTTCGTCTCCATAGCCTCCCAACATACTTTGTTGGTGACCTCTAGCATGAATTTAGAGTAATGAGGGAACTCCATCATGCTTATGTTGTACAACTCTAATAAACATGTATGCCTCATCAGAAGACCTTTTAATGTGACCAAAGACATCTTTACCAAAAAGAATGCCTCTCCCACAACACTTCCAAGTGCCTTCCACAAATTGAACCTCCGAAACACTAGGATCAACATTGATCATTGTTTCCATTTTGATCCCACCATCTTGTTTTTCATGGTGAAAGGTAACAACTTGATCTTCTTCTTGCAACTCACCCATGCAATTTTTTTCCACTAAAAGTCTAAAGGTAATAGATCTCAAATCTTCATGCCAAACAAGTTTTGAACTTACATTTCTTGTTGTTGTTATGAAAAATCCAGCAAGCTCAAAAATATTGTTTGGACACTTTCAAAATCTCAAAATGTAGAAGTCTTCATGATTCAATACATCCCATGAAGGAAATACATCTTCACTTACATTCTCATCATCCGGTGGTCTCCCAGGAGGATTACCAACCATAAGGATCGACACATCCTTGTGATATGATTTTGTTACACCAACAAAAAGAGAAGATTCACACTTTAATTCAATTTTTGGGACTGCTCCTGGATCCCATATCTTGATGTTATCATCAAAAGTGTTGCCTCTATTAGGAGTTGTTTCATCATCCAATATGCAAATAGGATTATCATAAGTTTATTTTGTAGACACCTAAAAGTGTCCTCAGGTTGTAAAACCCTAATCTCTACCACATTCTCCTATTTTTCCCTAATTTTCCTCTTTGATTAAATAATTAATTCTAATTGATTAATTATTTAATTATTCAATATCCCCTTGCCCCCTTTAATTTAAATAAATAAACTTTTATTTAAATTATAGGGCCTTGTCTTAATTGAATAGGTTTCACCTATTTAATTTAATCCTCTCACAATATTCCTCTCTTCAAATAAATTAAATAAATGAACCTAATTTATTTAATTTAAAAATTGCATTCCACCTCACCATTTCTCCCAATTTTGAATTCAATTTTGTCCTTTAGTGGTGAGAAAATCCTAACTGATCATAGCCCTCCATTTGGCCCCAAAGTCAACTCTCAATCATGGCCCTCCATTCAAACAGGCTCCTCTATAAAATCACTCATTCAACTTCATTTTCACCTCTTATAAGACATTTTTCTTGGCTCTGAATCTACTATAACTCTCTAATATCTTGCTAATCACACACATGAGCTTCTCAAGATGGTTGCATGAATCTGCAAATCTAAGAACAATAATGCAAGATGGAAGAGAACAATGAAGATTAGTCAATATTAGCTTAGATTCTTAGTTTATTTCTATTTGTTTGATTAGTTTTCTAAGCTAGATTTCACTTCATTGCAATTAGGGTTTGTTGTAGTTTCATTTCTGCATGTTTGAAAATCTAAATCCTAGCAACAAATGGTGAACCCGATGTGAAACAGAAAAGTCCTAACATTTTTTTTTGTTGATTTTAGAAACTCAGCTTTCATAGGTGGCTTCCTGGTCTCAAATGGACCTCATTGTTGACTCCAGGAGGCCCTTTCGGTGAAAAATGACATAAAATTTCATATATTTTCATTAGTGAAAAAAAATTGAATTTTTTTTACTTTAGGCCTCTGCATAGGGCCATACTGTACGGATCCATATGGTCACTACGCAGAGGCCCTAGTAAAAAAAAGTTGTTTATAGTTATGATTTTTTTGGCTAACATTTTTGGTGTCACAGTAAAAAAAAATGGTTAATTTTATTGTAGGTCTAATAGATTTCCCACTGATCTCTACTAAAATCCTACCTTTGCCTTCGAATCCTAGTTGATCCACCTGTCTGAAAACCCTAATCCTCACCTGACAGTCACTCTAGAAATGCTTAGACTTTGTGTTTAAACCCTTATATTTGCCTCACTAGTGGTAAAAATCACTGCCACCATACTTTGCAAATCTTCCCTTGCCGCTCTGCCAAAACCCTCTGCGTGCTCTCTGTCACCACCGCAGGTAGTGACTTTACCTGTCGCTGCTCAAGAAAAACCCTTAGACTACCTTCTGCCTCCCATTCCACCTAGCGGCCCTTGTGTTAAAACCCAAGGCGCCATCTCTGAGGATCATTTGCCGCTCGACTTAACCCAAGTCCTTAGTGTTGCCACCTCCATTGCAGACCTCTACCATTAGTTTGAAACCTAAACCCTATTGACACTGTTTTCTCCTCTCAGCACCTAAACTCTAAACCTAGCCGCCACTCTACTATTGCCACCACTTAAAACCCATTGCAACCTCCACTATTGCCTCCCAATTTTTCTATTGGTAATCTGCGGTCGCCACCATTCTGTACTCTAGTCACTGTGTATAAACCTTTGTCAGCCTAAAGTTTTGTTGGCCCCTGTTGGTGGTCTGTCTAATAGTTACTTGCAACAATAGGTAAGCTCTAACCACCAAAACCTGCCATTGAGTGGTCGTGGTGGTTTCAACACCCTTAACCGCCCTTTGGGCTCTTGGTCACTTTAGTGACCAACAAGAGGGGGCTAGGGGCTAACGGCCCCCCTCTTTTCTCCTTTTTTTTTTCATCCACCTGACCCTTGGTCACATGGGTGACAAGGGGGCTATTTGAGCCTGACTGCCAGCCAAATCATGGTTAACTAACCAGCCGCATGTGACCAGTTACACAGTAACCACTAGCAGCTTATCCTGACTATCAATCAGACCCCTCTTTGCTTTCACATGCTAAAATAGGCATTTGTTTTTTTCATTTTTTTAGAACTTGGGTAAACATATTAGATTTTCACAAAATTGGTGGTGTTGGAAAGTTGACTCCAAGAAATTTGAAACGGTACAGGTTTTGTCAGGTAACAATACTATTTTATCAATTTTTTTCTGGTCAAAGTCAACATGGTTTTCAACTTCAATCGAGCATCTATAGCTTGTCCGCTTTTCATCTGATTTTAGTGCAATTTTTTTAAAAAGTGCATAAAATCTCCAGAGCAATTTGATTATGCAATTTGTTTTCTGTAGATGATCATTTTTTCAGATTTTTACCAGGTTCATTTTTGTGGCCTTTCTGACTTGGAGGCTTGCAAAATAGAGCATCTACTTGTTATTTCATGTGTCTTACATTATCATGGAGATTTTTTTCTATTGATTTATGTTTTGTAGCTTTTGGCGTTCGTTAGGAGAAGACCTTTATTTGAAACTACTAACACATTTTGATGCAGGGCTCCTTTCGTTCTCATGTGTGTGTTTTGATATCATAGGAACACTTTGATTTTGGGGCTTAAAATGAACATTATCTTGTTGATTTCACACATATTTTTGGGGGCTTAAAATGAATTAGTGTCTTCTTTACTTGGTGACTTTTCTTATGTTTATGAGGTGCGTATGCTTTTCCCTCACACTCTAAGTGATCTTGGGAATCAAAAACACTTCTTGAACACTTGTATTTGTCACACCACACATTTGATTTCTAAAGGTTAATGAATGTTGTCTAGTGTGGTCAAACACATGTGTATGCTCTCTCATTATGTCTTAGTATGAGCCTAGAGATCAAAAACATATGTTTGTACCACTTTTGTGTAACCCTTTAGAGTGGGCCTACTCTTGAGACACATCCGCAAGGAGAACTCATTTGCGACCCCAAGCAATACTTTCATCTGGTCCACTATACAAAATAGGATAAGGCAAAAGCCAAGTGCAAACCAATATCAACGCTTACCGTACAACGCTAGTTCGAAAGGATGAGTACCTTGCATATATGAGACTCTTAGTAGGACTAGTCAAAGCTTTAGGTAGCTTTTTCAACACTTGTAATGTGTCGGTCCCTCGGATATTCACTAAGAACCTTTGTTTAGTGGCCAAAATCCTTCTATTTGCTGGTGCAAGAGGTCAAAGCTTGGAAGTCATCCCACGTTCTCGCAGTTCAAAGTTGAGATAGCAAATTCCTTGAGATCTTTAGGCCTTTGGGAATTTGAATTTTGGTACACCTGAGAAGTGTGTACCATGTAAGGGGGAGCCAGTGCCACCAACCTTCTAAGTTATTCGCTCTGAATAAGTGCAGCTCAAATTTATCTGCAGTGGGAATCCAACAAATATTATCTTTGTCAGCCTAGGGTTGTGCATGCTTACAAGTGTTTTCAAACTTGTCAATGTTGAAATAAGGTGTCATTAACCTTGTAAATTCTAATATTTAATTTTGTCCCATTTATTATTTGTAATTTGTAATTACCCATAAGGGAATGAGGTAGTTTCACTGGTAGTGGTAATTTCAGAGTCACCAAAGGTAATTAATTAGTGACATTTATGGTAGGCAATTGTAAAACTCAAAAGTAAATGAGTGTAGGTGCCACCTTGGGAGAATCTACTATTTTTAGCATTTATGATGAACATCATAATGTTTGGTGGGTGCATGTAAATAATCTATGACAACTGCAAGTTGCCATAAGATTCTATGACACTATGACGCATATGACGGATATTAATGAGTTGTAAGTTGCTATGTTTAGCCCAAGGTTTCTATCTTGGAAAGATGCTCTTTGGTGGAATCTATGATAGTTATGACATGTCATAAGATGCTGTAAGATGCCAGATTTAGTCTTGGGCACCCAACCTTTGCATGGTTATTTTTGGACAAGTGGAAGGTGCTTGTAAGATGGCATTTAATGTTTGCATGTTGGGGAATCTCATGAGAGAGAAGGTGAACACCTAAGATGAGTTGGAAAACATTTCTATAAGTATTTGCCATATATTTGTTTCTGTAATACAGATTTTAGGTACCTAGGTACTGCTGGAATGTTGTCAGATTGAAGATTGAAGGAGAGATTGGTGGTGTTGTTGTATTGTACAATCTTTTGCAAATTAATACAAACATTAGGCCTCTTTCCTGTCTGAAATTTTTTACCTGAAAGGGTTTTCTCCACGTTATGCATTGCATCATTGTGTTATGTGTTAATTTTTCTAATTTTGGATCTTTGTGAAGCATAGTTTTAATTTATGTTACAATCTCCATTGATAATACACACTTAAAAGATTGCATAAATTTTTTTGAATCAGATTTCTATTGAAGTAGTCTTGCTTTCATTTCTAACATTTTGATGCAGAGTGGCACAATGGAAGCACAACACAAAGAAAGTTCGTTCTCCTTAGCCCACCCACTTCACTTCTTCAATCCAACACAATCAAAGGCACATTCAAGGGTAATTGAAGGATTTGTTACTTAGGCTCTTGTCTAACTCTGAAGGCTATGTCTACACCTTCATGCAGGTCTGAAAACACCTTACCAACACTTGGTTTGATCACCAAACTTCCAAAACTCTCCAACCTTGACTGGGCCTAGTGAGGCTACTAGCCCTCCTAAACTAGTTTTCTTCACACCAAATGACAAAATCCCAAAGGACTAGGCAAAAAAATGATGTTTTTAGATACCCTCTATTGAACCCTATCAAACTCCCAAGTCTCCTATTCCAACTCTACTCCAGCAATCCAGAGCACTCATTTGGTCTTCTAGGCCTAATTGATCAATTTAGGCTAGGTTACAAGGCAAGTGCTCAAAATTGGGTGCATAGGTTAGAGGAAGGAACTTGGAATGACTCTACCATCCCCAAACAACACAAATCCACCATTCATTCACTCACTTTCTCAGACTTTTATCATTTACATCACCAAATTGCATAATTTCAGTCAAATACATAGACATATTTGACCTAGGGCATCACATTAAAAATGGTAAACTATATTTTCTCAGAAAATACTTTTGGAATCAAGTAGTATACACCCCTAGCCTACATTTCACCAAGTGGCATGAAATTTCATCAGTGGAAATACATTCTAGGGCCAAATTTGTGGGACTGCCTTAGAAAATAGGGTTTCTAGACCAGTTTTGAAAGAAAATTCAATAACTTTTGACTCTGACCAGTTCAAGACCTCAAACTAGTTGCATTTGAACCCAAACTCTCTCTAGTTTTAGAAAAAGTATATTAGACCAAGATTTCAGTCCATACAATCCATACACAGCAAGAAAAATAGCAAAAAATAGACAGTTTTCTTGATTTTTGTGCCCAAATTCTGTACAAAAACTTTCTCTTCCGTACTGGAGAAATATTTCCTCCATATCAACCTATCCAAGTCAGTTTAAAACTTCTACAAATAGTTTTAATAACCAAAATGAAGTTGGAACTAGTCAATGTGTCATTGACACCATTGACAACACTTGACACTATGGAGTTTTTGCATTTTCCAAAGGATGGAAATTTGTTTTTCTTGTCCAATGGAATCAAAAGATCCTCCATGCTCCCAAAACATGCTAAAACACACAAACAATAAAAAAAAACTCAAAAACCAATCCTTAGACCTTCTAGGCCTAAGTGGCATAACAAGGATCCAAGTGGACTAAGCATGATTGAGGTTTATATGGTCACCTCAATCATCTTGACCACACAAAAAGGACCATATACTCATGGCTAAAGCCTTATTACAATCAAAACCACAACTTTAAAAAAAAATGCAAACAAAGTGACTTTAGGAACCAAGGTGCTCCAAGGTGCCCTGCACCACATTTGGTATCAGACCCTGGCCAACTTTGACTCTTGGGTGGTGGTGTGGAAGCTATAGCTGTAGTGGGAGATTTAGTTGTGTTTATTTTTTGCAAATATTGTGTTGTTATTATGACTGCATCCACCGTTGCATCAACCTCTCGAATGGACATTGAGAAGTTCAATGAAATGGGGTATGAATTGTGGAAGCTGAAAATGGAATATTTGTTGGAAGAAAGAAACCAATGGTTGGTTGTTCAAAAAGAGAAGAAACCTCATGATGTCTCTCTATATGAGTGGGCAAAACTGGATAAGAAGGCACAATCATTAACTCCTACTGAATTCTAATCTTTTCCTTGAAAATGTTCTTGAAGTGGTGTCGTTCCCATTCCATGATTTTCTTCCTCACATACTTTAGTTTATAAGCTAGCTGGTTTCTCAAACCTTTCACAAAGGGAGAAACCATCCACCATTCTTGAATTAGGGGTTCCAATTTTTTATCTCTTAGCCACATATCCTAAAATTGGAAGTGTCTCACTTTAGGACCAATTTCCTCTCCTATATTTAGGCTTATTGGGAAATGATCAGACTTGGAGAATGCTAGGATTTCTGATGTGTGTTCCTAGTTTTCTTGTATACATTGGCTAGTAACAAGGAATCTATCTAGTCTTTCTGCTATCTTTAGAAAATCCTTCCTTCTATTTGTCTATGTATATTTTCCATTCTTAGGACTACAATCTATGAGATTGTTGTTCTCAATGAAACTTTTAAAATCCATTTGAGTTCTTGAGGGATGTCAAATACCCCCCATCTTGTCAGATTCTTCCATCACTACATTAAAATCCCCTCCTAGTATTATCTTTTCATTCTTGAGTATTTTTAAAAGTTGGTTGAGATGCTTGTAAAGGCACTGCTTTTGAGTTGTGCCCATTAGTGATATAATTAGGTAACCAAGTTGGCTTGGATAGAATCCAAGGCATAATTATTGTATATATAGGAGTTAGTGGTTAGTCTATTGTCATTAGATTGTGAATTATGTTCTCAATGGATATATTTAGAGGTTTTCTCCCTTGAATTCTTTTATTATTCTAAATTATTATCAATTATTTGTGTCATATTTCCTATTATATTAATCTCTTGTCCATGTTATTTCATTACATCTAGATTTTAGACAAAATATGTTTAAAATTGAAAAGTCTATGTGAAACCAAAAAAATTGTGAATCCACCTTTAAGTCAAATAAAGGGACGAAACTAGCCTTATGTAGGAATGTAGGAAAGTATTGGAGGAAGGGACTTTAGACTAAGGTTAGAAGTCCATGAAAATCCTACGAATTGAAAGAAGGAAGAAAATCAAGAGAAGGTTGCAAAGACATGGAAATGAAAAGGATGTGGGGAAGTGGAGGATGTCTATAGATCTATGTTGGGTCCACAAGTCTTCAAAAATGTGTATATGCAGAGAAGTGGAGGACAAAGTTTGTAAAAGTGAAGGGAGTATTGCATGGATCAAAGGGATGGACAAACTTTAGAGAAAAGGTCAAAAATCCTAAAGTCCACAAGAATTCTACACTTTTACATGAGGATAACTTAGAGTGTTTGACTTAGAAATTTTCTAATATTTTTAAAGTGTTTAAGTTCATGCCACACTCACCAATGGTTTGAACATTACAACTTTAAGTGATTCATTTAGACTTTCAATTCAACCAACTTTGACTTGACCTTTCCAAGAAGCAAAAATAAAACAACCAAGGCTAAGAAATAGGGCACTAGAAAAGGCAAGGAAAATACATTACAAGCAACCATAAGGGACAAGACATTGTCTCTAATAGAATATCAATAAAGACCCTATAGGAGACAAGACCAAATTGAAAGGAATAGAAACACACTAGGGTCCTCCTCCAAAGAATTATACACAAAATTAAGCATAGGAGGACAAACAAAAAAGGCCCCCCTTAGTTTCAAGAGAAATTAGGGACATGTTGTAAACAACATTGACAATATCTTTAATTGTGGAAATGTCTATAAATAATACTTTTGTGTCCTTTTTTCATCTATTTACTTATGTTTTGTTTATTTGTAGTAGTTTAAATATATATTATCATTTAATTATGCAAGAGGCTTCTGCAATGTTAGCAAGGCACATAACATCATATCTAACTATGTATATAAAAAGTAAAACATAGCCAACACATTATAAAAATACTAAAACTATAAAAGTAAACTTTTAGAAACTAACATATATCATATTTACAAAAGTAGAAACAAAATAAAATAATCCCTGAAATAATGAACCATGGCTTTTAAAAAGTAAAATTTAAATATGAATGTTCATGTAGTAAATAAAATAACACAATATATCATTTTAACATCATAACAACTGAAATCATTAGGGTTTGTAAGCTCCTCCAAATGTGTCCTTTGTGTGCTTGTCATGAAGAGACAATACCACTTGCTGCTAAATTGTCCCTTTTCATTGAAGTTATAGCAATGGTTGTGTGCAAAATTAGGATAGAGAGAGGCTCTCCATAATGAAATCCTACTGATCGATTAATTTTTGACAATTCAAATGACTCTAAACATGGTTGAACAGGTCAAAAGTAATGCCGGCTATTTATGGTGGGTGTCCCATATTTGGGTAATCAGCCCTTCTACAATCGTTTGGGACATTTAGAAGATGAGAAGCTTGATGGTTTTTCAAGAAAAACTAATGGAACATGAAAGTTTAGAATGCAAGGTCCACGTGGCCATTGCAGAGTTCCTAAATTCCAGATTACTCTTGACATGCCAATAAAGATTTCACTTCTCCCTACAATAAAATGTTGGAATGGTATCAAACTCCTTTCAGAGTTCAGGATCCAAGGGAATAAATAATAAAAACAGCTTCACAACAACTCTGAATCGCTTCCACCTCTTAAAAATGGGTCAAATTGAATGTTAACGGAACATCTAAATGGATCCGGGGCATATCTAGTGTTGGTTGCATAGTAAGAAATGAAATAGAGAAATTGATGCATTGAAGAAGCTTTTGCCTAGTAGAAAGAAGTGGAAGCACACCCGTTGGAGATAGGCCTACGATTTGTATCGTTAACAATTTTTTGCATGTGCAAGTGGAAGGTGACTCAATTATCAGCGCTCTTGGGAAAAGGTGACCCCAAGTGGGAATCTGAGCAATATAATGAACGCGGCGTCACCTCTATTAGAATCCTTTACAGAATTTATAGTGCAGCACATATATAGAGAACGAAATCAAGAGGAGGACCAATCAGCAAATTCTTCAATCACTAGTCACGAGGAATTTTCCATCAGATCCTAGGCGGACACATGGTTCGAGCTCGAGGCAAGATTAGCAAGCTACTTCAAAATCATCGGGATAAGTATTACTCGAATCAAGATTACCAGTATGGAGTCACGGAGGAAGAGGCGGAGGCCTTGGACTTTCCATCTGTTCAGTCCACAAGCTATCTTTTCACATGCAAATGTATGTCTTTTTCAATGTTTTCAAGATTGAGATAGATCCGACTCAGAACACGGTAGGTTTTTTTGGTACTTCCGATGCTCACTCGCCTTGGATTTATAGATGGCATTTCAATGGACGGTGGGACTAGCATCTCTAAATCTTAGGGTATTTCTGGGTCTTTGGGACTAGGAAGTGCCAACTGGTGAAGAGCTCAATTATGGGAAACTCAAAGTAACATTTATCATCGTTTCAGCACTAACTGAAATTGCAATTAGAAAGTCGCTAGGGTTACATGTCTGAAGATTACTATTATGTTAATCATTGAAATGAATGATATTTAAATAAAGTGGGAAGGAAATGTAAAACTCAGAAGAAATAGAATTCTAATATCCATTTTTTTATAAACATTATAAATATAGAAAAATATTATAAATCTGCTAAGGGATGAAGGATAGTGGTGTTGGCTGGAGGGGATATTAATGAGATCTACCTCCCTCAAAGGAAGATGGAGGAAGCGTTAGCAAATTATGATGAAGAGAATGGCGAGGCGGATATTGGTGGGATCTTCCCTAGCCCTATGCTTGAGTTGTCACTAGAAGCTTTGGAGACTCTTAACAAATCTAGATAATGCCTGATTGTGGGAAGCTTTAACAATTTTCACTTAGACTGTTTCGGAAGGGAATGTATGGGAGGAAATAAAATATTTTTAGGTTGATTTTATTTTGATTTTTTTTAGATAGATGTATTTAAGATATGTATAATAGTATTCATACTAGTATATTTATATTTAAAATATATATCTAGAGTACATTCTCTATGCCCTTATTTCACGTATGCATGGTAAATTGATTAAAAAATAGGCGCCTTAATGTAAGAAATATTTTTTAAATATAGGTATGCTAGTAATATCTAGAATGCAAGTCTAATTCTAACTCTATTATATATCTTAAGAATTATTATAATTATATAATATAACATTATAATAAATGTTAGATATATTAAATTAATATATTATAAAATAATTAATATATAATATTATAATATAGGTTAGATATATTATTATAATATAATATATAATAATTATAATTAATTATTTTTTTAAGGTTTGAATGAAGGTTAGATATAGAATTCTAGTTTTGTTTAGGGATTGGGTTAGGATTGGGCTTATAAATAAGGTTAGGTATAGGGTTACACTTATAAATCAATACTAAATATAGTCTTATAGTTATGGTTAGAATTAGAATTAGGCTTAGATTGAGGGTTAAGATTATAACTACAGTTTGGGTTAGAATTACGTATATCCTTAAAATTAGGGTTACAAATAGGATCATGATAACAATTAGGGATTGGATCATGGTTGGAATTAGGTTTAGGGTTAGAATTAGGGTTATGTTTATGTTTATAAATCTTGTTACATTTAATGTTTTATTCACTTACTAAATTATGGTTAGGGTTAGGGTTCCATGTATGGTTAGGGTTATAGTTAGAATTTAAATTAGTGTTAAGGTTAGCATATTTATCTTTATAGAAATATATGCTAATTCAATCTTAATTTTAAATCTAACCCTTATCCTAAATACAACCCTAACTCAATTTTTAACCCTTTTTAATTTCAATCGAAATTGTAATCCTAATAACCATAATTTAATAGAAAGTTTAGCATTCAAATTTACGACTTTATGTTTAGCGGGCTCATTACTTAAGGAGGGTTCAACATGTAGGGTATTTAGGGATTAAGTTTCACATTCAAGGTTCAAATTTTAACTTTACAAATTCAATTTTCAATGTTCTAACATTGATATTGAATGGTCTATATTGACCAATTATTATTTCATGTTCAAATTAAGGTTTTTATTTCTAACCCTGACCTAATTCTAACCCTAATTCTAACCCTAAAGATAACCCTAATTTTATGCCTAACCCTAGTTCTATCCCTAATTCTAAACAATAACCGACTAAAACAATAATTTATGTTGCAAAATATTATTTTGTATTCTTGTTATTTTAGTTTCCTTTTCTCAAACTTGACACTTTTTATTGATAAAAAATAGCTATGTATTTCATAAGTTAATATATAAAATAAATGATTTGTTTTGTTTTTGTATTACCTTTTGAAAATTATAAGAAAAGTAACAAATACTCACATATATATTATATATACTCTCCAAACCTATGAAACAAATTACTTCTTTAAACTAATCAATCATTTTCTTTTACAATATAATTATTAATAATGATTAATTATCAAATCAAAATAACATGTAAATTTATTTGTAAGATAAATATTAACTCAAAATAACATTTAAATTCAATTTTCATAAAGAACCTAAAATGTGGTTACATTGTGGTCACCAACTCTTTATATATGGACTTAAACACATATTACATAATGGTTGTTTCTATAGATAACTTATTATAAGAGAAAACTTGATTAAAGTGCAAAACCAACCCTAATTCTAAGTTGGACTCTCACCATTGCACTAAAGTTTATAAGAAGTTAAAAAAAAGGCTCCCTTAATAAACTCAACATATACAAATGACTTCAGATAGAGGATTTACAACACACTAATGGAAAATAAAAGCATGATCTGAACTCACCAAAAGACAATAAATATTGGAAAAGAATAGGAATGAGCTACCCTAGATAAATATTGCTACCAAACATTAGAAAGAAAGATGAATTGGGGATGTGTAATTCTTGTGAGGCATAACTATTGCTAGCATCACATTAATTTAAGAAACATTTTTTTTGCAAGGAATGAAAGCAGCCTAAGATTGTTAAAGAAGATATTGCCATGGATGATCCTATGACATTTACATGGAAATTTAACATACCAATAAGGGTGTTGGAATCACAAAAAAGACATTAAATTTTCAAATTCTATAATATTGGATTTCAATGCTTCAGATTTAACTATGTAATCCATTATGGTTTTTGATCACACTTTATGATCCATCATCAGAATGATGAGAACTAGAGAAGAGAATGTGATGCTGATAGATCATCCAATAGGATCTTATAAGAAATATTGATATAACTCAAGGAATAATGGTTCCTTTAGCCATATCAGATCTCAACAAGATTTGTTTTCTATAATGATGGAAGCTTGGAATCAAGAGCTTACTCATGCTGTGAGACATAGTCGTGGTTGTCTTTTACTTGAAGGACATAGACATGATTCGGATATAGTGCTTAGATTGTGGAGAGGGGATTCAAGATTTGAAATAGACTATGATGGTAAGTAGTGCAAAAATGTTTGTGAAGGGAAGGAAAATCTAGATGCAATGCTTTAGAGGGTAGGGAATTGAAGAATTTGTTGGAAACTAATCCCATCCACCATAATAGTTATTTTCTCTATTCATCCTCCATCTTTGCAGACAAGGCATTGCTTCTCATTCAATTATAAAGACTTTTACAAGGGACAAAATCTGCCCTCTCTTGTCCCTATCCTATATTTTAGATTTTGTTTCTTATCATATTTACTATTTTTTAGTAGCCCATGCTCTATAGTTTCTTTCATAAGTGAAGGATTTTATTATTGAAAAGATGAATGGTTTTGATGCTGTTGTTTTTCCTATGTTCTTTGGCGTAGTAAAAAGAGGAATAATGTTCTATTTTTCTATTCTTTTATATGTAAGAGTTGAAGCTTTGTTTTAAGAAAAAATGTGTATTTCAATTTTCTCCGTGTAAGAGTAGAAGCTCTATTTTAAGAATAAAATATACTCTATTTTTCTCTGTGTAAAGCTCCTATCCTTGTAATATGACAATAACTGTGTTTTGAGTTAGAATGTATGAGAGGATACTTAATACTCTATGAGAAAAAATATGAAAGGAGTAACAACTCTATTATACTGTTATTTTCATAATATTTAATCTCTATTATTATTTTTGTGTGAAAGAGCTCTATGTAAAGAGATAAAGCTCCATTGTGTGAGACTCTTCCTACTCTTTTTTCTTTTGTCTACTTCATTTGGTATCATAGCCAACAAAAATTTAAAAAAAAACTAACATCTACAAATTACAACAAAGGTATGTATAATGAACAATAATATTAATGATGATATAATAAAGTATGGAGAGAGATAAAGAGATATGGGAGAGATTAGTCTTTGTCCTTTACTAAAAATTAGTAAGTATGATAAGAAAAAAAAATTAAAAAGTAGGATGAAGATAAGAGAGGGTAGATCATCCTTTGCAAAAGTTTTCACAATTGAATGAGAAGCAACACTCTATCTACAAAGTTTAGAGAAAAAATATATTGTGGTGGTTGGGATTAATTTCCAACACTCCCCCATAATCACAACTACCACCATCTAGGATGCCCAAATGATCTCTTAAATACTCAAAAGATTCCTTTTCCTAATAGCTTTGTGAAGATGTTTCCATACTTATCTTCAGACCTATTGTGTTCCATATAAATCTCTTCATTATTGATTAACTCTCTGATGAAATACTATCTAGTTTTTATATGCATATTCCTTTTATGAAATATAGTATTCTTAGATAGTGCAATTGTTGAATTGTTGTCACACAAAAATCTTTCTTGGTTCTTCTTGTTTGTGTCTCAAATCTATTAAGAGTTTTTCTCATCTGAATTGCCTAACATGTTGCTCCTGTTGCTCGTACATACTCTTCTTTTTTTTATGAAAGAGTGACAATGGGTTATTTCTTGGATGCCCATGATACTATGCCTATTCCACAATTAAAAACATAACCAGATGTACTCTTCTATCATCAATTTTGCCTACATAATCACTATCTATATGTCCTATGAGTTTGAACTCATCAAACCATGAATAATGAATTCCATGATTTTTGGTTCCACTCACATATCTCAAAATTACTTTTCTTGCTTACCAATGAGTGTCTTTTGGAGACACCATGAACCTTGAAATAAGATTCACACCATACATTATGTGTGGCCTCATCATTAACAAGTGAATTAGAATACTAATGAGTCTTTTGTACAATGTTGCATTAACATTAGATCCCTTATCATCATTTCTTAACTTCAAACCTATCACAGCTAGTGTTGGCATTGCCTTACAATTCACCATATCGAACCTTTTCAAAATATCATTTGCATATTTTGCTTGTGAAATAAATATGCCATTTTTATTTTGATTCACCTTAGTGCCAAGAAAATACTTCATGAGACCCAATTCGGTCATTTCAAATTCCTTCTTCATGGCTCCTTCAAACAAGTCAATTGATAAATTACCAGTGAATATCAAGTCATCAACATACAAACATAAAATTAAAATTTGACCTTGCTCATTAATCTTTATGTACATTGTAGGCTCACTGTTGTACCTACTAAATCCATTCTATAAGAGATAAGAATCAATTCTACTATACCATTCTCTAGGAGCTTGCTTAAGTCCATAGAGCACTGTTTTGAGTTTGTAGACCTTGTCGTCATGGCCTAAGATCTCATAGTGGCTACTCCAAATATACGTATTCTAAGAAACCATTGAGAAATGTGGATTGTACATCCATTTGATATATTGGCCACTTGTTTTGAGTTGCGATTGTCTATACTATTCTTAGTATGTCCAAATGAGCTATTGGAGCAAATGTTTCATTGTATTCAACTCCATATTGTTGTGAATAACCATTTTCTACTAGTCTTGCCTTATGCTTCTTCACATCTCCTTTAGCATTTAACTTGGTCTTATAGACCCACTTTACCCCTATCACATCTTTTCCATCTAGATGATCCACTCAATCCCATGTATGATTCTTTTCTATAGCATTAATTTCTTCATCCATCGCTTGTGCCCAATTTCATCTTTAATTGCATCTTCAAAGTGAATTGGATAATGTATTTGTGAAAATAATACAAAAAGAGAAAGAAAACCAATATTATGTTCACCTTCATTTCGATCATAGATATCTGTCAAACTTCTTGTTTTTTATCTCCTTAGACTTGCCAATGTTGGATTTGACATATCACTTGATGTATTTGAAGTTGATAATCCTACACCTGGAATTCCTATTGTAGAATGTGTAGCTTCAAGTGTACCTTGTGATGTTTGTTGTTGTTCATTCCATGGAGTAATCATATGAATGTGAGGGGATGTCCTTCTACTTGATGAAGGTGTCACTTGTAGACCACTTTGTTGATATTTAGTGGTTGTGAAAGGAGATACCATAGAAGGAACACTTGGTGGAGTTAATAGTTCTCTATCATCTTAGGGTCAACTTGCTGCAATACTCACTATTTTCTCTAAACTTCCATCCCATGCTTCTTGTTCTATGAAATGCACATCATTGTTGATTATTAGTTTTCTAGTTATAGGATTATAGAATTTCTAAGCTTTGGTGTCCTCATTGTATCCTACAAAGATACATTTTTCTCTCTTGTTATGCAATTTATTGTTCAATTCATCTAGGACATGTACATATGCAACACATTCAAATACTCTCATATGAGCCGCACTAAACTTTCTTCCACTCCATGCTTCCTTTGGAATTATGTTCTTGACACTCATCGTTGGGCATCTATTCATCATTTAGACTATACATGCTACAACCTCTACAAAATACTCATTTGGAAAATGTTTATCCTTCCTATGAATGTCCATGATTTTTCTTTTTTTTCTCTTTGCCACACCACTCAGTTGAGGTGTGTACCTACTAGAAAATTGCTTGTGAATTCGACAATGCTTGCAAAAATTCAAGAAGGCATTTTAGAAATATTCTCCACCTCTATCTATTCTTAGAACTTTGATATAGTGTCTACTTCTCTTCTCAACTAGATCTTTAGATTGACAAAAAAAATTTAAAATATTATTCTTATGTTTCAAGAAAAACACCCATGTTTTTCTAGTATAGTCATCAATGAATCTCAAAAACTAAACACATCCACCAATGAAGGTGTCTACATTGGTCCAAACAAATCAAAGCTAAAAATCTCCAATGGTGTCTTTTCTCTAACTAAATTACCAGTTGGGAATTACTCTGTATGTTGCTTTCCCAAAATTCACCCTTCACATGCTTTATCTAGTTTTTCTATCAGTGGCAAACCTTTTACCCTATTTTTCCTATGTAGAAAATCTTGACCTCCAAAATTTAAGTGTCCAAATCGTAAATGCCAAAGGTAATTCTCATCTTTTATTTCATAATGAAAAGATAGTTCAGTGATATCTTGCTAGGTTGAATGTGGAACTTCTGAAGGTAACTCAAAGAGGTTCACACACTAAAAAATATTTATCTTGACTCACTTGTGGACTCACTGAGGGGAAAGCTTGAGCCAATTCCATCCTCAAATCTGATTTCAACCTCAAAGAAAACATTCTATTGTTGGTCATTTAAACTATTTCTATAAGCTAATTTTTTAGAAATTTGTCCAAAATTACACATTCCTTGTTTTTAAAAAATACTCTATACCCCTTGTGAACAATCTACCCAGTGCTCATCAAATTATATTTTAAACCAAGAACAAAAGTAAACATTTGAAATAAACTTTCCCCCCCTAATCTTGGTTAGAATATTGATGTTTCCTTATCCCATGACTAACACTTCATTATCATTGCCCAAAGTAACATCTAATTTATTGATTTATCCAAATTTGAAAATATTTCTATACTCCTTGTCATGTGATTACTACAATCTGAATAAAAATTTGCATAATGGACAGTTCTTACAATAATAACATTGAACTTGCGATTTTTCATACCTTTGGCCATGAGAATGATTTTGACTTGGGTTTTGGTTGTTCTCTCTTTGACTTTGAATTTGTTGGATGGGTTCTTCCACCACTTTATGAATTTCTTCCTCTACCTCTAAAGTTAGATCTTCCTCTATCTCTACCATGACTAACTGAAACTTGTGACTTGAAGGCATGCTCTAAAGAAGAGCTAGATGAACAAATTTGCCTATGCTAATGGGAAATGAGAGATGCATGAAGCTTATCTACAGAAAATTGTGAAATATTTTTTGTCGCTTCTATAGACACAAGAATAGATTCAAACTTTGTGGGAAGGCTTCTCAAAAACTTTTCTACTATTCTCCTATCTTCAAGAGTCTCACCATGAGATCTATTAACCAGTCCAATAACTTGGGTAAAAAATTAATCTATAGATTAAGAATCCTTCATAGATATAGTTTCAAAATCTCTTCTTAGCATTTACAACTTTGAAGTTTTTACCTTATCCATTCCTTGATATGCAATCTAAAAGATGTCCCATGCTTGCTTTGATTTTGTTGCTATTGATTTTGATAGCTAGATCAGATCCCTTCTAGAGACCGACCTAGTCATAAAATGTTGAATGCCCTACCGACCTTAGCATTTCAAGATCTTAGATTGTATTATCTGATTAAGGTAGGCCCCAATTGGGGGAACTCACCATTCTATGTATCTTGAAATTACAAATAGGTCAGGACCTATTTCAAATGTAACGTATATGTAATTTAGCACCAAAATGTTTGTATGATCTCATATAAATGAAGAGTGACTGGCAGTCATAATGTATAGCAATCACTACAAGCACAGTGAAAGGGCTTAGTTGATGGTTGAACTGGTTCAACGGTTCAATAGGTTCAAAGGTTTGACAGTTCAAGGGTTCCACCGACAGTTGAACTGGTTCAATGGTTCAATGGTTCGACAAGTTCAAAGTTTCAACAATGAAGGGATCCGCTGATGGTTGAACTGGTTCAACGGTTCAACGGGTTCAAAGGTTTGACAGTGCAAGGGTTCTACCGACAGTTGAACTAGTTCAATGGTTCGACTATTCAACGGTTCAACTGATTCAATGGTTCAAAGGGTTCGATAATTCAAGAAGAGGCCATGGTTCGACTATTCAACGGTTCAACTGATTCAATGGTTCAAAGGGTTCGATAATTCAAGAAGAGGCCATGTTGTATTTTGATATCTATGTTTTGTACCTTAGCTGGGCAAAGTTGTAATCTGTTTCTACTCTTAATATAAATCAGATCTGAGATTTTCTTGTTGGGTGTTTCACCTCCAACAGGGAGGTTTTTCCTAGGGTATATGTGTGTTATGTGAGCATTTATGATTCATTGTTTCTTATTGTCAATCTGAGTATTAAAATTAACATGGTTTCAGACCCAAGTTTGAATTAGTATAATCAGATTTGCAGTATTTAGTTATTTACAATCTGCTCTTATCATTAAAGATTGGATAAAATGGCTCATAGTCTCAGGGTTGAAGATAGATTGGATGGGGCTTCCAATTTCACATCATGGAGAGTCCGCATCATGCTTGTGTTGAATGAAAATGACCTTGCAGACTTTGTGACCAAAGAATCTTCCGAGCCTGAGCTAGAAGGATAAAACACCCAATGGAGGAAGAAAGATCTTCAAGATCAGAAGATCTTAATTGATTCAGTAAAAGATCACATTGTTATCATCATCTCCAAGATGAATACAACAAGCAAAATGTTCAGAACCTTGGAGGAGATGTATGAAATCAACAACACTAGTTGTGTTCTAGCTTTGAAGCAGCAGTTTCATCACATTAAGATGGCTAAAGGTGAATCTGTCAGGGCTTACTTCATGATGATTTCTTATTTGAGAGATCAGCTCTCATCTATTGGAAATATTGTTCATGAAAATGATTTAACTATGCTATCCCTCAATGGTCTTCCAACATCTTGGGAATCCTATGTTCAAGGAATTAGTGCAAGAGCTGATCTACCCAAGTTTGATAGATTAAGGGCTGACTGTATCCAAGAAGAGTCTCGACTAGCTGCTACAGGAGTTATCAGAAATACTCATGAAGATAATCATGTCCTTGCTGCCTAGTCTTTCAAGAAGAAAGGAGGCTATTGGAAGAAGAACAATTTCAAGAGGAATAGAGATCAAAGGTCTAATCCATCTCATGATTCGAAGAAAAAGAAAAAGGACATGTCTCACATCAAGTGCTTCAGGTGTGACAAATTTGGCTACTATACAAGGGACTGTTTATCCCAGTCTATGCAACAAGGAGCAGACTTAAATGAAGTCTCAAATCAGTCTAATATTGAAGACTTCCTTTTCATTTCTGCTTTGTCAAGCAATGTACCCTCAGACAGTGATACTTGGCTGATTGATAGTGGTGCATCTAGAAACATCACCAGCTATCAAGAGCACCTCTTTGATTTAGTGGAGAAAAAGTCTAATCTTCATGTGGTCATTGGTGATGATGCTCGCTATTCTATGAGAGGTTTTGGTACTACTTCCCTTAATTTAGATTCTAGAATTTCTCTGCACATCAATGATATTTTGTTTGTGTCAGGAATCAAAAGAAACCTTATCTCCATATTAGCACTAGAAGATAAGGGTTATCAGATTACATTTTCTGAGGGAAGGGTGCTTGCATGGCCTAAGAAGTCCAACATCAAATTAGCTCGTGTCATTGGGAATAGGTATGAGAGCCTATATAATCTTTCAGCACATCCAGTTCAAGCTCTCATTCATGAAGCACCAGAGTCAATCAAGCTATGGCATAGAAGACTTGGACATCTTCATTTTCAAGCCCTCCCCACACTTGAGAAGATAGTTAAAGGTATGCCTAAACTTAGTCATATTCATGATAAATACATGCAAAGGTTGTGCTATGGGTAAGAACACTAAGAGTCCATTTCATCAAAGTGAAAGTAGGTCTAAAGAGAAATTAGCTCTTGTGCATTCTGATTTATGTGGACCTATGTTTGTTGCTTCCCCAAGTGGATTCTTGTATTATGTAATCTTTATAGATGACTACTCTAGGAAAACTTGGATTTACTTTCTCAAATCAAAAGAATCTGATGAAGTTCTAAGTAGATTCAAAGAATTTAAATCTTTAGCTGAAAATCTATTTGGGAAAAGAATTAAAGTTTTAAGGTTTGACAATGGAGGTGAATACACCTCAGGTAGTTTTCATGATTTTTGTGTTGAGGCAAGGATCAAGAGGGAGTTTTGTGTTCCCTACAACCCTTAGCAAAATGGGGTTGCAGGAAGAAAGAACAGATCCATAGTTGAGGCATCAAAAGCTATGATTCATGATCAGGATTTGCAGACTTTCTTATGGGCCAAAGCATCTAGGACTGTTGTCTACATTCAGAATAGATGCCCTCACCATGTATTGAAAGATATGACTCCAGAAGAAGCATTTTCAGGGATCAAACCTGATACTAGTCACTTGAGGATCTTCAGGAGTCCAGTATATGTCCATGTACCCAAAGAGAAGAGAACCAAGTTGGAACCTTCTGGCGAAAGAGACATTCTTGTGGGCTACAGCGAAATATCCAAAGCATTTAGAATTTACATTCTAGGTCAGAAGTTTATTAAGGTTAGTAGAGATGTCACTTTTGAAGAAAATATTACACTCAAAAGATCTAAAGGATCAAGTTTAGAGATTGACAATGAAGTCCATGATAACCCTCAAGACATGGATATTGAGCATGATACTGAGATTCAGAGAGAGTCTATAGAATCTGAAAATCATGATGATCCAAGTGAACCTTTGGATCCTACACATGAGTAAGAAGAGACCTCTCTGGATTCAAGAGGCAAAAAAGTTTGTAGCTCCAAGTGGCACACTTAGAGAAAGAAAGAGAGCTCAAAAATTCTCAAACTATGTTGTATTGATGTGCAATCTCATTGAGACTGAACCTTCTAGCGTTGAAAAGGCCATGAACCAATAGACATGGAAGAATGCTATGGATGACGAATATCGATCTATCATTAAAAATGATGTTTGGGATATTGAGCCTAGACCCAAAGGTAAGTTTGTTGTATCTTCCAAATAGTTGTTTAAAATTAAACATGCTGCTGATGGAAGTATTGAGAAATACAAAGCTAGATTTGTGGCTCATGGCTTCTCTCAGAAAGAAGGCATAGATTATGAGGAAACCTTTGCCCCTGTTGCTTGATATACTTCCATCAAGACTATCATTGCTATTGCCGCATCTAAGGGATGGAAATTACATCAGATGAATGTAAAGACAACCTTCCTCAATGGTGTTATTGAAGAAGAGGTCTACATTGAGCAACCTGAAGGCTTTGTGATCCATAAGAAAGAATATCATGTATGCAGATTGAAGAAAGCATTATATGGCCTTAAGCAAGCCCCCCGTGCTTGGTATGAAAGAATTGATAAGTACTTGGTAAGCCTAGGATTTTGTAAGAATGATGTTGATCCTAACCTTTACTTCAAGGTATTCAATGCTGAAATGTTGATTTTGGTTTTATATGTTGACAATCTATTCCTAACTGGAGGTCATCTCATTCTTAGATGTAAGGAAGAACTGACTTCAGAATTTGAAATGAAAGATCTAGGTCTCATGCATTTCTTTCTAGGGTTAGAAGTATGGCAAAGACCCAAGGAAATTATTCTAAGTCAAGGAAAATATACCATTGATATTTTGAAGAGATTTTGAATGCTAGATTGTAAACCTATGCCTACTCCTATGGAAACTAACTAAAAGAACTTGAGTGAATCTGCAGCTAGGTTTGATCTTGTGAATCCCACTGAATATAGGTAGCTGATTGGATCCTTGATGTATCTAGTTAACACTAGACCTGACATTTGCTATGCAATGAGTGCCCTTAGCTAGTTTATGTGCGAGCCAAGGCAGATTCATCTTGTTGCAGCCAAGCATATCTTGAGATATTTGCGTGGTACAGTTGGATATGGTTTGAAGTACTCTTCCAACACAGTCATTACCTTGAAAGGCTATTCTGATTCTGATTGGGTAGGAAGTGTCACTGATAGAAAGAGGACTTCTGGAGTTTGCTTCAACTTGGGATCCGCCATGATATCCTGGTGCAGTAGAAAATAGTCTTCAGTAGCATTGAGTACTACTGAAGCAGAATATATTGCAGCTTGTGTGGCATCTCAAGAAGCAATGTGGCTTCGAAAACTCCTTGCAGGTTTGTTTGGACAACCTTAGGAACCTACAATTATTCACAGTGATAACCAGAGCTATGTGAAGCTCTCTGCCAATCCTGTGTTTCATGACAGATCAAAGCATGTGGAAACTCAATATCACTATATCCAGGATATGGTGCAAAGGAATTCTATTCAGCTAAAGTACATCAGCACTGATGAGCAAACAATAGATGTTCTCACCAAACCCCTTGCTCGAGTGAAGCTTGCATATTTTCGAGACAAGCTTGGAGTTGTGGAGAATGAAGCTCTAGCTGAGAGGGAGTCTCAGCATCAGTGATACATTATATTGTATCTTCCACCCTCTGCAAGTAGGCATGGTGGTAATGCAC
Source organism: Cunninghamia lanceolata (assembly GCA_027924645.1). Taxonomy (NCBI): domain Eukaryota; kingdom Viridiplantae; phylum Streptophyta; class Pinopsida; order Cupressales; family Cupressaceae; genus Cunninghamia; species Cunninghamia lanceolata. The sequence continues at coordinate 12,747,663 of BSBN01000254.1, forward strand.
TCTTCTCTGGGAGAAGTTTGAGGTGAAAGCCCTCTTCCACCCTCTGCGAGTAGGCATGGTGGAGCCACCCTCTGCAAGTAGGTATGGTGGATATCATGGGAGAAATTCCATGATGTTCTTGTTCACCCTATGGGAGTATCTATGGTAAACGTCATGAGGATATGACAATAAGCACTTATGTTTTCATCCATGGGAGTAGCCATGATGTTAGTCACTATGTGACGTGATCCTTATGAAGGAATCCTCCCTAGCTAAGAGGGAGTGTTGATTTTGATAGCTAGGTCAGATCTCTTCTAGAGACCAACCTAGTCATAAAATGTTGAATGGCCTACCATCCTTAGCATTTCAAGATCTCAGATTGTATTATCCGATTAAGGCAGGCCCCAACTGGGGGAACTCACCATTCTATGTATCTTGAAATTACAAATAGGTCAGGACTTATTTCAAATGTAACGTATATGTAATTTAGCACAAAAATGTTTGTGCGATCTCATATAAATGAAGAGTGACTGGCAGTCATAATGTACAACAATCACTTACCAAATCTGCTCTGTGAAATCAGTGATCTACTACAAGCACAGTGAAAGGGCTCTGCCGATGGTTGAACTGGTTCAACGGTTCAATGGTTCGATGGGTTCAAAGGTTCGACAGTGCAAGGGTTCTGCCGACAGTTGAACTGGTTCAACCGTTCGACAGGTTCAAAGGTTCAACAATGAAGGGCTCTGCTGATGGTTGAACTGGTTCAACGGTTCAACGGGTTCAAAGGTTCGACAGTGCAAGGGTTCTGCTGATAGTTGAATTGGTTGAACTGGTTCAACGGTTCAACGGTTGGACGGTTCAACTAATTCAATGGTTTAAAGGGTTTGATAATTCAAGAAGAGGTCATGTTGTATTTTGATATCTATGTTTCGTGCCTTAGCTGGGTAAAGTTGTAATTTGTTTCTGCTCTTAATATAAATCAGATCTGAGATTTTTTTGCTAGGTTTTTCCCCTCCAAGAGGGAGGTTTTTCCCAGGGTATATGTGTGTTATGTGAGCATTTATGTTTCATTGTTTCTTACTGTCAATCTGAATATTAAAATTAATAGTTGCCACAGAAACCCTTGAAAGAATACTCTCATTCATTTCCTAAAAGATGTAGAAGAGAGCCTTTGAATCATTTTTCTTGTTATCATTGAGAAAATCATTCTCTTGTTGAGATAGTGCATTGTATGATGTTGTATCTGTGGGTTCAGTAAACCCATTCTCTACAACTTCCCATAAATCTTGAGAATTGAACAAATCCTTCATTATAATTGACCAATACTCATAGTTATCGCCTGTAAATTGAGGAATCTCCAGATTTGAAGACTTGTGTTAGAAGAATTCAGTAATTATACTATCCAAGAATCTTATATTTCATAAGAGGAGTAAGCATATGGACACTAGATACTATTTCATCAGAGAGTTAATCAACAATGGAGAGATTCATTTGGAACACTACATGTCTGAAGATTAATATGTAGACATCTTCACCAAGCCATTAGGAAAATAAATATTTCAGTATCTAAGAGATCATTTAGATATCCTAAATAGTGGTAGTTCTGATTAACGGGAGCGTTGGAAACTAATGGCAACCAACATAATAATTTTTTTCTGTTAATCCTCCAGTAGATAGGGTGCCGTTTCTTATTGAACTGTGAAGAATTTTGCAAGGGACAAAATCTACCCTATCTTGTCGCCCTCCTTATTTTTAGATTTTGTTTCTTATCATATTTACTAATTTTCAGCCGCCCATGCACTATAGTTTTCTATCATAAGTGAAGGCTTTTATTGCTGAAAAGATAAATGGTTTTGATGCTGCTGTTTTTCTTGTGTGCTTTGACATAGCAAAAAGAGGAGGAATGCTCTGTTTTTATATTTTTTTTTATGTAAGAGCAGCAGCTATGCCTTAAGAAAAAAAATGTATTTTGATTTTTTGTGTGTAAGAGTAGAAGCTCTGTTTTAAGAAGAAAATATGATCTGTTTTTTCTCTGTATTTAAATTGCCTGTAGTTCTAATATGACAGCAGCTCTGTTTTCAGTTAGAGGGTATGTGAGTATACTAAATACTCAGAAAAAATATGAAAGGAGCAGCAGCTCTATTATACTCTTTTTTCATAATATATATAATCTCTGTTGTTTTTTAATTGTGAAAAGAACTGTGTGTAAAGAGTTGTAGCTCCATTGTGTGAGAATCTTCCTGCTTTTTTTCCTTTTGTCTCCATCATTGTTAGTCACTGTATTTCAAAGGTTTGGAGGAGTGTCAGGACGGTTTTATATCAAAGGCAGAAGGGTTCAAGGAGTATCTGGACTGTATTTCAAATATTTGTTGGTTTACTTACATATGTTCTCCAATATTTTTATCAATAAAAAAAGTTGCATGGTGCATCGTTGATAGGGTAGGATGCCAAGTAGCCACAAGGCTTCGAGGGAACCACCGGTATTGTAATTTTTTTGCCCAAAAAAGGAAAACAAATCTTGTGTAGACCAAAACCACAGTACAATAAATAATCCGAGTTCCAGAAGCGTAAGCAGTACCTCAATGCATCTTTAAATCCCAATGGTCCCTCAGCAGGAGTAAGCTCTCGATTCCAAGGAGGCAGAAGCTCGTTGAGATCCGATATGTCTGAAGGAGCCGTTATTTCTTGAGCTATTTCTGTATTTATTATGATACACATATTGTTCATCGCTCTTTTGCTGATTCGAACAGCCTTACTGGTATCCTTTTGTCTTGGACATGCCATATGATTTTCCATTGCAATATATTCTTTGTCCTCTTTTGGCTGTTTTTGACAGGAATTCAGAGGATCTTGCTTCTCTCTCCCTCCTTGCTAAACAATTTTTCATTGTTAATCAATGTGATGTTGGCAAGATGTGGTTAACAAGGCATCTTTCCATTGCCAATTCTTCTTACGATCTGATATCTGGGAGTGGTTAATAAGCATTCCTTTCTACTCCTGGTCTGCTTCTCCTTTGGTGAGCACGGATCATACTTCTTTTTCTGCAGAAAAAGAGTGATACATGCCAGAGTGGTTAATAAGCATTCCTTTCTACTCCTGGGCTGCTTCTTCTTTGGTGAGCACGGATCATACTTTTTTTTCTGCAGAAAAAGAGTGATCCATGCTCACCAAAGGAGAAGATTGTAGAAGTGTAGAAACTAAAACATGACCATGCTCTTCAAATGAAAAGACTATAGAAAAAAAAGCATGATCCATGCTCACGAAAGATCAGAAAGGAATGCATCATCCCAGATGAATACTGCTGCCAAAGATCAGATCGAAAGAAAAATTGACAGTGTAAAAATGTCCGTGATAACCACATTTATTGCCAACATCACATTGATTTAACAGAGAAATAGCCTTGGCATTACTCTGATCAAAATTTGCCTTACAATTGAATGGAAAAGCTGAAAGAGGCGACTCTTTATGCTGAGCAATGAACCTGTGGGTAAACGGGCGGATGTAGAGTTCCTTAAATGCAACCTACGGTTAGGTATAAACCTAGAGTGTGTAGATGTTTAGGTAGAGATTTAGGTTCCACAAAAACAATTAGTGCCTGACTACAATGTACTTAATTTAATTTAATTTTTTCTTTAAATGTTGTCAGATTTGATATTTACTTTGATAATAATTTTAGATCTTATTTTGAAGTTAACTATTAATTATTTATTCAATATATTATAAAATAGTTCAAGAAATATTTGTAAATAGGAACCATTATAAATTTTTAAATAGATATTTGTGTACAAAATATATTATACTTTTATTGTTATTAGAATAATATTGGTATAAGATAATATTATTGGTATGGTTTATGTTAGCTAAATATATTATCTATAATATAAGAAAATTATTTAAAAAAAAACGTTAATAATCATTAAATAACATTTCAATTTTTATGAATGAATATTAATTATATTTAAAAGAACAAGGTTTTTGCCAATGATGGCATGGTTCGGTGGTTAAGTCGCTCGGTTGTAGTGGTGGCCATTAGAGTTCAAACCCCCACTGGGCCAACGAGCTCGCAGGGCTATTGTGACCTCACCGGTTCATTCCTCCGGCTCCACATAACCAAAAAGAAAAATAAAAGCCATCTAATTGTCTCCACATGACCAACTCGAGCATATGAGAACACCATCATTAGTCAAAGTATGTTGAACTACTAAATATTTTTAAGTTACACCCTTCACCTTTGTATCTAAATGTTTTCTTTGAAAATTATTAATAATGATATATTTCTTACCACATTAATTTTTAACTATTCAATATTTTGAAACTATTAAATTTTTTGGAACTTGCACTCTTCTTCCTTATCTCCGTATGAATATTTAAAAATCAAATTGCCAACATTTAATTACTTTCTTATAGGAAATAACTTTGGACCATTTTACTATTTTATTTTTTAGTTAGTAAGCATTGTAGTTCCTTTATAACTCTATTATATCTTTAAGATACATTTTTACTACACTTTTAAAATTGTAAGGGAACAAATCACACCTACATAAATTTTTTAGGGTATTTTAATTTTAGAACAATAATTAATAAAGAATCCTCAGATAAAATATTGTGATAGGATGACAAGTGATAAAATAACTATTGGGAGTAATATTAAACTCAAAGGAAAACAATAAATATATGTAGATTTTTTTTAAAAGAGGGGTACAAAATTATTATATAAGAAACCACAAGTACAAAGCCAAAGGGGCAACCACCCCTAGAAACAACAAAAAGCCAAAAAAAGCACTATCACCACTACTAGCCAAACTGGAACCAAGAAAACATCCCCAACCCCAAAACCCCAAACATGGGCCTCAGCTAAACATCCATATCCTCTGAAATCAACCTCTCCAAATTTTGAACACTATCTTGGGACAATTGGTTCCGACCACTAACATTCTAATCATCCACCTACTTTGAAGCCCAGTTAGCCAAGCAATCAACCACTTAGTTCCATTCATAGGGGACATGGACGAAAGAAACAAAGTCCATCGAGTGACACGACTGGAGAATCTATCAAACCACTAAAGCCAACTGCCATTGCACCCCAACTACCACCCGCTCATTTAGCAGGTTTATCACAATTTAGAAATCAGATTCACAGATAACCCTATGCCAGCCCAGAGCATACCCTATTTCTAAAGCACAAGGAATGGCTAAAGCCTCCATAAAATTAGTTATTTGTTGCCCCTTATAGATAGAGAAGAAGAAAAGGGCAGTACCAGAGTTATGCCTTCCTAATCCCCCAATCCCAACATGACTAGGATTCCCCCTAGAAGAGCCATTCGTATTAATCATAAAAATACTTGGAGGTGGAGGGTACAATCTTTCATCTCTTTGAATATTGCTCTTAGAATGACCTCTTTTCCTTGCCCAAGAAAAGCAATAGCCTCCAACAACTACACCTAGATTTTGTGCCACTTGCAAATCCCCAATGTCCAACTTGGTAGAAAGATCACACTTAGCTACTAAAGTCTCTTGAAGAATTCTAAGAATCCTTCGACACACCTATTGAACATCCAACTTCCTCCCCTGAAAAATGCTCTAAAATTCCTTTCTAGCCAAAGCTGCCAAAAAATGAATGAAGTCCACCAATATACTAGGCCACCTACATAAAAGAAGCCTCAGCTCGGGGCCTACCCAAACTTCTCCAAAAATTAACCAAAGAAGAAGCATGGGCATAGGCCTAGTTCCAAGCACCCCACCAAAGATGCCAAATCTCATGGGCTAGGGGACATTGGAAAAACAAATGAGCCTGACACTCCTCACCACCATTGTAGAGGAAGCACATAGAAGGACCCTGAAAACCCCTCTTCTGTAGGTTATCCAAAGTGAGCCAGTGATTCTAAGAAACCAACCAAAGGAACTAATTACATTTAGGCCATCCAAAATTATTCCACACAAACTTCCACTAAGGAGAATACATCTCCCCAAACTACTGCCTGCCCAGCTCCCGATTTCCAAAAGCAACTGAGTACACACCTTTTGGATTAGGACTCTAGGCAAGGGAAAATCTATCCCCCAGAGAACTACAAACTTGACCATAAAAAATCTTGGTTAACTCCTCTTGATCCACTAGAAACCCCCTAGATGGCCATTCAGACAAAGCTTTCCATTTGTAAACCTCCACTTGACCCAAATGTTGAACCAATTTGAAATGCTCCACACGACACCACCACACCGCAAGAAAGAAGTTGCACAATGGATATAAGTGCTAGTACATAGACAATATAGGTGGGTTCCCATCCCAAGAATCATGCCAAAAGAGAGCCTTAGAACCCCTGTTACAAATCCAAAACAACCCCCACTTAATTAAATTTATGTAGATTTTGATGATGTTAGTTGTTGTAAATTTATTTGCTAATGTACCATAGAATAAAATTGTGTCCAAGGATTGCTAAATAAATATAAAAAAGAGTGTATAACTACTTGATTCACAAGTGTGTGTGAAACTGATCTCCATGAGTGCATAACTAGATCTATGAATCAAAGTAAAATATAATCCATGGATTTGAACTTGTCAACTATGTTCATCTTGTGCCTATAAAAAAGATTGTCCTTGACATCTGGTGTAACTATGTTTGGTAAAATGGCATCAAGAGAGACTCTTTGGAGGCTTTCTTGATGAGGATTTGTTCTACTTTGGTTAAGCCTTGGTTCAATTCAATGATGATAAATAATGATTTAAGATAATAGAAAGACATGCAATATGTTCTTAGGATATTTATGAAACACCAATGAACTCTTTGTGATTTAATGATCCAAATTCAATTGGGAATTTGGCTAACAATATTTGGTGAGGAACCAATGATATTGTAAAGCACAACATTGAATAATTTGGTAATCTCATTGAGAGAGGTGTATTCCTATCCAAACTACATTTCTTCATTCTTAAAATAATAATATTTATGCATGTTCAAAAGTCACCATGAACATCAAAGGTCATCACATCCTTTAAATTCAAGGATTAATTAACTAATGAAAACCTTATTTATTCGGTATGGAATAAATTCTACCCCCTTGAGAGGAAATGGGCGCCACTACATCCATGTTCTAGAATAAATGGGGAAAGCATTTGGCAATGTGCACCCTGGTAAACCGCTTTCCCTAATGGGAAAATTTTCCTACATGTTTGACCATGGTGTATGGCCCATATTGAAGAGGAAGACGTTTCCTATTTGGTCCCTAAAGTTTCTCCTTCTGTAGATGAAGCCAAATTGTGTCATGAACTGAAAAGTGATGAGGTGTACAATGTTGGTCATGTCACTCCTTGTACTTCTAGTTGGTGCACTACACTATCTCATGAAGTTGATGTTGAATATGGAAAATCCTTTCCATAAACTTGGATCCCTAGTCAACCTCTTCAACATGTGATGATACCTCATTCATCATAATTGGAAGTACAACATCTATGTGAGCTAATGTTAAGTATCTATTCTTTATAGCGATCTTGTTTAGGGATCGATAATTAATGCATAGTATCCATGGTGTATCCTTCCTCTTAGCTAGAATGATTGGACTCCCACATGGTGAGACACTTGGGTGAATGTGTCCCTTTTGAATTAACTCTAGAATTGGTCACTTGATCTCATCATTATCTAAAACTAATCTTCTACAAAGTGGCCCATTTGGTAATGTTGTTTTTGATATTATATAAATTGAGTGTTTCATTTGACAGTGCAATGGAACCCCTATTAGTGAGGTGAATACATTATGATATTTTGCCAATATTTGATCCATCTACTTGTACTAAATTGTGGTGGTGGTTGTGCTGGTATGAGTTTTAGCTATGACTAACCTTGTATCCCTAGGTTGAATCATTAGCAATACCAAAGCTCTAGTTTGAGCAATCAAACATCTACACTATTTTTCACTAATTAGATATGTAGACCTTATACAACTTACCTAGGCATATGATACTTTTGTTCACCCAACTTGACAATAACACTACAAGGTTTGAACTCATAGATTCTATGATGCTTGTACATGTATGGTTCTCCCAACAACACATCACATATGTCTAAAGGTGCCACATCACAAATTATCTCATCTTTGAATGGTTTGATGGAATAGGATAAACAACACTACTTTCTTACCTAGATATATCGCCCTTGGCTCACCCAACCTATAGAGTATTGTTGTGAATGGGAATTTTCTATAGGTTTAGCTTTTTGTTAGTGTCAACAAAGATAAAATTATTTTTATTCCCACTATCAACAATAAAATATAGGGCTCTTCCATTCACCCACATCTGATAATGCAACAAATGTTCCTCATCTTCACGAGGAAAGATTTTATCAATGACAATCATGGCATAAGGGTTTGCTTTAATGATCTTCTCACCATCCTTTTGTTCAAAAAGATCTATGGGCAAAAAATCAACTTCTTTGTCCACTTTATGCATCTCTATCATTAATATTTTAGCAACTCAACAATCCTAAGTGCTGTGTCGACCACTTTTGTGAATTTCACACCACGCACCTATGTCTTTTTGTTTCTCTTTAGCACCCTTATTTGATGATAGTGATTGTGAGGAGAATCCCTTGGTGTTCTATTTTCCTACAAACTCAGTAATGCCTTCCTATTTTGATTTGTTGTTTGTTAGATAATTGTTTTTTCCCCTTTGATTGAATGTATCTGTTGTCCCATTTTTCTTTGCCCAGAGTCAAATGGTTAACCTAGTATTTCCTTGAAAATCCTTTGGAAATGTCCCTATAAATCTTAAAGTGCCAAATTTCTTAAAAAGCCTTGCCTAAAAAACCTTACCATTGGAAAGAGCTTGAAAAAATAGGTAGGTTTATCTTTTACACCCCCCTGAGATTCGGCCAGGTATATAAGTTATTCATGGTCAAAGTTTTGGTCAACGTACAGTTCAAATGTACATTTGGTAGGGTTGCAAATCTCTATCAGCCTTAGAAAATGATGAAAAAGGTAAGTTCTATGCATTTCGGAATGCATATTGGGCTCAAGGAAATGCATATACATTGAGGGACTCTATCAAAGATTCTAGGAATATTCCCTCAATGTATATCAGGTTCCACATGCATATTGTGTTGTATGTCTGAACATGCATCAGTTACATACAAGGTAGATTCCTAGAATAACCTGCAAATGTATATTTTCTTTGTATATCAAGTTTGTATATTCGCACATACAATCCAACATACAATCAAAATATACAAGGCCGATTATATGCATGTGAACAGTGGAATGTACATTTAGCCTTATATGTTTCTTTGTATATTTCGCTTGTATGTTTTTCACATACAAGCGAAACATACAAAAAAACATACAAGGCTGAACATACAAGAGGTGGGGCCTGCGCACATACAAGGCCGATTGTATGTTAGAAGATACAAGTGAGCATGAATAGTAGAATGTATATTTCACTTGTATGTTTGCACATACAAAGCTGATATACAAAGGTTTACATACAAGCCGGACCTGATTGCATTTTTAACTTGTTTTATAAAGTCTTGGGGTTCGTCTTGTATATGGGCGATTGTATATTGCGATATACAAGTCAGAGATATAAGGGTTGTATGCAAGGCAGACTTGAATCGAAGATCAAATTCAACATTTCAGGTCTCGGGTCCGCCTTGTATATGTATAAGTGTTTTGTATATTTGAACATGCAGGGAAATATACAAAGAAAGTGATACAAGCTGGATCCGACCCAGCAGTCAAAGCAGTTGATAAATTTTTGGTGTCCGTGGCTTGTATATTTGGCACTTGTATATTGCAATATACAAGCAAATAGACAAAGGAAGTATACAAGTCGGATTTCAACGTCTTTTCAGGCTATTTCATAAAATTTTAAGTCCGTGACTTGCATGTACAATTATCCTTGTATATTGCAATATGCAAAGGGTAGATATAGTTTTCAGTGATGCTTCTTGAACCAGCTCAGCAACGAATCAGGCAGTGCCATGTGGTGGCAGACATACATGCAAGTTAACATACAAATGGTGGGGCCCGCATATACCAAAGGAAATTGTATGCATATACAATTTCAAAATTCAAAGGGCAAATTCAAGTGATAGATACACAGATGCAAAGCAATATATATAGGTGGTTAACCAAAACTTTGACTTCCTGTATCTCCTCCATCCTGGCGAATTTTGACATGCTGTAAGAGACAAAGATGCATATTTTTGTCCCCTCTTTCATTTGGCAAGGTTTTCAAGAGTTTTTATAACTTTTTAATTTTAGATCTAGAGTCACATGTTTTGAGCAGCGAACATTCCAGCGACTACATTAAGCAGATGAAGATATTTTCACCATTCATTGCTGCACCATGATGAGGTAGCTTGCATTGATGGTAAAAGATATTTCCCTACTTCCATGTTTCAGATATTTTTCATATATGTGTTGCTGAGAAAGGACGAGTAAGCTGCTTGCATTAAAGACAGAGAATATCTTCTAGTTGCCCAGTGCCAGATATTCGACGCCATAATTTCTGCAACTGGACAGTCATTCAGGCGAGGATATTTCTTGAGATAGCTCTTAGAGTGATTTTTTTAACCAACTTAGGGTTAGTTTAGAATGCTATATATATGCATTCATATGATGTAAATAAGGTAGGAAAATTTTTAGTATTCAGGCTTTATGTTTCCAAACAGAGCCTTCTATACTGTAATTGTGCCTTCCCACTGAATATACTCAAGTTATTTTGCCTCTTTGGACTGATTTCTAGTCCTGTGTGATTCTACATATAGTTTTTTGTGAATGAGTTTGTTCCTCTCAATCATCTGGTTTCTCGCCTTTGCTAGGATCAATTGAATCTGTGTATGTTTGCTTGTTATATTTGGTTATGCTGTGCATTTCCTCACGATTGTGAGGGTTCTTTTATTAAACTTGGTGAATCACCCTTTGTTTTCAAACTTTTGTTTCATCCTTCACTTTAAAGCATTCCTTCTCTCGTTTCCTCTTAAGATTCAGTAGTTTTAGGTGATAACCAATTAAGGAAGCTGGCCTTCTCTAGAGGTGTGATCTCATTTAGTAAAGTCCCACACTTAGAGATCATTCCCATGTTACTCCAAATTGTCGAGGTTTCACAATTGTACGCAAGGGTGCAAATCTGGGTGATAACAACTTTGGCATGCCCGGTGGGACCAGAGTTAGAACATAATCAAGATAATAATCACTATTGCTAGTTTTGATGTACAGCCAGTGATTATAGACCTTTAGAGGTTAAAGTTTGCATATCTGGTGACTCACACTGAGGAAGAACAAGCAGACCAGTCCTGTTGATACATGTTTTATGAGAAAGATTCAAACTAGGAGTTCGAGCTCATTTGAATATTTGCAGTTGTCTTCACATAGAAGGTAGAGCACAGTTGTAGTAAGAACCTTGGCTTCTAAAATGATACAGTCAACTCCTCCATGTTTCAGGCCAGTTGCACCTATAGTCCTTGCTATGGTCCAAACTATCCTGCCTCTAGCCATCCTAATGGTGAAAAATCATCCATTCGTGGCTTTTGATGGGGGCAGCCCTTTAAATTTAACAATACACGATGTGATACCCATGGCAGCTTTGAAGAGTTTGCCCTATTTCACAGGGGAAAATCAAACTACCCCTATTGAGCACATCAGAGATGTGGCTTCTCTATGTGGAGTGCATCACATCACCAAGAAAACGTAGCCATCAGGCTGCTGGCTGCTTCTTTCAAGGGAAAAGCATTACAATGGCTTAGGAGCCTACCAGTGTAGACCATTACAACTTGGGATGATCTAGGTGATAAGTTAAATAAGTAATTTCAGGATAAATCAGACAACTTGTCACTGGTTGAACAGATGACCACCATAAAAGAGCTCCTCAAGAGCAAATGATGGACTTTAACTTTAGATTCTAGAATACATGGGACATAATTCCTACCATGGTAAGGCCTCCAGCTAAATATGCATTCTTTATTTTTTGAAAGCCCTGAACAGTGATATTTCAGTAATGATTCAATCATTAGGAGGTACTAGTTTGCCTGCTGCATATGAAATGGCTATTAGGGCAGAGAATAATCTAATTCAGGCTGGAAAAATAGCACCTAGGCCACCCATGCCCATCTTCCTCAAAAATCAAGCTTCCATGTCTTTACCGATTCCATATTTTGCCCCTTTACCTATTACTGCAGCACTACGAAGTACTGCCAACTTTGAAGCTGCTACTTCTAGCTCATCACAAGAATTAAAGGATATTAAAAATAGCCAACAAAAATATAGAAAATATTTTGCAAACTTTTGGCAATGAGCTAGTGAGCATTAAAAAATAGCAATCCCAGAGCAGGTAATCTTACCAGTCACAACCTCAAGGGCAAAATTAGTAGCCATATCAAGGCTAAAATCAGCCTTATCAAGCTAATAGGCCTCCATATCAAAGTAACTACCAAGGTGCCAGAGAAAATGTAAATCAAAGGCCTTTTTAGCCTTATAATCTAGCACCTATTAACGCAGTAAGGGACCTTGTCCCTACTCAGAACAATCTTGCAACCGAGTACGAATGGTACTATCCATGTAATCAGCCACACAATCAAGCTGCCTATTCAAATGGAGTCATAAATCAGGCTTTAATGGTGCAAAATGTTGCAGTCCCATAGTTAAATACACCTAATGATGGAGCCGTGCAACATCAAGAACAACCTCAGGGAGATTCTACTTTCATAAACTAGCAAGAAGCTGAGTTCTGTGGCATAAACAGTGATAACACCTCAGTTGCAGCAAATACAAGAGCTAAGAAGAGGGGTTACAAGATTGAACAAGCAGCAAATAAAGGAAAAGCACCTACTGATGCTTCTATAACTCAATTTCCCCATATTCTACAAAGAAATACTTTAGCAATGGCAAGGGAAATGCCTCATTTGCAAGTAGAGGTTGCTGCTACAAAATCACAACAAAAGGTAAGTATCACTCCACTTTTCAATATTATTGAAAATATGAAGAAGATGAATGTGACAATGTCTATGTGGGATTCTTTAGCCATCCTGGGCCAAAAAGACATATTGCAATCTGCCTTGTCTGATTTGAAAGTATCCAAAGATATGACTGTTGGATCTAGGGCATACAACTGAGAGGGGGGGGGTGAATCAGTTGTATAGAACTTGTTCTATTTCAAACACTTTATTCTCTGTTGTTAGTTAGCAGCATATCAAATAATCATTCATGGAAGCACAATACCTAAACACAAGAGTAGATAAGCATCAACACATTGAACACCAAGATTTTGACGTGGAAAACCCGGTTAAGGGAAAAACCACGGGGTGATTAACCCAAGAATTATTCTCTGTTAGAAGAATAAGGAAAAATGAATGGCACATGCCAATAAGGGCTCACTGCCCGAGCACACTGCTCACAAAGAGGCCCACTGCCTACAAGGAGACACACTGTCTACAGAGTGATAAAAATCACAGTCTTGAACTGGAGAATGACATCTCTACCATGTCCGGATCAGTTCTAATTAAGCCCAACAATCTCTGCTCTGCCTTTCGCACCTTTCTTCGCTACACCATCCTCATCCACATGCTACACACTGAAATGAATTCATAAATCACTATTTATACAAGACATCGACTTAGGAACAAGCATCTAAGTCGGCAAACAACCATAGGAGTATCCGCAAGATGAATAACACATCCGGTCGGCTATCACAAGAACATTCGCAGGATGAACAACTCATCCGGTCGGCTAAACAGAGCAATAACTTCATCCGGAAGAATAACTTCAATTCCGGGCTCTACCATCAATGCAGACCAACAACACAACCTAAACATGATTCAAGAACCTTTACAAGTCTGTCTGAATGTCCGGATACATCCGCACTTCCTCTACTTACTGGGATCTCTTGTCTTCCTCATCCGGAACTTCAAGAACACAGTCTGTCGCCACTGTCATAATGCAAGAGGTACTTCCGGACCTCCAAATCATACACAAACCAGGATGACACATCACAAGGACATCCCAAACACTCCGTCCAATCCGCAGATTAGGATGATACAATTCCGGACCTCACCGGACCTTTTTGTGATCCTCTGTCACCTCCGGATACTTGCCAGACCCGGTTCTATACCGGCAGCCATAACTCCTTCAGATCTTCATGCGGACCTCTGAAATCTTAACTGTAGCATCTCAAGACTCATATCTACTAACCCTTTAATCCGCATCCTCCGGTTCTCATCCTATACAGTATATTTACCTTCTTCTCATCACTGTTCTTCACTGTTCCTGACTGAGGCTAATTTTCTCAATATCCTCAGCACAAAGCTCATCAAATCCTTCTTGTCAATGCAGTATGAGTATGTTGACATCAATGACAACAATGGCTCACCTCATACTTGCAACAATCTCCCCCTTTGTCATTGATGGCAACATATGATGTGAAAAACCATCAAGACAAGAACTTCTCTTTTCTGTCACAGCTCCCCCTATCAACAACAACTCTTCACATGTCTTCCTTTGCTGCTCCCCCTTTGATCATCAACCACTTGTTTTTCACATGTCTTCTCTCCCCCTTTGACATCAATGGCAAAGGGCTCATACTTGCAACTCTCATGCATCAGAATAATACCAGCTGCTCCCCCTTAGTTGCAGCTCCCCATTAGTCCGGATCACAAGATATGACTGTGATAGCCACCGGACTGATGCACATCAGTGCATCTTAGCTCATCACCGGAGGGGCCATGACCCCTAACTTCTCGCGGAGATATTCAAAAGAGTCCTTGGGAAGAGGTTTTGTAAAGATATCTGCAATCTGATCCTTGGAGGGAACATACTCCAATCTGACTTCTTCCTTGTTTACTTGTTCTCTTAAAAAGTGAAATTTGATAGATATGTGCTTAGTCTTGGAATGCAATACCGGATTCTTGGAAATATTAATTGCACTTGAATTATCACAGAAAATTGTGATAGGCTCCTCATATTCAACTTTGATGTCTCTTAGCATCTGCTTCATCCATAAGATTTGAGTACAACTACCTGCTGCTGCAATGTATTCTGCTTCTGTTGTAGACAGAGATATTGCATCTTGTTTCTTGCTTAGCCAAGAAACCAATCTCTTCCCCAAAAAGAATGCTCCACCACTAGTGCTCTTCCGGTCATCCACATCTCCTGCCCAATCTGCATCTGTGTAAGCATGAAGAGAAAAATCCGGATCTCTAGGATACCATAGACCATACTCAACTGTCCCTTTCAAGTATCTAAAAATTCTTTTGATTGCCATAACATGAGATTCTCTAGGATCAGCCTGGAATCTTGCCACAAGACCAACAGCTTGCATTATATCTGGTCTAGTTTGAGTGAGATACAACAATCCACCAATCATTGATCTATACTTTGTCTGATCTGCCTTTGGAGAATCATCATCTTTGCTTAACTTACATCCGGTTACCATAGGAGTGTTCATAGGCTTTGAGTCTTCCATACCAAATTTCTTTAACAATTCTTTCACATATTTGGTCTGAGAAATGAAGATCCCTTCTTTTGTTTGAGTAATTTGCAGACCCAAGAAGAAATTCATTTCACCAAGCATAGACATTTCAAACTCACTTTTCATCTGATTTGCAAAAGTTTTACACATACTATCTCTTCCTCCAAAAATGATATCATCCACAAACACTTCAACAATCAGAATGTTTTCATGATCAATTTTGAAATATAAGTTGCTGTCAGCAGTACCTTTGTTGAATCCAATCTGCACAAGATGCTTATCCAACCTTTCATACCATGCTCTTGGGGCTTGCTTCAATCCATACAAAGCTTTCTTCAACTTGCAGACCATATCATTATTATCAGACAATTGAAATCCATCCGGTTGTTCAATGTAGACTTCTTCTTCCAGATCACCATTTAAGAAGGCAGACTTGACATCCATCTGATATACCTTGAAATCTTTGAAGGCAGCAAATGCAAGAAGTAATCTGACTGCTTCAATTCTTGCTACCGGAGAAAAAGTCTCTTCAAAGTCAATTCCTTCTATTTGAGAGTAGCCTTTGCAGACCAATCTAGCTTTGTTTCTGATTACTTCACCAGCTTCATTTAGTTTGTTCCGGAAGACCCACTTGGTTCCAATTACATTCCTGTCTCTAGGTCTGGGAACAAGATCCCAAGTATGATTTTTCTCAATTTGCATCAGTTCATCTTCCATTGCTTTGGTCCAATTTTCATCATTGCAGGCTTCATTTATTGTTTTAGGTTCAATCCTTGAAATCAGACAACATTCATTCTGATCTTGAGCAATATTCCTTCTAGTTTGTACACCTTTGCTTCTGTCACCTATGATCTGATCTTCAGAGTGATTCAGTTTTACATACCTTGGAATTTTGGGAGTATCCAGTACTGCTGTTTCTTGATCAGGCTCATTTAAACCTAACTCTTCTTCCTGATTTACCGGATCAGGCTGACTCTGTTTCACCGGAGAGGATTGAGTTCCTTGAACACTATCTTGGTCATCTTCATCAAATTCATAAAATCTTGAAGGCTTCTCAATTCCTTCATCAACCTTTACATTGGTACTTTCTATCATCTTCCTCAATCTCTTATTGTAACACCGATATGCTTTGCTTTGAGTGGAGTAGCCCAAGAAAATTCCTTCATCACTTCTAGCATCAAACTTTCCTAGATCTTCATCTCTTTTAATATAACACTTGCTACCAAATACCCTGAAATATTTCACAGTAGGAGTGATGCCAAACCAAAGTTCATAGGGGGTCTTACCGGTGTTGTTTCTGATTTGAACTCGATTGAGAGTGTAGACTGCAGTGCTGATAGCTTCTTTCCAAAACATTTGAGGAACATTTGCTTCCAACATCATTGTCCTAGCAGCTTCCTGGATGGTCCGGTTCTTTCTCTCAACTACTCCATTCTGCTGTGGAGTCTTAGGAGCAGACAACTGTCTCCTTATACCCTGTTTCTCACAAAAGTCAATGAATTCACCAGATGTAAATTCACCACCTCTATCAGACCTTAGACACTTTAGTTTCAATCCGGTTTGATTCTCCACCATAGCTTTGAAGATTTTGAACTTCTCAAAAGCTTCTGATTTTTCTTTTAGAAAGGTAACCCACATCATCCGGGAATGATCATCAATTAACAACATGAAATATCTATCACCTTGCAGACTCTTGATTCTTGTCGGACCACATAGATCAGTATGTACTAATTCCAACAATCCGGTAGAAGACTGATCTTTGCTTTTAAAAGAGACTCTGCTTTGTTTGCCTAACTGACATTCTTTACACACACTGTTTGTAGGTTTTATCAACTTTGGAAGATCTCTCACAGCCTGAGTATTGCTTATTTTGATGATGTTGTCAAAATTTACATGACACATTCTTCTATGCCATAACCAACTCTGATCAATTTGAACAAACAAACAACTTTTATTTGAACCAACCAGATGAAAGATGTTACCTCTTGTCTGAGTACCGGATGCAATTTCAGTTCCGGAGCTTGTAAAGATTCTGCATTTTCCATTCTTGAACCGGAGATCATAGCCTTTGTCCACTAACTGACCAACACTGAGAAGATTGTGCTTCAATCCTTCAACATATAGTACATTACCTGTTTTGCTCTTACCATCAAAGGAAATAGTTCCCCTACCTCTGATTCTGCCAGCAGAATTGTCACCAAACTTTACCATTCCTCCTTCATATCTTTCCAAGTCTAAGAACTTATTCTTGTCACCAGTCATATGGTGAGAGCATCCACTGTCAATAACCCAATCATCCTTTTCTTCCACTTGAGCAGCCAAGGCTTTTTCAACAACTTTGTGATTGACAGATTCAGAGAGCAAGGAATCTTCTTCCTTGATGGCTATAAACACCCACTCATTTCCGGATTTGCTTCCTGGATCTGATTCATCATCTGTTACTCCTTCATTGTCATCTTCTTCATGAACATAATAGCAATTCTTTTGAAACCTTTGTCTGTGAGTATTAGATCTTGCAGATCTCTCCGGACATCTTGAGGCAAAATGACCAATCTTATTGCAGTTAAAACACTTAAAGGGTAGTTTTCCTTCATACTTACCGGATCCTCTTGGCAGTCTCTTTGCAATGAGGGCTTCAAGTTGAGTTGTTTCTGCTTCTTCTTCTTCCATGTCTCTTCTTGCTTGATCATACCATGACATTTTCCTTGATGAGTTTTCACCCGGATCAAATCTCTGTTTGCCTTTCACATAGGCACTGGCTTTAAAAGTAGACTCAGTCTTGGGTGGATCATCTCCAAACTCGGTCATTTCAAATGCAGCTAGTTTGCCAGCCAATTGTTCTCTTGTGACAGTTGTGTGGGCTCTGAATTCATCAATGGCAGCAACTTTGATTTTGTAGGCAGCAGGAAGGGATCTTAGGATTTTGCAGACAATCTCATTTTCATCTAGAGTTCCACCAGCATTTCTGATTCCACATACCAGCTCATTTACTCTTGGCATAAAGGTAGTAATGTTTTCATCATCTCTCATTTTCAATCTTTCAAATTTCCCTTTCAGACTTTGCAACCTTGCACTTTTGACAAACTCATCTCCTTCATACAGAAGTTCCAGTTTAGTTAGGATCTCATATGCAGTTGGTAGGTCAATGACATTCGAGAGATCTGAGTCATTCAATGCGCTTAGAAGAGCTTCCTTGGTCCGCAGATTGTTTTCAGCTTCTGTGGTTTCATCAGGAGTTGTCGGACCACCTTGTGGGGGTATATATGGTTTTGAAATCATAGCCAAGTATGCTTTTCCCATACATTCCAAATGACACTTCATGCGACCTTTCCAGAGAGTGAAGTTGGTTCCATCGAACTTCGGACTATCCTTCTTGTATGACGACATCCTGGATCACCTCTAGCGGTTAAGCTCCTATCAGAGGAACTCAGCTCTGATACCAATTGTTGGATCTAGGGCATACAACTGAGAGGGGGGGGGGTGAATCAGTTGTATAGAACTTGTTCTATTTCAAACACTTTATTCTCTGTTGTTAGTTAGCAGCATATCAAATAATCATTCATGGAAGCACAATACCTAAACACAAGAGTAGATAAGCATCAACACATTGAACACCAAGATTTTGACGTGGAAAACCCGGTTAAGGGAAAAACCACGGGGTGATTAACCCAAGAATTATTCTCTGTTAGAAGAATAAGGAAAAATGAATGGCACATGCCAATAAGGGCTCACTGCCCGAGCACACTGCTCACAAAGAGGCCCACTGCCTACAAGGAGACACACTGTCTACAGAGTGATAAAAATCACAGTCTTGAACTGGAGAATGACATCTCTACCATGTCCGGATCAGTTCTAATTAAGCCCAACAATCTCTGCTCTGCCTTTCGCACCTTTCTTCGCTACACCATCCTCATCCACATGCTACACACTGAAATGAATTCATAAATCACTATTTATACAAGACATCAACTTAGGAACAAGCATCTAAGTCGGCAAACAACCATAGGAGTATCCGCAAGATGAATAACACATCCGGTCGGCTATCACAAGAACATTCGCAGGATGAACAACTCATCCGGTCGGCTAAACAGAGCAATAACTTCATCCGGAAGAATAACTTCAATTCCGGGCTCTACCATCAATGCGGACCAACAACACAACCTAAACATGATTCAAGAACCTTTACAAGTCTGTCTGAATGTCCGGATACATCCGCACTTCCTCTACTTACTGGGATCTCTTGTCTTCCTCATCCGGAACTTCAAGAACACAGTCTGTCGCCACTGTCATAATGCAAGAGGTACTTCCGGACCTCCAAATCATACACAAACCAGGATGACACATCACAAGGACATCCCAAACACTCCGTCCAATCCGCAGATTAGGATGATACAATTCCGGACCTCACCGGACCTTTTTGTGATCCTCTGTCACCTCCGGATACTTGCCGGACCCGGTTCTATACCGGCAGCCATAACTCCTTCAGATCTTCATGCGGACCTCTGAAATCTTAACTGTAGCATCTCAAGACTCATATCTACTAACCCTTTAATCCGCATCCTCCGGTTCTCATCCTATACAGTATATTTACCTTCTTCTCATCACTGTTCTTCACTGTTCCTGACTGAGGCTAATTTTCTCAATATCCTCAGCACAAAGCTCATCAAATCCTTCTTGTCAATGCAGTATGAGTATGTTGACATCAATGACAACAATGGCTCACCTCATACTTGCAACAATGACTGTTGACCCAAATAGGGCTGTCCTCACCAATTCATCCTAGGATAACAGCAAATAGCCAAACCAAAGTACTAAACCACTGCCATTCAATGTATCATTAATTATTGGAGACAAATTAGTACATAATTGCATGGTGGACAGTGGAGCAAGCAGTTCCATGATGCCTAAACAAATTACAGACCAATTAGGGCTCAAATACTAGCCTCTTGAGAAGGGTGTACTCCAATTAGATGGCGCCTCTGTTAATATTGTGGGTGTAATAAAAGACCTAGGCCTCACTCTGCACACTTGCCCAAATGTTTCCATTTCACAAGGGGTGTTCATCATAGATTTGCCTCCTTATTTTTCCATGTTCTTATCAAGAGAATTTACAGCTAAGATAGGAGGATATTTATCCTCAGACTGCTCCCACATGTTTTTAAGGACTAGATATGGCACCAAAGTAACTTTAAAATCTAAGTTACTTTCAAATCATCACATAGAGCCTTACACACCGAGTGTTGTTAATGCAAATTACATTATTTCTGATGAACCTGAGCTTGTTGCTACTCAAGAACTACAAGATGAAAGCATACCAGAGGTACTCTTAAGCGAGTGGTCCTCAAAAAATGTTATAGATGATCCTAAGGCACATATTGAAGAAAATGGTATGGGGGTTTACATACTACATGAACCTGAAGCAGCAATACCAAATCTTGTAAAAGGTGTAGAACAATAGATAGAGCAGCAAGGAGAAGTATGGAAAATGTACTTTTATGGCTCAAGGAGAAGAAATGGATCCAGTGGTGGTGCAATTCTTGTATCTCCCTAGGATGAGAGATATTATGCTACTTTTTGTTTTTCCTTCTCATGCACTAATAACACTGCTGAATATGAAGGATTGATCCAGTGTTTACAATGGGCAAGAAAGAGAAAGATTGGCTATTTACAAGTGTTTGGGGATAGTGAACTAATTGTAAATCAGGTAAGAGGACTACATCTTACAAAGAATGATACTTTGAAGCGCTATAAGCATAGGGTATGGGACATGATTGAAGAGTTTGATGCTTTTAATCTGATTTCCACTCCAAGAAATCAGAACTCCCATACTGATAGGTTAGCTGTGGTTGGAGATCAGTTTGATATCCCTAGTGATATTCAACGAGAAAAGGTGCAACCTCGTGTCAAAATAGTTGATAGGCCTTCTATCCCTGACAATAATATTAATTGGCAAGTTTTTGAAAGTGATGAGCAGATCCTGCGTTTCTTGTTAGAGGAAGATGAATTTTCTGTGATAAATCAAGATAAGCTTAAACAGTAATATGGCAATGATCAATTTGTTTAGTTGAGGACAAACAAGTTGCCCAAGGGATTGGTAACCTTGGAATCTATTTTTAGTATAGATGATCAACTGAAGAAAAGCAAGACTAGTATGCAGGTAAAAGAAGAGCATTATGAAGAGCTGGAGATTTTTAAAGGTAAGCTTCTTAAAATCAGTAAAATTTGCTCAACTAAGGATAGAAGAGCTTTTATAGCTCTCTGCCAAGAATTTGAAGGGGTGTTTGCCTAGTATTATTCAGACCTAAAGGGGTTCGACCCTTAGATTGCCCAGCACACCATAGAGTTAGAATCAGGTACTAAACCTGTGAGGCAGAAGCAAAGACCTTTAAATCCAAAGCTTGAGCCTCTAATGATTAAAGAACTGACTAAGCTAATTGAAGGGAAAATTATTTTTCCAATCAAGCATACTTTTTGGGTCTCCAACCTTGTCCCTGTAAGAAAAAAGAATGGAGAGATTAGGCTATGTGTCTACTTCAGAGACCTCAATAGAGCCTCCCTAAAAGATCACTACCCATTGCCTTCAATGGAGCAAATTCTATAGGTAGTGGCTGGCTCAGAAAGGTTTTCTTTACTTGATGGATTTTCTTGTTACAATCAGGTGTTAGTAAAGGAGGAGGATCAGTTCAAGACCTCTTTGACCACCAAATGGGGTACCATGGCCTAGAAAAAATGCCTTTTGGCCTCTCGAATGCTGGCTCTACTTTCCAGAGAACCATGGATATGGCCTTTAAGGGTTTGATGTACAAATTGGTGCTGGTATACTTGGATGACATCATGGTTTTTTCCAAGAATGCAGCTGAACATTTATCTCATCTGAGGCTAGTATTTGAAAGATGCAAGGAATTCAGGATATCTCTCAATCCCAAGAAGTGCATATTCGCGGTACATGAAGGTAAGCTGCTAGGGCACGTTGTGTCAAAGGAAGGCATTACTTTTGACCCTGAAAGGGTAAGAGCTATTCTGGAGCTGCCTTTACCTAGCCACAAGAAGGGGCTGTAAAGTTTTAGTGGTAGAATTAATTTTCTGTGAAGGTTTATCCCCGACATTACAAATCTTTTGAAGCCTTTGGCGTCTATGTTAAAGAAGAACATAGTTTTTAGTTGGATGAAGGAGGCCAAGCTCAGCGTCAAGTCCATCAAGGAGGCATTAGCAGCTACACCAACTCTGGTAAACCCTGATTTCTCTAAAGATTTTATCTTATATGCTTATGGCGGCCTGGATACAATCTCTGCAATCCTGGTACAGTAGTAGAGTGAAGGTTTTGAGCAACCAGTCACTTTCTTTAGACAAGGGCTAGAGGAGTACGAGTAAAGGTATAGCTTTGTTGAGAAACACATCTTGGTAGTGATAAAGAGCCTAAAGAAGTTTTAGCACCTTGTTTCTAATAGTAAGATACATTTGATGGTTAGTCATCCCAGTGTGAAGGAGTTCCTGTTGAGTAAAGATGTTAGTGAGAAAAGGGTTGGTTGGATCACCAAAGTCATGGAATACGACGTGGAGATCAAGATAACCAAGCTTGTTAGAGGCATAGGAATCAGTGAACAACTCGCTACCAGTTCAGAGAATGAAATAGAAAAAGAAGCGGAGGTGCTTCTGACTATTTAAGAGGAGCATTAGAATGATACAGCAGTAGTAGGCACCCATTGGGTAAATGACATGACTCAATTTTTGTGAACTGGTAAATGTCCTGCAGGTCTAAATAGAACTAGAATAAGGTATTTTAGACTACAATCTATTCCATATGTTTTAATAAATGGCATCCTTTTTAGAAAAGATTTTAATTGTGTATTGCTAAGATGCATTGATTATGATCAGACTGATAAAGTGCTTCATGAGTTTCATGATGGAATAGTAGGGGACCATTTTGCCCCAAGGACTACTACTTGGAAAGTAATGAGAGCTGGCTATTATTGGCCTAGCTTATTTAAGGATGCCCTTGCATGGGCTAGAAAATGTATAAAATGTGTTGTTTTTGAAGGAAAGGAAACGCTGCCAGCCTTACCTCTATGGCCAATTCAAGTAGAGCAGCCCTTCATGAGATGGGACATTGATTTTATAGGTCCTATTAACCCACCATCAAGTGTAGGCCACAGATGGATACTTACAGCTATAGATTATTTCACAAGATGGACTAAAGTAGTGGCCCGTAAGGAATCCAATGAAAATGTTGTCTTGAATTTTTATCAGGATTTGATACCCAGATTTGGAGTGCCTGAGTAAATCATTTCTGATAATGCTTTGGCCTTTGTTGGCCTAAAGATAACTGACTGGGCTATTAAGAATGGGATTTATTTAAATACTTTATCAAATTATTACCCATAGGGTAATGGTTTGGCTGAGTCTACAAATAAAAATCTCATAAGAATCATTAAAAGATCAATGGAAGACAACCAGAGGACATGGCACACTAATTTCAAATATGCCTTGTGGGCTGACAGAATAACTCCTAAAAGGTCCATTGGAAACACTCCATATATGTTAATCTATGGGAAGGAAGCAAGATTCCCTGTCTCTGTTGAACTTCCAGTACTAGACATCATGAATTAGCTAGAGATGTTTGAAGAGGAAGACCCCATGGTTATCAAATATGCTTAGCTTATGGAGCTTGAAGAAATCAGAGACAAGGCTATGAAGACTATGGAATATCATCAACTTCAAACAAAAAGAAATTTTGATAAGAAGGCCACCCCCAGGAACTTTAGAATGGGTGACATGGTGTTCAAATGGGATGAATTGAAAAGCAGACCAAGAAAGCATTTCAAGTTTGATAGCATGTGGAGTGGCCCATTTCTCATTACTGAATGCAAGGAGCACAATGTATTTCAGTTATCAAGAATGAATGGATAAAATTTGCCTATCCCAATCAATGGGATACACTTAAAGAGATGTTTTGAGGTATGAGTACCTTATAAATCAGTAGATTAGGTCTCTATGTTTTCAATAGATGTTGTTACACCTTAGTTTAGATTTTTTTTCCCTAAGTACTTCTGCACAGGTTGCATTGTCATTAGGAGAATGCAGGCCTCTTCCCTTTTTTGTGTTTTGGGGGTAGGTTTCAACTTTCCAGCATGTTTTTGACTTGACCACATGCCCAATGGCTACTTAAGGCCACTGGTCCCATTTATTTAGCAGGCAACCACCCCATAGAGGTCACCAAGAATGTTGTCCCATTTTTCTCTGCCCAGAGTCAAATGGTTAACCTAGTATTTCCTTGAAAATCCTTTGGAAATGTTCCTATAAAGCTTAAATTGCCAAATTTCCTAAAAATCCTTGCCTAAAAAACCTTACCATTGGAAAGAGCTTGAAAAAATAGGTAGGTTTGCCTTTTACACCCCCTTGAGATTCAGCCAGATAAAGAAGTTATTCATGGTCAAAGTTTTGGTCAACATACAGTTCAAATGTACATTTGGCGAGCTTGCAAATCTCTATCGGCCTTAGAAAATGATGAAAAGGGTAAGTTGTATGCATTTTGGAATGCATATTGGGCTCAAGGAAAGACATATACATTGAGGGAATCTATCGCAGATTCTAGGAATATTCCCTCAATGTATATCAGGTTCCGCATGCATATTGTGTTGTATGTCTGAACATGCAACGGTTACATACAAGGCAGATTCCCAAAATATTCTACAAATGTATATTTTCTTTGTATATCAGGTTTGTATATTCGCACATACAACCTAACATACAATCAAAATATACAAGGCCGATTATATGCATGTGAACAGTGGAATGTACATTCAGCCTTGTATGTTTCTTTGTATATTTCGCTTGTATGTTTTGCACATACAAGCGAAACATACAAAGAAACATACAAGGCCAAATGTACAAGAGGTGGGGCCTGTGCACATACAAGGCCAATTGTATGTTAGAAGACATAGGTGAGCATGAATAGTAGAATGTATATTTCACTTGTATGTTTCCACATACAAAGTCGATATACAAAGGTTTACATACAAGTTGGATCCGATTGCATTTTTAACCTATTTTATAAAGTCTTGGGGTCCACCTTGTATATGGGTGATTTTATATTGTGATATACAAGTCAAAGATACAAGGGTTGTATGCAAGGCAGACTTGAATTGAAGATCAAATTCAGCATTTCAGGTCTCAGGTCCGCCTTGTATATGTATAAGTGTTTTGTATATTTGAACATGCAGGGAAATATACAAACAAAGTGATACAAACTGGATCCGACCCAGTAATCAAAGCAGTTGATAAAATTTTGGGGTCCATGGCTTGTATATTTGGTGCTTGTATATTGCGATATACAAGCAAACAGACAAAGGAAGTATACAAGCCGGATTTCAACGTCTTTTCAGGCTATTTCATAAAATTTGAAGTCTACAGCTTGCATGTACAATTGTGCTTGTATATTGCAATATGCAAAGGGTAGATACAGTTTTCAGTGATGCTCCTTGAACTAGCTCAGCAACGAATCAGGCGGTGCCACGTGGCTGCAGACATACATGCAAGTTAACATAGAAATGATGGGGCCTGCATATACAAAGGGAAATTGTATGCATATACAATTTCAAAATTCAAAGGGCAAATTCAAGCAATATATACATAGATGTAAAGCGATATATACAGGCGGTTGACCAAAACTTTGAGCACCTATATCTCCTCCGTCCTGGTGAATTTGGACATGCTGTAATAGACAAAGATACATATTTTTGTCCCCTCTTTCATTTGGCAAGGTTTTCAGGAGTTTTTATCACTTTTCAATTTCAGATCTAGAGTCGCATGTTTTTAGCAGTGAACATTCTAGCGACTACATTAAGTAGATGAATATATTTTCAGCATTCATTGCTGCACCATGATGAGGCAGCTCACATTGATGTTTAAAGATATTTCCCTACCGCCCTATTTTAGATATTTTTCATAAATGTGTTGCTGAGAAAGGACGAGTATGCTGCTTGCATTAAAGACAGAGAATATCTTCTAGCTGCCTAGTGCCAGATATTCGATGCCATAACTTCTGCAGGTAGACAGTCATTCAAGCGAGGATATTTTCTGAGACAACTCTTAGAGCAATTTTTGTAACCAACTTAGGGTTAGTTTAGAATGCTATATATATGCATTCATATGATATAAATAAGGTTGGAAATTTTTTAGCATTCAGGCTTTCTATTTTCAAAACAGAGCCTTTTATACTGTAACTGTGCCTTCCCACTGAAAATACTCAAGTTATTTTGCCTCTTTGGACTGATTTCTAGTCTTGTGTGAATCTGCATATGGTTGTTTGTGAATGTCTCTATTCCTCTCAATCATCTGGTTTCTCACTTTTGCTAGGATCAATTGAATCTGTGTATGTTTGCTTGTTATATTTGGTTATGCTGTGCATTTCCTTAGTATTGTGAGGGTTCTTTTATTAAACTTGGTGAATCACCCTTTATTTTCAAGCTTTGGTTTCGTCCTTCACTTTAAAGCATTCCTTCTCTCTTTTCCTCTTAAGATTTAGTAGTTTTAGGTGGTAACCAGTTAAGGAAGCTAGCCTCCTCTGGAGGTCTGATCTCATTTAGCAAAGTCCCACACTTAGAGATCATTCCCATGTTACTCCAGATTGCTGAAGTTTCGCAACTGTATGCAATGGTGCAAATCTGCATGATAACAGTATCTTCAATTTTTGTTGCATATTTGAAGGTGGTTCCTAGTGTTTCAAATTTCAAGAACCCCATCTCAGTTTCAATATATTAGTGCAACCCACTATGATAAAACCTAATGTTTCTCTGTCTCTTGGATGCCAACCTTGGTAGATAATGCATGGAAAGTATTAGTGTTGTCTTGAATAGATTGGTCCATTTTCTATCAAAGCAACTACCACTACATATATGTCTCCTCATATATGTATTCTAGAAAGTATTCTTCTTTCATGTATTCCACAAATTCTCCCCATACGGGGCTATCATATATCTCCTTATAAAATTCTTGATCATTAGGGACTTCTTTGGAAAATAAATTAGCCTTCCATGATTGTTTAACATGGCATTCAACTTTGAGGAGAGAAAATGTTATTTTTTCTATATCAGAGAAGTGATTCACATACAATTATTTTTCTAGTTTTTATAAATAGTCATCTAAATAATTTGCATCAATTTTTCCTTCAAAAATTGGAACATCAAAATTCACTTGCACCTTGCAAGGGGTGTGACCACTGAATGGAATTTTCTTTTTTTTTTAAGTTGTTGATTTCCTCTACTCTTCTAGAGCAACTAAGAAAATTGACTTATCATCTCCTCATTTTCTTTTCATAAAGCCTCTTCAACCATCATTTTGAAGGGAAGATAATGAATCTCCATGTTCTTCCACCATCTTCAGTCATGTACATTTCAAAGGGAGATAATCTAATGGATTTTATGTCTCCAATCCTAGCCTTTCAAAACCTAACCTTGCGTGATGCGACATACAAGGGCAAAGATGTTTGAATTAGAACCTAACTTCCTACAATTAGTGTAAATAGAGCTTTGTCATATAAGAAGCTTGGATTGGACATCATTACTATATTTAATAGTACACTTAGCTCATCTATACACTTTCAAGTAAAGAATTTGTTAGAATAATTGCAGTGACAAGGACAATGATATTCTCAAGTGTATAAGAAAGAATGGTTGCCAAGGCAAGACAACATCCACATGGTGACACTCACCATAAAAAAACCTTGATTTTATAGATCATGCCAAAAATATGCATAATGATGTGTTGCTGATATTAACAGTGGGACTGACCACTATGGAGTGAGCATATGAATCTATTGTGAATGGATACTCCTTTTACATTTCCAATTTGGTGAATGGAAAGTGTGATTGAATTTCTGAATCATAGTAGAAACTATCTAAATATCCAATAACTTCAATGGAAATAAGACATGCAAACAAACAAAAGATAATATATTTTCAAACAGATTTACCTCGTGCCTTCCATTGTTGCCTATCTTTCTTTGATCTTACGTGATTGTAGAGCTCTCAGAAGTTGTACTTCCTTGTTGTTAAGATGACAAAGATTGAATGGCTATGTGGAGGATTATGCAATGAGACTATAATGCAATAACTAAGATGAAGGATAGAGATAATGATATGCTTCCATGGTTGATGATAATGAGATGAGGATAATGAAAGCTAGATACAAATGCAATGGAGCCAAAGGCACGCTTGGGAGCTACAAAATTTGTACAAAATAAGATTACTAAAAGCTTGAGAGGATGAAAAATGGGTGTGAGAACTTTTCTTTTATAGGCTAAGGATGGACCAATTCCAAGTGTCATAAGATCCATGATTGGAGGAATTATCTATGATGTGTACGGTTGAGATGGAGTTGAGGGAGATAATCATGGGAAATGTTCCTACTCTATTTACAAGGTAGAGGAATAAGTGGATCCATGCTCCACATATCATTGTTCTCACAAATGACCTATGAGTTAAAAGTGGAAGACTTTGAGGAGATTATGGAAGAACGATTCCTGACCTATTGGAATGTGAGAGATGAACTAGAATTAGAAAGACAAGTGTCTTTGAGCATAAAGGTGATTGAGAGATAATAGGACATATGTGGGTGAGGATAATTAGCTAATTAAATATTAAAATATTTAATTATGTGTGCAACATGGTGAGATGGAAGTGACGTGGATGAGATGATGTGGAATTATAGAATTTAAGACTTTGGAATAGAAGAATTTGTGATTAACTAAATAATTTAGGATTATTTAAGTAGATGAGGCATTAGAGGAATTAGGGTATTTTAATTAAATAAATTGCTTTTATTTAATTATTGGAAGATTAAGATGAATGTGAATCAGATAAATAAATTAGGATATTTATTTATTGATAGAAGAATAGGAATAAAATAAATATTAAAATATTTATTTAATTCGACTCAAGCCATTTTTAGGTGTATACATTTTGCCCCTCTTTGAGACAATGTGTTTTACCATGTTGTTACAAAGAATAATTTTTTTTTGACTATGATACATGCCCTAGTTTGCCCCTAGTAGAGGTTTAATGATGATAGGATGCCCACTCGAGAGATTGGTGAGGATTAATTTTGCAAAAGGATGACAAATGATCTCATGATAAAGAAGAATGATAAAGGATGGTTAAGAAAATAGAGGATGCATGATAAGGGTGTTGGCAAGAGACACTGTGTGGCTTCATAAGTGTTTTCATTGATGGCAACAAAGTCTATCCCACACATCCATAGTACATAGTATGCCTATACCGGAAGTCACATTGAAGATTGTTTTAGTCTGGTGAACAAGAATACAGTATGTAATAAGGTCTAACAATTAGGTCCGAATCTCTCAGATGATGTAACTCAGTAAGTTGAGGACCTAGACAAGTCAAGAGGCATATCATGACTACTATATTCTAGAGATTTAGCCTTCGGTGATAAAGCATGAAGAATATATGAGCATCTGAGTGTTGGGTTCCCATCTGGTAGAGTAGACAGAGGAAGAACCGACCAACAGAGTATCAGACTTTAATCTGGATGTGTAAAAGGTCTTTATCAAGCAATTTGTGGGATTATACATTATTGTCAAACATGATTAATGACTTCTATGCTTAAGTTTTTGATACGCATCACAAATCAAGCATGGATTTAGTTGACAGATCAATAACTTGCAAACATCTTGAGTGTACTTCTTGCCAACTAGAAAGTTGATGAAAATCCTTGATGTGGATATATATACCAGATGGATTCCAACATGTAAGTGTGTGTGTTGAAGATGTGAAGAAATAAGGTGCGAAGAAAAGTAGAGATAAGTGTGAGAACAACAATTCAAGTCCCGTATTTGACTGAATAACAACATTGAACAAAGGAAGAATGAAGTGTTGACTCTAGGGCATACAACTGAGAGGGGGGGGTGAATCAGTTGTATAAAAATATTGCTTATCTTTTTCAAACACTTGATTCATCTTGTTAGTTAACAGCATATCAATTAATCATCCATGAAAGTAAAACGCACAAGCTCAAGAGCAGATAAACATCAACACATTGAACACGAAGATTTTGACATGGAAAACCCGGTTAAGGGAAAAAACCACGGGGTGATTAACCCAAGGATTATTCTCTGTTAAAAGAATAAGAAAAGGAATGGCACTTGCCAATTAGGGCTCACAGCCTGAGCACACTGCTCACAAAGAGGCCCACTGCCTACAAGGAGACACACTGTCTACAAAGTGATAAGAATCACAGTCTTGAACCTGAGAATGACATCTTTACCATGTCTGGATCAGTTCCATTTAAGCCCAAAACCTCTGCTCTGCCTTTCACACTTCTCTTCGCTACACCACTCTCATCCACACAATCCACACTTTGAAATGAACTCACAAACCTTTATTTATACAAGACATCGACTTAGGAACAATCATCTAAGTTGGCAATCAACCATAAGAATATCAGCAAGATAAATAACACATCTGGTCGGCTATCACAAGAACATTCACAGGATGAACAACTCATCCGGTCGGCTAGTTAGAGCAAGAACTTCATCTGGAAGAATATCTTCAATTCTGGGCTCTACCATCAATGCGGACCAACAACACAACCTCAACATGATCCAAGGACATTTCCAATCCTGCCTGAATGACCAGGTACATCCGCACTTCCTCTACTTACTGGAATCTCTTCTCTTCCTTATCCGGAACTTCAAGAACACAATCTGTTGCCACTGTCATAATGCAAAAGGTACTCCCGGACCTTCAAATCATACACAACTCGAGATGACACATCACAAGGACATTCTAAACACTCCTTCCAATCCGCATATTAGGATTATATAATTCGGGACCTCACCGGACCTTTCTGTGATCCTCTGTCACCTCTGAACACTTGCTGGAACCGATTCCACACCGACAGCCACAAATCCTTCAGATCTTTATGCGGACCTCTAAAATCTTAACTAATGCATCTCAAGACTCATATCTACAAACCCTTTAATCCAGATCCTCCGGTTCACATCCTATACAATACATTTGTCTTCTTCTCATCACTGTTCTTCATTGTTCCTGACTCAGGCTAATTTTCTCAAATCCTCAGCACACTGGTCATCGAATCCTTCTTGTTAATGTAATATGAGTATGTTGACATCAATGACAACACTGGTTCACCTCATACTTGCAACAATCTCCCCCTTTGTCATTGATGGCAACATATGATGTGAAAAACCATCAAGACAAGAACTTCTCCTTTCTGTCACAGCTCCCCCTATCAGCAACATGTCTTCTCCTCATTTACTGCTCCCCCTTTGATCATCAGCTGCTTGTTTTTCACATGTCTTCTCTCCCCCTTTGACATCAATGGAAAAAGGGCTCATACTTACAATTTTAACACATTAGAGTCATACCAGCTGCTCCCCCTTAGTAGCAGCTCCCCATCATCAATCCAGATCACAAGATATGACTGTGATATCCACCAGACTGATGCACATCAGTGCATCCTAGTTCATCACCGGAGGGGCCATGACCCCTAACTTCTCCCAGAGATATTCAAAAGAGTCCTTGGGAAGAGGTTTAGTAAAGATATCTACAATCTGATCCTTGGAGGGAACATACTCCAACCTGACTTCTTCCTTGTTCACTTGTTCTCTCAAAAAGTGAAATTTGATAGATATGTGCTTAGTCTTAGAGTGCATTACTGGATTCTTGGAAATATTAATTGCACTTGAATTATCACAGAAAATTGTTATAGGCTCCTCATTTTCAACTTTAATGTCTCTTAGCATCTGCTTCATCCATAAGATTTGAGTGCAACTACCTACTGCTTCAATGTATTCTGCTTCAGTTGTAGACAGAGATATTGCATCTTGTTTCTTGCTTAGCCAAGAGACCAATCTCTTCCCTGAAAAGAATGCTCCACCACTGGTGCTCTTCCGGTCATCCACATCTCCTGCCCAATCTGCATCTGTGTAAGCATGAAGAGAGAAATCTGGATCTCTAGGGTACCATAAACCATACTCAGCTATTCCTTTCAAGTACCTAAAAATTCTTTTGATTGCCATAACATGAGATTCTCTAGGATCAGCCTGAAATCTTGCCACAAGACCAACAGCCTGCATTATATCTGGTCTGGTTTGAGTGAGATACAACAATCCGCCAATCATTGATCTATACTTTGTCTGATCTGCCTTTGGAGAGTCATCATCTTTGCTCAACTTACATCCGGTTGCCATGGGAGTGTTCATTGGCTTTGAATCTTCCATACCAAATTTCCTTAACAATTCTTTCACATATTTGGTCTGAGAAATGAAGATCCCTTTCTTTGTTTGAGTAATTTGCAGACCCAAGAAGAAATTCAGTTCACCAAGCATAGACATTTCAAACTCACTTTTCATCTGATTTGCAAAAGTTTTGCACATACTATCTCTTCGTCTAAAAATGATATCATCCACAAACACTTCAACAATCAAAATGTTTTCATGATCAATTTTGAAATATAAGTTACTGTCAGCAGTACCTTTGCTGAATCCAATCTGCACAAGATGCTTATCCAACCTTTCATACCAAGCTCTTGGGGATTGTTTTAATCCATACAATGCTTTTTTTAACTTGCAGACCATATCATCATTGTCAGACAATTGAAATCCATCCGGTTGTTCAATGTAAACTTCTTCTTCTAGATCACCATTTAGGAAGGCAGACTTGACATCCATCTGATATACCTTGAAGTCTTTAAAGGCAGCAAATGCAAGAAATAATCTGACTGCTTCAATTCTTGCCACCGGAGCAAAGGTCTCTTCAAAATCAATTCCTTCTATTTGAGAGTATCCATTGCAAACCAATCTAGCTTTGTTTCTGATTACTTCACCAGCTTCATTTAATTTGTTCCAGAAGACCCATTTGGTTCCAATCACATTCCTGTCTCTAGGTCTGGGAACAAGATCCCAAGTATGTTTTTTCTCAATTTGCATTAATTCATCTTTCATTGCTTTGGTCCAGTTTTCATCATTGCAGGCTTCATTTACTTTTTTAGGTTCAATCTTTGAAATCAGCAAACATTCATCCTGATATTGAGCAACATTCCTTCTAGTTTGCACACCTTTGCTTCTGTCACCTATGATCTGATCTTCAGAGTGGTTCAGTGTTACATACCTTGGAATTTTGGGAGTATCCTGCACTGCTGCTTCTTGATCAGGCTCATTCAAACCTATCTCTTCTTCCTGATTTACTAGATCAGGCTGACTCTGACTTACTGGAGAGGATTGAGTTCCTTGAACCTAAACACTGTCTTGGTCATCTTCATCAAACTCATAAAATCTTGAGGGCTTCTCAATTCCTTCATCAACTTTCACATTAGTGCTTTCTATCATCTTCCTCAGTCTCTTATTGTAACACCGGTATGCTTTGCTTTGAGTGGAGTAACCCAAGAAAATTCTTTCATCACTTCTAGCATCAAACATCCCTAGATCTTCATCTCTTTTAATATAACACTTGCTACCAAATACTCTGAAGTATTTCACAGTAGGAGTGATGCCAAACCAGAGTTCATAGGGGGTCTTACCAGTATTGTTTCTGATTTGAACTCAATTTAGAGTGTAGACTGCAGTGCTGATAGCTTCTTTCCAGAACATCTGAGGAACATTTGCTTCCAACATCATTGTCCTGGCAGCTTCCTGGATGGTCCGGTTCTTTCTTTCAACTACTCCATTCTGTTGTGGAGTCCTAGGAGCAGACAATTGTCTCCTTATACCCTGCTTCTCACAAAAGTCAATGAACTCACCAGATGTAAATTCACCACCTCTATCAGACCTTGGACACTTCAGTTTCAATCCGGTTTGATTCTCTACCATAGCTTTGAAGATTTTGAACTTCTCAAATGCTTCTGATTTTTCTTTTAGGAAGGTAACCCATATCATCCGGGAATGGTCATCAATTAACAACATGAAATATCTATCACCTTGCAGACTCTTGATTCTTGTCAGACCACAGAGATCAGTATGTATCAATTCCAACAATCCGATAGAGGACTGATCTTTGCTTTTGAAGGAGACTCTGCTTTGTTTACCTAGATGACATTCTTTGCACAAACTATTTATAGGTTTCATCAATTTTGGAAGATCTCTTACAGCCTGAGTATTGCTTATCTTGATGATGTTATCAAAATTTACATGACACATTCTTCTATGCCATAACCAACTCTGATCAATTTGAACAAACAGACAACTTTTATTTGAACCAACCAGATGAAAGATATTACCTTTTGTCTGAGTACCGGATGCAATTTCAGTTCTAGAGCTTGTAAAGATTCTGTGTTTTCCATTCTTAAACCGGAGATCATAGCCTTTGTCTACTAACTGACCAACACTGAGAAGATTGTGCTTCAATCCTTCAACATATAGTACATTACCTGTTTTGCTCTTTCCATCAAAGGAAATAGTTCCCCTACCTCTGATTCTGCCAGCAGAATTGTCACCAAACTTTACCATTCCTCCTTCATACCTTTCCAAATCCAAGAACTTATCCTTGTCACTAGTCATATGGTGAGAACATCCACTGTCAATAACCCAATCATCCTTTTCTTCCACTTGAGCAGCCAAAGCTTTTTCAACAACTTTGTGATTGACAGATTCAGAGAGTATTGAATCTTCTTCCTTGATGACAATAAACACCCATTCATTTCTGGATTTGCTTCCTAGTTCTGATTCATCATCTGTTACTCCTTCATTGTCATCTTCTTCATGAACATAATAGCAGTTCTTTTGAAGCCTTTGTCTATTAGTATTAGTCCTTGCAGATCTTTCCGGACATCTTGAAGCAAAATGACCAATCTTATTGCAGTTAAAGCACTTAAAGGGCAGTTTTCCTTCATACTTACCGGATCCTCTTGGTAGTCTTTTTGCAATGAGGGCTTCAAGTTGAGCTGTTTCTGCTTCTTCTTCTTCCATGTCTCTTCTTGCTTGATCATACCATAACATCTTCCTTGAAGAGTTTTCTCCCAGATCAAATCTTTGTTTGCCTTTCACATAGGCACTGGCTTTGAAAGCAGATTCAGTCTTGGGAGGATCATCTCCAAACTCAGTCATTTCAAATGTAGCTAGCTTGCCAGCCAATTGTTCTCTTGTGACAGTTGTGTGGGCTCTGAATTCATCAATTGCAGCAACCTTGATTTTGTAGGCAGCAGGAAGGGATCTGAGGATTTTGCAAACAATCTCATTTTCATCTAGAGTTCCACCAGCATTTCTAATTCCACACACAAGTTCATTCACTCTTGGCATAAAAGTAGTGATGTTTTCATCATCTCTCATCTTTAATCTTTCAAATTTCCCTTTCAGACTTTGCAACCTTGCACTCTTGACAAACTCATCTCCCTCATATAGAAGTTCCAGTTTAGTCAGGATCTCATATGCAGTTGGTAGGTCAATAACATTTGAGAGATCTGAGTCATTCAATGCGCTTAGAAGAGCTTCCTTGGTCCGCAGATTGTTTTCAGCATCTGTGATTTCATTCAGAGTTGTCGGACCACCTTGTGGAGGTACATATGGTTTTGAAACCATGGCCAAGTATGCTTTTCCCATACATTCCAAGTGACATTTCATGCGACCCTTCCAGAGAGTGAAATTGGTTCCATCGAACTTCGGACTATCCTTTTTATATGATGACATCCTGGATCTCCTCAAGGGGTTAAGTTCCTTTTAGAGGAACTTGGCTCTGATACCAATTGTTGACTCTAGGGCATACAACTGAGAGGGGGTGGGTGAATCAGTTGTATAAAAATCTTGCTTATCTTTTTCAAACACTTGATTCATCTTGTTAGTTAACAGCATATCAATTAATCATCCATGAAAGTAAAACACACAAGCTCAAGAGCAGATAAACATCAACACATTAAACACCAAGATTTTGACGTGGAAAACCCGGTTAGGGAAAAAACCATGGGGTGATTAACCCAAGGATTATTCTCTGCTAAAAGAATAAGAAAAGGAATGGCACTTGCCAATTAGGGCTCACAGCCTAAGCACACTGCTCACAAAGAGGCCCACTGCCTATAAGAAGACACACTGTCTACAAAGTGATAAGAATCACAGTCTTGAACCTGAGAATGACATCTTTACCATGTCTGGATCAGTTCCATTTAAGCCCAAAACCTCTGCTCTGCCTTTCGCACTTCTCTTTGCTACACCACTCTCATCCACACAATCCACACTTCGAAATGAACTCACAAACCTTTATTTATACAAGACATCGACTTAGGAACAATCATCTAAGTTGGCAATCAACCATAAGAATATCTGCAAGATAAATAAAACATTCGGTCGGCCATCACAAGAACATTCGCAGGATAAACAACTCATCCGGTCGGCTAGTCAGAGCAAGAACTTCATCTGGAAGAATATCTTCAATTCTGGGCTCTACCATCAATGCGGACCAACAACACAACCTCAACATGATCCAAGGACATTTCCAAGCCTGCCTGAATGACCAGGTACATCCGCACTTCCTCTACTTACTGGAATCTCTTCTCTTCCTTATCCGGAACTTCAAGAACACAATCTGTTGCCACTGTCATAATGCAAAAGGTACTCCCGGACCTCCAAATCATACACAACTCAAGATGACACATCACAAGGACATTCCAAATAGTCCTTCCAATCTGCAGATTAGGATTATACAATTCGGGACCTCACCGGACCTTTCTGTGATCCTCTGTCACCTCTGAACACTTGCTGGAACCAGTTCCACACCGACAGCCACAACTCCTTCAGATCTTTATACGGACCTCTGAAATCTTAACTGAAGCATCTCAAGACTCATATCTACAAACCCTTTAATCTGTATCCTCTGGTTCACATCCTATACAATACATTTGTCTTCTTCTCATCACTGTTCTTCACTGTTCCTGACTGAGGCTAATTTTCAAAATATCCTCAGCACACTGGTCATCGAATCCTTCTTGTTAATGCAATATGAGTAAGTTGGCATCAATGACAACACTAGTTCACCTCATACTTGCAACATGAAGTGCATCAGATCAATATATTGTGCCTAACTGAAACTAAACTCTTGCATTTGTAGATGCTTCTCATCAGTTTAAACACTTGATTATCTTCTGTAATTTCTATAGGCAGTGAGTCTCTTGTAGGTAGTGTGCTCAGGCAGTGAGCCCTAATTAGCAAGTGCCATTTTATACTTATTTATTCTTTTAACAGAGAATACAATCTTGGGTTAATCACCCTGTGGTTTTTCCCTTAACAAGGTTTCCACGTAAAAATCCTTGTGTTATGTGTGTTGACTTTATTTTTGTTCTTATGATTACATATGCTTTCATGTTTTGATATAACACTATATATTTAGATGACGAAAGAAAAGAAAATCAAGGAAATTTTGAGATAACTAATTCACCCCCCTCTCAGTTATCTGTCTTGTTTTCAACAATTGGTACCAGAGCAAGGTTCCTTTGAACAAAGCCTAACAGCTTGAGGAAGATCTGGGAATCTCAATGGATGCATATGGTATGAAGGAACAACTTCAGTCTACCCTAGATGATCTTGAACAATCCCACTCTAAAGTCAATAATTTGAGAGAAAGACTCAAACAAGCTGATGAATTCATAAATGAGCTAAAATAAAAACTTAGTATCTCTGTGAAAAAGAGAAACAAACTACTTCAAAAACTATCCAATCAGAGTGAAGTCAATGATACTAATGAAAATCTGAATGAGAAAAATAAGCTATCTAAGAAGATGTCAAAAGAAGTCATTATGGTAAGGCATACAATGGAATCAAGGGTTATGAGATACACCCAAGAAATTGAAGAAACAAGAAAGATTGAAGATAATCTAAAACAATCCCTCAAGGAGAAAATAGAGGACTGACACAAAATGGACAGAATAATCAGGTTTCTTGAATCTGATTCTAAAGAAGCTAGAGATAATGGAGAACAACATGAGAATCAGATAGACACTCTTAAACAAGATATTCAAACTACAAATGAATACAAAGAAAAATTCAAGATAAGTTCAGCCCAACTTGAAGTTCTTCTTGAAAGCCAAAAGAGGGTAGATGATAATTGTGGCTTGGGATATGAGAAAGGTGAAAGCTCTGGATCCAGTTAGAAGAGCTTTGGATCAGGGAATCAAAGAAATAGGCCTAGAAGACCTCTGGTAAGGCAACCAAATGCCCAAAGATATCCATCCTTCAATGGATAGTGCTTCAATTGCAACAATTTTGGTCATAAAGAAACTTAGTATAGGAGGAGAAGGAATTAGAATAATCCATCCTTCTCTAGACAATGTTTTAATTGCAAAAGATATGGTCACAAATCTCATGAATGCAAAAATATGCAAATAAACAATTCATTCAATGGTAGATGCTTTGCATGCAATAGAATGGGACATATGGCTAATCAATGTAGATCAAGAGGATATCAATCAAATAAGGAAAGAAATGTTGTATGTTACAACTGCAATAGATTCAGTCATATTACCAAATTCTACAGAAGTAGAAATCAAGATAGAAAAGGGCCGGTGGAACATGATTAGAAACAAGATAAGGGGAAAGGTAAAGTGAATGTGGATGAAGTTCAAAAGGAGATGAGAAATATTTGGGTAAAGAAGAGTACAATGAATATTGGGGATGGATCCGCACCAGAATCCAGTGTTGATATTCCTTCTGGAAACTAAAAAGGGCGATCTCTGGCTCAGGGGGAGTCATAGAGGAAAATAATTTCCCCCAGCTAGTCAGCTAGTGCCTAAATTTGGCACATTGGGTAAACATCTAACACTGTGGATTAAAGGGTTCTTAGAAAAACCTCCAAATAACCTTCAATCAAAATGTGAAAGGGTCACATGGATTTTTGTAAGATTTATAACCCCTCTAGTTAATCTGGTTCCAACAGCTATCTGATAAAGCAGAATTTCACAGACAGATCCGGTATGATTCAAAATTCAAATGCTTTGATCTGTAGACCCTTGACATGATTAAAGAAAAGAAGATATGTTGTCAATCCTCATAGACAATGATTCTAAGTTTCGCACAGTGATTCAAGAAAATCTCTCTCAAAATAGGGCAACTGAATAACTTAAGTTGTGCATTTATTACAAAAGGATATTGGGGTTTGTGCAAGGATAAAAGGGTTCTTTCACTCATTATTTACACACTTGCACTCATGAAGAAGAAAAGAAGAGCTCTGCAAAGAAAACTCTACAATTCACTCAAGATCAACTGAAAATCAAATTCACCAGCGATTCATTCTGGTTCTTGCTTCAAACCCTAAAGCATGAAAAGGTACTTCGATTCTAAAAAAGTCTCTTTGAATCTCTTGCAAAATGGCTACTCCAATGGTTGTCAATATTTCTAATAGGCCAAGACCTAAATTCAAGAAATGCCGTTACAAATCTCTAGAAGTTGATCCCTTGGGCGTATTTTCTAGTATTCTACATAGATTATTGTATGTAGAAGATGTTAGGGTTTACGTCCATGTAAACATTGAAGAATTTGGAGACTCAAAATTGATGGACATTTATCACAAACAACTAATAGATGATAATTTTGAGCTCAAACCTGAATTCAAGGCCCTTCGGGACAAACACTTTGGACATTGCATACATTCTCCATGTTTTGCAAAAAATGATTGGGTCTGGTATGTTCTAAGTAGGATGCATGATAATTTTATGTGGCTAATGAGGCCATTCAAGATAACAAAAGATGCCATCAGGGCAGTGATCAGACTGCATTCATCCAGTGGGTTACCCACACTCAAATCTGTGAAGAACCAAACAGTAACTGAAGCCACCAGATCTAAATTTGACAAAAGAGCAATGACCATAGATGACATCATAGATCCAGATGTCAAGTTTTCCTTAATGATAATCAGCTACAAAATCTATCATTCAAGAAGGGAGAATTTTGTCTGGTACAACAATCTATACTGCATATCAGATGTTGAGGGAATATGCAGATTATGATCTATGTGAGCTTCTTCTGAATCAGCTATTGGAGAACTTGCAGAAGATCAAAAAAGATAAGAAAAATTCCTTTAAATATGGTAGTTTAATACTGTGTCTATTCTTCTATTATATGAATGAGCTACCTGGATCAAATGGCTGGGTCTACCAAAATGACAAACCCGTTGCAATTTAGATAAGATATTACATGTATGGACTTGGTGATTGTCAAGCCTAAAACACAGCTCTCTGGGGTTACTTCAAGAACTTCTAGAGCATGATACAAGCTAGAGAGAGAATACCATAGTCCATAGTTGAGAAATACAAGGACACAATTTGATTTATGGTTGATGCTGATCTATATCTAATGGAGGTAGTTGAGCCAAGAACTATATGGATAATGCCTACGAGATATGAGGTCAATCAAAAAATCTTGGAGCTACATATTCAACACCTACTGAGCCAACCTAAGGACACTAAAGCTAAAAGGTTTGGCACCTTTCAAGAGCTAAGTATAAAAATACATGTTGCATTAAGACAGCTAGAGATGAAGAGGAAAGTAGGAAAGGAAGTTGAAGAAATTGCCAAAAGATTTGGCTTATCAAAGGAGGTTGTAGATGCAAATAGAGATAAAATGGAGAAGGCAGAAAAAGAGATACAAGAAACAAAGAAAGGAAACATTTCGGTGCAAGCCTCCTCCCAGACTAGATCTTCCAAGAGCTCTGCACCTGTCACTCCTAAAAGCTCAAAAGCTACCAAACTGAAAGTCAAGCCATCCAGCAAAAGTGAAAAGAGAATGAAGACCAAAACCTCAAGAACATATACAAGCCATAAGGATGATGAAGAAACATAATCAAATGAAGAAATCAAGAAAATGAAGAATAAGAGAACATTCAAAAAGTTCTCTGCTAGCAGAAATGAGGAAGAGAAGGCAGAGGAATTTGTTGAAAGGCCCACTCTTTCCATTGATAACATCATCAAGGTAGTTACTATGGATGGGAACCTACAGCTGGTGACTAAGTTCTATGATGCATACAGTGATGCTAACAAGAGAATTCTAGAAGAGGCTATTGTCAGGTACTTGAACATTTACAATAAAGCTTTCATTGAAATTATTTCATTGATTTGTAAGAGCCTAGAAAATGTACTTGAGCTAAGAAAAGAGAATGCAATGCTTAAAGACTTAGAAATCTGAGAGCAAATAATGATTCATCTTTACCTTTCTGTCACTCCAAAACAAATGGAGATGATTTTCAAGGACTATAAGGATGGGTTCCGGAGTAAGGTGAGAATGAATAAACTCATTCTTGGAGAAACTGACCAAGTAGAAAGTGAAACAAAAGATATCCTCTGGAATGCCTTGAAGAGATTCAATCTTCCCATTGTAGAGGAAATAGATGAAGAACCTTCTACCATGGATGTTGAAGGATTAAATGTAATCAATGAAGAATTTTCTGACAAGGATGTCGAAGGATTAAATAAAATAGATGAAGAGAGGTCTGAGGACTTAGATTCCTCTATTCTTGAAGAGGAAGTTCATGAAGCAACAAACACAGGTGACATCTCTCCTCCAGATCCCACTGCATCTATGACAAACATGTTGGATCTAGGGCATACAACTAAGAGGGGGGTGAATCAGTTGTATAAAACTTGCTCTCTATTTCAAACACTTGATTCGTCTTGTTAGTTAACATCATATCAATTAATCATCCATGAAAGTAAAACACACAAACACAAGAGCAAATAAACATCAACACATTGAACACCAAGATTTTGACGTGGAAAACCCAGTTAAGGGAAAAACCACAGGGTGATTAACCCAAGGATTATTCTCTGTTAAAAGAATAAGAAAAAGAATGGCACTTGCCAATTAGGGCTCACTGCCCGAGCACACTGCTCACAAAGAGGCCCACTGCCTACAAGGAGACACACTATCTACAAAGTGATAAGAATCATAGTCTTGAACTGGAGAATGACATCTTTACCATGTCTGGATCAGTTCCATTTAAGCCCAAAAACCTCTGCTATGCCTTTCGCACTTCTCTTCGCTACACCACTCTCATCCACACAATCCACACCTCAAAATGAACTCACAAACCTTTATTTATACAAGACATCGACTTAGGAACAATCATCTAAGTTAGCAATCAACCATAAGAATATCCGTAAGATGAATAACACATCCGGTCGGCCACCACAAGAACATTCGCAGGATGAACAACTCATCCGGTCGGCTAGTCGGAACAAGAACTTCATCTGGAAGAATATCTTCAATTCCGGGCTCTACAATCAATGTGGACCAACAACACAATATCAACATGATCCAAGAACCTTCACAAGCCTGCCTGAATGACTAGGTACATCCGCACTTTCTCTACGTACTGGAATCTCTTCTCTTCCTCATCTGAAACTTCAAGAACACTGTCTGTCGCCACTGTCACAATGCAAAAGGTACTTTCGAACCTCCAAATCATACACAACTTGAAATGACACATCACAAGGACATCCCAAAAACTCCTTCCAATCCGCAGATTAGGATTATACAATTCTGGACCTCATCGGACCTTTATGTGATCCTCTGTCACCTCTGAACAT
Organism: Cunninghamia lanceolata; assembly: GCA_027924645.1. Classification (NCBI taxonomy): domain Eukaryota; kingdom Viridiplantae; phylum Streptophyta; class Pinopsida; order Cupressales; family Cupressaceae; genus Cunninghamia; species Cunninghamia lanceolata. The sequence goes on from BSBN01000254.1 coordinate 12,790,621, forward strand.
TTGCCGGAGCCAGTTCCACACCGACAGCCACAACTCCTTTAGGTCTTCATGCGGACCTCTGAAATCTTAACTGGAGCATCTCAAGACTCATATCTACAAACCCTTTAATCCACATCCTCTGGTTCTCATCCTATACAATACATTTGCCTTCTTCTCATCACTGTTCTTCACTGTTCCTGACTGAGGCTAATTTTCTCAATATCCTCAGCACACTACTCATCCAATCCTTCTTGTCAATGCAATATGAGTATGTTGACATCAATGACAACACTAGTTCACCTCATACTTGCAACAATCTCCCCCTTTGTCATTGATGGCAACATATGATGTGAAAAACCATCAAGACAAGAACTTCTCCTTTCTGTCACAGCTCCCCCTATCAGCAACATGTCTTCTCCTCTTTTACTACTCCCCCTTTGATCATCAGCTACTTGTTTTTCACATGTCTTCTCTCCCACTTTGACATCAATGGCAAAGGGCTCATACTTGCAATTTTAACACATCAGAATCATACCAGCTGCTCCCCCTTAGTAGCAGCTCCCCATCATCAATCCGGATCACAAGATATGACTGTGATATCCACCGGACTGATGCACATCAGTGCATCCTAGTTCATCACTGGAGGGGCCATGACCCCTAACTTCTCCCGGAGATATTCAAAAGAGTCCTTGGGAAGAGGTTTAGTAAAGATATCTGCAATCTGATCCTTGGAGGGAACATACTCCAACCTAACTTCTTCCTTGTTCACTTGTTCTCTCAAAAAGTGAAACTTGATAGATATGTGCTTAGTCTTACAATGCAATACTGGATTCTTAGAAATATTAATTACACTTGAATTATCACAAAAAATTGTGATAGGCTCCTCATATTCAACTTTAATGTCTCTTAGCATCTGCTTCATCCATAAGATTTAAGTGCAACTACCTACTGCTGCAATGTATTCTGCTTCAGTTGTAGACATAGATATTGCATCTTGTTTCTTGCTTAGAAAAGAAACCAATCTCTTCCCCAAAAAGAATGCTCCACCACTGGTGCTCTTCCGGTCATCCACATCTCCTACCCAATCTGCATCTGTGTAAGCATGAAGAGAGAAATACGGATCTCTAGGGTACCATAGACCATACTCAACTGTTCCTTTCAAGTACCTAAAAATTCTTTTGATTGCCATAACATGAGATTCTCTAGGATCAGCCTGGAATCTTGCCACAAGACCAACTGCTTGCATTATATCTGGTCTAGTCTAAGTTAGATACAACAATCCACCAATCATTGATCTATACTTTGTCTGATCTGCCTTTGGAGAGTCATCATCTTTGCTCAACTTACATCCGGTTGCCATGGGAGTGTTCATTGGCTTTGAATCTTCCATACCAAATTTTCTCAACAATTCTTTCACATATTTGGTCTGAGAAATGAAGATCCCTTTCTCTGTTCGAGTAATTTGCAGACCCAAGAAGAAATTCATTTCACCAAGCATAGATATTTCAAACTCACTTTTCATCTGATTTGCAAAAGTTTTACACATACTGTCTCTTCCTCCAAAAATGATATCATCCACAAATACTCCAACAATCAAAATGTTTTCATGATCAATTTTGAAATATAAGTTACTGTCAGCAGTACCTTTGCTGAATCCAATCTGCACAAGATGCTTATCCAAACTTTCATACCATGCTCTTGGGGCTTGCTTTAATCCATACAATGCTTTCTTCAACTTGCAGACCATATCATCATTGTCAGACAATTGAAATCCATCCGGTTGTTTAATGTAAACTTCTTCTTCCAGATCACCATTTAGGAAGGCAGACTTGACATCCATCTAATATACCTTGAAGTCTTTAAAGGCAGCAAATGCAAGAAATAATCTGACTACTTCAACTCTTGCCACCGGAGCAAAGGTCTCTTCAAAATCAATTCCTTTTATTTGAGAGTAGCCCTTGCAGACCAATCTAGCTTTGTTTCTGATTACTTCACCAGCTTCATTTAATTTGTTCCTGAAGACCCATTTGGTTCCAATCACATTCCTGTCTCTAGGTCTGGGAACAAGATCCCAAGTATTATTTCTCTCAATTTGCATTAATTCATCTTTCATTGCTTTGGTCCAGTTTTCATCATTGCAGGCTTCATTTACTGTTTTAGGTTCAATCTTTGAAATCAGACAACATTCATCCTGATTTTGAGCAACATTCCTTCTAGTTTGCACACCTTTGCTTCTGTCACCTATGATCTAATCTTCAGAGTGGTTCAGTGTTACATACCTTGGAATTTTGGGAGTATCCTGCACTGCTGCTTCTTGATCAGGCTCATTTAAACCTATCTCTTCTTCCTGATTTACTGGATCAGGCTGACTCTGACTTACCGGAGAGGATTGAGTTCATTGAACCTGAACACCGTCTTGGTCATCTTCATCAAACTCATAAAATCTTGACGGCTTCTCAATTCCTTCATCAACTTTCACATTAGTGCTTTCTATCATCTTCCTCAGTCTCTTATTGTAACACCGGTATGCTTTGCTTTGAGTGGAGTAACCCAAGAAAATTCCTTCATCACTTCTAGCATCAAACTTTCCTAGATCTTCATCTCTTTTAATATAACACTTGCTACCAAATACTCTGAAATATTTCATAGTAGGAGTAATGCCAAACCAGAGCTCGTAGGGGGTCTTACCGGTATTGTTTCTGATTTGAACTCGATTTAGAGTGTAGACTATAGTGCTGATAGCTTCTTTCCAGAATATATGAGAAACATTTGCTTCCAACATCAATTTTTGGTAGCTTCCTGGATGGTCTGGTTCTTTCTCTCAACTACTCCATTCTACTATGGAGTCCTAGGAGCAGACAACTGTCTCTTTATACCCTGCTTCTCACAAAAGTCAATGAACTCACCAGATGTAAATTCACCACCTCTATCAGACCTTAGACACTTCAGTTTCAATCCGGTTTGATTCTCTACCATAGCTTTGAAGATTTTGAACTTCTCAAATGCTTCTGATTTCTCTTTTAGGAAGGTAACCCACATCATCCGGGAATGGTCATCAATTAACAACATGAAATATCTATCACCTTGCAGACTCTTGATTCTTGTCAGACCACAAAGATCAGTATGTACTAATTCCAACAATCTGGTAGAGGACTGATCTTTGCTTTTGAAAGAGACTCTGCTCTATTTACCTAGCTGACATTCTTTGCACAAACTATTTGTAGGTTTCATCAATTTTGGAAGATCTCTTATAGCTTGAGTATTGCTTATCTTGATGATGTTATCAAAATTTACATGACACATTCTTCTATGCCATAACCAACTTTGATCAACTTGAACAAACAGACAACTTTTATTTCAACCAACCAGATGAAAGATATCACCTTTTGTCTGAGTACCGGATGTAATTTCAGTTCCAGAGCTTGTAAAGATTCTGCATTTTCCATTCTTAAACCAGAGATCATAGCCTTTGTCTACTAACTGACCAACACTGAGAAGATTGTGCTTCAATCCTTCAACATATAGTACATTACCTGTTTTGCTCTTTCCATCAAAGGAAATAGTTCCCCTACCTTGATTCTCCCAGCAAAATTGTCAGCAAACTTTACCATTCCTCCTTCAAACCTTTCCAAATCCAAGAACTTATCCTTGTCACCAGTCATATGGTGAGAACATCCACTGTCAATAACCCAATCATCCTTTTCTTCCACTTGAGCAGCCAAAGCTTTTTCCACAACCTTGTGATTGACAGATTCAGAGTATTGAATCTTCTTCCTTGATGGCAATAAACACCCATTCATTTCCAGATTTGCTTCCTAGTTCTGATTCATCATCTGTTACTCCTTCATTGTCATCTTCTTCATGAACATAATAGCAGTTCTTTTAAAACCTTTGTCTGTTAGTATTAGACCTTACAGATCTTTCCAGACATCTTGAAGCAAAATGACCAATCTTATTGCAGTTGAAGCACTTAAAGGGTAGTTTTCCTTCATACTTACCGGATCCTCTTGGTAGTCTTTTTGCAACGAGGGCTTCAAGTTGAGCTGTTTCTGCTTCTTCTTCTTCCATGTCTCTTCTTGCTTGATCATACCATGACATCTTCCTTGAAGAGTTTTCTCCCAGATCAAATCTCTGTTTACCTTTCACATAGGCACTGGCTTTGAAGGCAGATTCAGTCTTCGGAGGATCATCTCCAAACTCGGTCATTTCAAATGCAGCTAGTTTGCCATCCAATTGTTCTCTTGTGATAGTTGTGTGGGCTCTGAATTCATCAATTGCAGCAACCTTGATTTTGTAGGCAGTAGGAAGGGATCTGAGGATTTTGCAAACAATCTCATTTTCATCTAGAGTTCCACCAACATTTCTAGTTCCACACACCAGTTCATTCACTCTTGGCATAAAAGTAGTGATGTTTTCATCATCTCTCATCTTCAATCTATCAAATTTTCCTTTCAGACTTTGCAACCTTGCACTCTTGACAAACTCATCTCCTTAATACAGAAGTTCCAGTTTATTCAAGATCTCATATGCAGTTGGTAGGTCAATAACATTTGAGAGATCTGAGTCATTCAATGTGCTTAGAAGAGCTTCCTTGGTCCACAGATTGTTCTCAACATCTGTGATTTCATTCAGAGTTGTCAGACCACCTTGTGGAGGTACATATGGTTTTGAAACCATGGCCAAGTATGCTTTTCCCATACATTCCAAGTGACATTTTATGCGACCCTTCCAGAGAGTGAAATTGGTTCCATCGAACTTCGGACTATCCTTTTTGTATGATGACATCCTGGATCTCCTCAAGCGGTTAAGCTCCTTTCAGAGGAACTTGGCTCTGATACCAATTGTTGGATCTAGGGCATACAACTGAGAGGGGGGTGAATTAGTTGTATAAAACTTGCTCTCTATTTCAAACACTTGATTCGTCTTGTTAGTTAATAGCATATCAATTAATCATCCATGAAAGTAAAATGCACAAACACAAGAGCAGATAAACATCAACACATTGAACACCAAGATTTTGATGTGGAAAACCTGGTTAAGGGAAAAACCACGAGGTGATTAACCCAAGGATTATTCTCTGTTAAAAGAATAAGAAAAAGAATGGCACTTGCCAATTAGGGCTCACTGCCCGAGCACACTGCTCACAAAGAGGCCCACTGCCTACAAGGAGACACACTGTCTACAAAGTGATAAGAATCATAGTCTTGAACTGGAGAATGACATCTTTACCATGTCTGGATCAGTTCCATTTAAGCCCCAAAACCTCTGCTCTGCCTTTCACACTTCTCTTCGCTACACCACTCTCATCCACACAATCCACACCTCAAAATGAACTCACAAACCTTTATGTATACAAGACATCGACTTAGGAACAATCATCTAAGTTGGCAATCAACCATAAGAATATCCGCAAGATGAATAACACATCTGGTCGGCCACCACAAGAACATTCGCAGGATGAACAACTCATCCGATCAGCTAGTCGGAACAAGAACTTCATCTGGAAGAATATCTTCAATTCTGGGCTCTACTATCAATGCAGACCAACAACACAACCTCAACATGATCCAAGAACCTTCACAAGCCTACCTGAATGACCAGGTACATCTGCACTTTCTCTACGTACTAGAATATCTTCTCTTCCTCATCCAGAACTTCAAGAACACTATCTGTCGCCACTGTCACAATGTAAAAGGTACTTTCAAACCTCCAAATCATACACAACTAGAGATGACACATCACAAGGACATCCCAAACACTCCTTCCAATCCACAGATTAGGATTATACAATTCCGGACCTCATCGGACCTTTCTGTGATCCTCTGTCACCTCTGAACATTTACCGGAACCAGTTCCACACCGACAGCCACAACTCCTTCAGGTCTTCATGCGGACCTCTGAAATCTTAACTGGAGCATCTCAAGACTCATATCTACAAACCCTTTAATCTACATCCTCCAGTTCTCATCCTATACAATACATTTGCCTTCTTCTCATCACTATTCTTCACTGTTCCTAACTGAGGCTAATTTTCTCAATATCCTCAGCACACTGCTCATCCAATCCTTCTTGTCAATGTAATATGAGTATGTTGACATCAATGAAAACACTAGTTCACCTCATACTTGCAACAAAATATTCCAGACTTTGAAGCTGAAGGAGAAGGTAGAAGAGAGGAGAAGAAGATTCAAGAAGAATAGGTTAAGGGAAAAGAAGAAGAACAAGCAGAAAAGACTAATGATGACTCTTCTGATATTTCTAAGAAGTCTCAATCTCCATGAAGAGACATTATAGAGACAATGAAGAACTTCTTAGATAGAGAAATGATGGAGCTAGATGAACTTGAGCTATTTCAAGGACCACTAAATTTTGACTCTCTCTCCCCGGTTCATACAATGAAAATAACATCTTTTGCTCAAGCTAAAACAAAAGAAAAACTCTTGAAATCTCATATGGAGGACTATGAACTATTGGAAATTACATTTGGGATGCTAGAAAAGATTATGCAATCCTATGAAAAGGATCCTTCAGCCTCGCCATCTGATAACTTGAAAAACTTAGTAAATTCTATTAACACTCATTTTGAATCTCTAGAGAAATCAGCAAAAGCAAAGGTCCGGAAGGAGTTTCTAGGAAAAAGATTCACTGAGGTGCAAGAACTTATTACAAATGATAGGAGGACTCTAAATATTGAAATAAAGAGCCTTGAAAATGCTCTCAAAGATGGTGGGGACCTATTCAAATTTTGTCTAACTTGGCCTAAAGTAACAAAAGATATTAAGGAGAAAGTAAAAGAACAAGAAGAAAAACTGTCAAGCCTAGTTCAAAATTTTGACCCTCTTTCCTCCTCTTTAATGAATCAAGAATGCAAGGATATTGTTATCATAAATGAAATAAAGAAGCTGGACAAAGAAAAAAAGAACATAATGAATAGAATGGGTGAACTTAGAGGGATAATTATCCCTAAGCTAGAGGCAATGCATGAGGCCTTGACAGATGCTTAGACCACAGCCCGGACAAATGATCTAGCTGATTTAAGAAGGGCAGAAGCATATGCATTTTTGTCGAGTGGTCACATTTCCATTTTGGATATGATGAAGAAGAGCTGGCCCATAGAGTTTGTACAGTTGAAGACTACTTTTGCGGATATACTTAAGTATATGTAAGTATAACATATGATTTATATATACTTATACGACCATGTATGGAATAATTTTTGAAAAATTTTGGTATACGGATTCCACCCTTTGCCATTGATGTCAAAGGGGGAGTGAATAGTAGTGAAAAATGTGGATTTCAGATAAGGGGGAGCTCCAATAAAATAGTGCAAAAGACAGAGCATTAGCCAAGGAGGAGTTACTGCGACACTTAGCCATTTTTCACTAAGTGTTGCCATCAATGCCAAAGGGGAAGATTGTTGGCAAGAGACATTGTTTGGCTTCATAAGCATTGTCATTGATGGCAACAAAGTCTATCCCACACATCCCTAGTACATAGTATGCCTATATTGGAAGTCAGATTGAAGATTGTTTTAGTCCGGTGAACAAGAACAGAGTATGTAACAAGGTCTGACAATCAGGTCCAGATCTCTCAGATAGTGTAACTCTGTAAGTTGTGGACTTGGACAAGTCAAGAGGGGTATCATGACTACTGTATTCTGGATATTTAGCCTCCGGTGATAAAGCATGAAAAAGATATGAGCATCTGAGTGTTGGAATCTAATCAGGCATAGCAGACAAAGGAAGAACTGACCGCGAGACTATCAGACTTCAATACAGATGTGTAAAAGGTCTTGATCAAGCAATTTGTGGGATTATACATTATTAGCCAACATGATTAATGACTTCTATGCTTAAGTGTTTGATATGCATCACAAATCAAGCATGGATTCAGCTGACAGATCAATAACTTGCAAACATCCTGAGTGTTCTTGTTGCCAACTAGGAAGTTGATGAAAATCCTTGATGTAGATATATATACCAGATGGATTCCACCATGTAAGTGTGTGTGTTGAAGATGTGAAAAAATAAGGTGCAAAGAAAAGCAGGGATAAGTGTGAGAACAATAATTCAAGTCTAGTATGTGATTGAATAACAACATTGAACAGAGGAAGAATGAAGTGCATCAGATCAATATATTGTGCCTAATTGGAACTAAACTCTTGCATTTGTAGATTCTGCTCATCAGTTCAAACACTTGATTATCTTCTGTAAGTTCTGGAGACAGTTAGTCTCTTGTAGCCAATTTGCCTTTTGTGAGCAGTGCACACTCGAGCAGTGAGCCCTAATTGGCAAGTGCCATTTTGTACTCCTTTATTCTTTTAAAAGAGAATACAATCTTGGGTTAATCACCCCATAGTTTTTCCCTTAATAGGGTTTCTATGTAAAAATCCCTGTGTTATGTGTGTTGACTTTATTTATGTTCTTATGATTACATATGCTTTCATGTTTTTATATAACACTGAATATTGAGATAACGAAAGAAAAGAAAATTAAGGAAATTTTGAGATAACTGATTCACCCCCCTCTCAGTTATCTGCCTTGTTTTCAACAAAGGGATGATTGAAAAAGTTGAATGATATGCTATGTAAGATTAAATGATAACATACACAAGCAAGCAGGCAAGTATACACAAATGATAAAAACACAAACAAGGTATTGCCCTTGTCAAGTTGTAAACCAATGATTAATCGAGAATGATTGATGATAGTTTTGTCATTGCAGTGAATGATATATCCCTAGATCAACAAAAAGACATGGTAATGATATATCCCATTGATGATGTTGATGATTGATTGATTAGGTTTATGAAAAGATTACGATCAAATCCATTAATTGTGATTGATAATTTGACAAAATTGATTTACTCAATTGGTTTGGATTAAGGATGACTTGCATTTGGATCATTGCTTGATTTAATTGAATTGATTTGATGATTGGATTGATGATCAGATTGATGATTTAGTCACTCAAGAGCAAGGGTGACAAGGAAAGATAATGGTAAGTTAACAAACAAGATGAATGATGATGACAATGAAGAGATAAAGAGATGAAGATAAAGAAAGGATTTAGATGTTAAGCCACTTGGAAAAATGATAATTTATGGAATTCTTATAAATGGAATGAAATGTAAACCTAACATGTAGTAATGATGCTTTTTTTCATCTTGTATACAAGTATTTGAAGTACTTTTTCATCATTGAGCTTTTAAAATGTTGTAAAAAAATACAAGCATATAGGTATAATTAAACCATGATGATCTAAGCATTTCTTACATGGATTTTGATTTAGCAGGTTAATACAAGCATCTAGTCAAAATTGAGCTGAGATGACCTAAGTATTTCTTGCATGTATCAATAGACAAGGATTGCACTTTTTCATGCTTAGACCCATAATGTCCTCGATGATCTTTTGCTGATCATGTCGTTAGACAAAGTCGTCACATTACTAATGATTGATCCACAAACAACAAACAAAGGAAAATAATCACACCCTCATCATAGCTCCTCTAGTTTTGGACATCCTCGAGTAGTATAGGAAACATGATAATGAAAAATCAAAACCTACGACTTTAAACTTATAACAAGCATCAGATCTTCTTTCCATAGATATGTTTTCTTGCAACGAAAATAGATATAATCATCATGATGGTTTGGGTACATTGTTGTCTAATATAGGTCAATGTCTTTTGTTTGAGCATTTTGTTGAAAAGGTTTGTTTGTATTACTGCATGTTGTCTAGAGATAATATCATAATCCGGTTTGTTATCCTTTGAGATTTTGTGGCATTCAAGAATCCAATTCTCAACTAGGTCAAGATTTTGCCCCCAGTCAAAAGAAAGGATTGATTTATGATGGATGAATATGTAGATTGGATGGATGGTAGACTCGATGAAATAAGACCTAAGGGACTGACCTAGTGCCTCAGGGGCTCATTAATGATGGCCTTGCCTACATGATGATGTAGAGGAAACATAGTTTGGGGTGTGGACTCTATGAACCTAAGACCTAACTGGTGGGAATTAGGTGGGATGGGATGGGTAAAAGGATGGGTGAGAATGGATGGAATTGATGGGAAGCCTCAGGGGCTCATCAAAGATGGCCTTTCCTACATGATAACTCATAGGTGACGTAATTTGACAATCATGCTAATGATAGGTTCATGATGGATGACAAGATGGATGAAGGATTAGATTGACAAAATGATGGGACAAGGTGATAAGGGTGAGCCAACAACAAGCCATGATAGGTATCCTGATATGATTTGATGGATGTGGAAGAAAAAATGGATGAAAGTACTGAAACCCTAAAAGATAGAGGAAGCGGTTTATCACAAATAGCACCTATTTCTAGGTTTTCACTACTTGCTTTTATTTGCATGATCACAAATAGTGTCTGTTTGCCAGGTTTTCATTACTTTCTTTTTTTTAATCTTTTTGAATCCCTTGCATTGGGGTTTTATGTATAGAACTTACAAAGATGCATGTTGTTTATGGTATCATCGAATAGTTCACCTTATGATGTGGCTAATTGATAAGCTCTTGATCCATAGGCAGTAATGATTACATAGGGACCAAGACTAGTGAATATGGAGTTGCACCTATGGGAGTACAGATGCTTGTGCGGTATGCCCACAAAGAAAGATTTAGTTGCATGTACCAATCACGACTGACATCATTGACAATCTTCTGTAGGATTTTCAAGATGGTTTTATTAGATGCCTCCACCTAGTTGTTGGGGGTAATATGGGGTGGAAAAGTAGTGTTGGATGTAGAATTGTCACATAGTTCTTTCACATCCTATTTTTTAAACGGTCTTCCAATATCGGTGATAATGGATACAAGGATGCCATAGCAACAAATGATGTAGTTCAGGATGAATGAGGTGATTTGTTTGCCTATGACACTGGCAAGGGGTACAGCTTCAATTCACTTTGTAAAGTACTTAGTGCTGATAATTATCAATTTATGGTTGCTAGATGATGGATGGTGTATCTTTCCCACTAAGTCGAGTCCCCATAGATAGAAAGGCCAAGGAGTCATTAACAACTGCAGCTCTTGTCTCAGCGCATGTATTAAGTTCCCATGGATTTGGCATTTCTTGCACCTTTTCACAAAATGATAAGAGTCCTTTTCCATTTTTGGCTAGTAGTATCCCATACATATGAGTTTCTTAGCCAATGTAGGACTAGTAGAGTGGGTTCTGCATATACCTTCATGAACTTTGCTTAGGGAAGTTTGATATTCCTCACTATCGATACACCTAAAGGAGTGTACCATCTAGTCCTCATCAATATAGGGTGTTAGTGATTATGGTATAATGGGAGGCTTGGTGGATGAAGGTTCATTTTTTGTTATTAGATAGGTCGGGTGGTAGGGTGTTCTCTTTCAGATAGGTATATACTTTTCTGTATAAGGGAGAATCAGATCCTACAATATGGCAAATGATGTGGGTTTCAGGGATGTCATAGGCAGGATGGGATACTGGCTCTACCAAGAACTCATAGTGTGACTAGTTTTTAGGTATATCAAGGAGAGATGCAATTGTTTCCATGGCGTTGGATGCTTTGTTCTCCAATCTGGGTATCTGCTCAAAAGAAATCACAACAAAGTATTACTTGATGTCATCTACCATACGCTTGTATGGTATTAACTTTTAATCTTTAGTTTGATAGTCATCGTTCACCTGGTTGATGACAAGTTGTGAGTTTTCATACACATGAAGTTCATTGACTTTCCATTCTACTGCCATTTTGATGCCAATGACTAGTCCTTCATATTTGGTGACATTGTTGGTGCATGGAAAGTGTAGTCTTACTGACTTTGGAATTGTTTCTCCATTAGGTGTGACCAACAGGATACCTACTCTAGACCCATGCTGATTATATGATACATCAAAATAGAGTTTCTAGGCTATTGTTGTGATGTTAAAGATAGACTCATCTGGAAATTCAAATCTTAATGTGTTGTCATCTATCAAAGGGGTATCTACCAGCTAATCTGCAACCACTTGCCCCTTTATTGCTCATCTATCTACATACTCCATGTCAAATTCACTGAGTATCATGACCCATTTTGATATTCTACCTATTAGGGTAGCTTTGTTGAATAAGTATTTCAATGGATTGATCTTCGCTACTAGATTTATGGAGTGTGAGAGCATGTAATGTATCAATTTTTGTGAAGGAACTTGACAATAGCAAGACATGCTCTTTCAATTGGTGTATATTGCAGCTCGTAACCTACTAGTGTCCTACTAATGTAGTGGATTGCTTGCTCCTTTCCTTCATGGTTTTTTTAAGCTAGTAGAGCTCTAATAGTTGTTGGTGTATCTGAGATGTAGAGTAGCAATGGTTTGCCCTAGATTGGCGGCATTAAGATAGGTGGGTCCATTAGATACTCCTTTAGATACTAAAAACCTTTCTCACACATGTCATCCCATTTGAAAGGAATGTTTTTGTGTAGGAGATGTCTGAATGGATGACACTTATCTACTTGCTGAGAGATAAACCTTCTAATGGACTATAGCTTTCCTTGTAGAGATCATAACTAATTGATATTCTTGGGTGGTGGCATTTCCATGATTTCTTTTACCTTGGTTGGGTCCACCTCAATTCCCTTTGCTGACACTATATATCCAAGGAGTTTACTGGATGTAACTCTAAAAACACACTTTTTGGGATTTTAGCGTACATTAAATTGTTCTAATCTCATGAAGATCTTGTCTAAGACTTTAAGGTGTCCTTATCAGGTAATTGACTTGGCTAGAATGTCATCTACATAATCTTCCATGATGGTGTGCATCATGTCATGAAAGATTGTAGTCATGGCTCTTTGATATGTTGCCCCCACATTTTTCAGTCCAATTGGCATGACACACCAACAATAGGTATCCCACAAACATGTGAATGTGGTCTTCTGTTGAACTTCCCATGCTATTTTGATTTGATTATAGCTGAAAAATTCATCCATTAGTGACAACATAGTGTGTCCTGCCATCAGATCCATAATGATGTCAATGTTGGGCAGAGGAAAGTTGTCCTTGGGACAAGCCTTGTTCAGATCTCTGAATTCATTACACAGTCTAACCCTTCCATCCAATTTGGCAATAGCAACTATATTAAAAATCCACTCTAGATAATTGATTGGTCTGATGAAACCAACATCTAGTAGCTTCTTCAATTCTTCTTTCACTAAGAGTACGATATGCGGATGCATATTCCATATTTTTTGTTTGACTACATTAGCTCTTAGAGATACTAACAAATGATTCATTATAAGATTTAGATCTAGTCTTGGCATATCCACATATGACCAAACAAAGTTAATCTATTTCCGTTTGAAGAATTCGGTGAATTCTAGCTTTTCTTGTGCAGATAATGATTGTGCCATATGGATTATCCTTGGGTTGTCTTCTGTGCCAATGGTGATAGGTTATGCCAGTTCAATCAAAATTGTGGACCTATCCTGATGTGTTAGATTGGGAAAAGTGTCAAGCCTTTCATCCTTTGGCACCTTAGAGAGGTTTTCACCTTCGGATACATCTTTTATTTTTTTACTATTTTCATGATCTAACACTGCTGCAGAGCAGTTTTCACCATTAGATCTATCTTTTATTTTCACATTTTTATGACTAAAAGACTTGCAACTCTCTCCAAAATAAGCCTTGTCATTAATTTCTATAGCATACTTAGTTTTGTGATCCCCTGCGGGTAGATGGTCTCTAAGTTCTAGATAATCTATGATGGCATTGTCATTTTGGAAAGTATCAAGCTCAGGGGATTCATCTTGCAAATCCCAGTCTATGAGTTTAGGATGCACTAAAGGTAATGGGTCATTGGGTTCATCGGGTTCAAGGGTAGTGATGGTTAAGATGGAGGAGTTGTCTAAATTAGTGTAAGCATGTACAAAGTCTATGATGGTACTCTCCTTAAGTTGATCTGTCAAGTGTGACATCATTCTTTCTTCAGGAAACTCATTTTAAGTATTTTGTAGATCAAACTCTAGAGGTCTAGACCTAGAGGTTCATCCCTCATGAGGTGTATGGGAAGAGCTATATTGTTGAACCACATCAACATCTTTCTCATCACAAGATAGTTCAGAAAGACTGTCCCATTCATATTCATTTGAGTCTATCTCACTCCATTCTTGTAGTCAGTGAATTTGTTCTACTAAGTTAGTAGTAGCTGTATCTTTTTCCTTTCCTTTGTTCTTGTCTTTATCTTTGACCTTTTCTTTGCCCATGTAACCTAGCCCTGTAGTGTCTTGAGCTGTTAAAGATGGCAGGTAGATAGGTTCAATGATACCTTCTTTTCTTAATCTTATGGGACCCTGACCGTCATATCCCATTCTTTGTAAAATAGAGAACCCTTGGCCATATTATTCGGTTTGCAATTTGGATTGAGGGTCTGGTTATTTGGATTCACTGTCTTCATCTTTATATAACCATTGTAGAATATCCTTCTCATTACTCTCATCTAATAGGCATCCCCATTTAACAAAAGGACCTTTAGGAGTCTCCACCGACTTGGGTTTGTTCATGGATAGTTTTCCATAGGACTTGGGAGATATAGGTAGCTATGTTATGCAGAAGGATTGTGCCATGGTATATTCTCCTACGCCCTTATCTTTGAGCTTGAGTTGACACGAGATGAGGATGAGGTAGATGCATGATTGGTGGGAATTACAACTTCGGGCTTGGATTGGATGGAATTGGAATATTGGAAGGGATAAGGATAACCTTGGATAGTGATTTCTTGGCCGTAATGAGGTAACTTGATACACTAATGGTAGCTGGATGGCATAGCCTTCATCGCATGTATCCAAGGTCTTCCAAGGAGACTATTATATGCTAGTTCCATGTCAAGCACTTGACAAATCACATCTTTCACTACCGGTCCCACTCTTATTTCTAAAACAACGGTTCCTTTTGATGTCCTTTCTTCTTCATCGTAAGCCTTGATGGTAATTTTTTTTAGGATCAATGGCATTCTCTAAAAACCCTAATGCAAGGATTAGTTTTAATGTGCAGATATTTAAACATGCCCCTCGATCTATTAGGATCCATTTTATTTTATGCTTATGGATGAAGGTTTCAATATGGAGGGATGCATTGTGCAGTTGGATGATAGACATATCATCTTTTTCTATGAAAGACAAGAAATGGGGTGTAGTTAGGTGACCTACCATGACCTAAAATTGCTCTTCAGCTAGATTGGTTGGGATGGTAGTTTCCAAGAGAGCCTCTTCGAGGATGGCCTTGTGAGATGGGCATAGACACAAGAGCTCCAAAATGGATATATGGGTCTGTGTTTTATGGAGTTGGTCAAGGATATTGTATTGGTTAGATGTGGAGGATGGTTTGGATGGAGCCCCTTGGAGAGTAACCTTTCCCCCATGAGTGCTCACATTACAATTGGGCTTTTTATTTATAGTGATCACATTTACATGTGACTCACTTTCAGAGATGTGGTTAACAACATAATCATATGACACATTTGTATAGTTGGCATTGTTACCACTGTTATTGTTTTTATTTGAAGAACCTTCCTTCTCATAGTTGGGGAACAAATTCTTGAATGCAAAATGGTCATCATTGGATATGTGTCCATCAATTATTATTACTTTTGGATCAATCAAGTCTTGAATGATATTCTTTAGTCTTTGGCAGTCATTAGTTTTGTGACCTTTGCTTCTATGATATTCGCAAAAGTTTGATTCTTTCCACCAAGAGGGTTTAAATTTTGGTTCATAATCTCGTACCGTTGGAAGCATTATGAGATTGTTTGATATGAACTTTGTAGGGAAGATTCAATTGATTCACCTAATGGTGTAAACCTTTAACGAGAAGGAAAGTTTGTAGATCATTGTTCATTGTTTTGAGGTTTGTTTGATGGTGTGTTGTTTTGTGGGTTTGATGGATTAAAGATTGGTTGTTTTGGTACCACATGTTTAGCATCAACAACACCATCACTCACAATGTTTTTTTTTTTTTCGGTCCAAAACCTTGGCTTGTCTATGTTACTACTTGAAATAGGGGTGTATTTGTAGAGTTTGATTTGTCCCTTGGCTATCAAGGCTTTCTCAATGAGTAACCCCATTTCAATGACCTTACTAAAGGAATTAGGACATTGTATTTGTATTTGATAGCTCAAGTCAATGTTTAGGTTGTGGACAATCATCTCAATCATTTGTTTTTCTAGAATATGGTACAGACACTTGCTAGCTAGTTGTCTTCACCTTTGTAGAAAAGAAGCGAAAGATTCTCCACCTTTTTGTTTGTTGTTAGAAAGGTCCAATATTGAAATTTCATGTTCAATGTTGTAGGAGAAATGGGTCACAAATTTATCCACTAGTTCATTAAAGGTCTGGATGCCAGGAGGTAATTGAGAGAACCATTCCATTACTTGTCCTACTAGACTGTGAGGAAATAGTTGCATAAGGTATGTTTCATTGTGAGTGACTTCAAAGAAAGAAGCACTAAATTCTCTTATATGGTCATGTGGGTCACCTTTTCCTCTATATTTATCAAATTTTGGAACGTCAAATCTTGAGGGAAAAGGTATCATGACCAATCTTTTATCAAAAAGATATGGTGAGATATCCTCTAGTGAGTAATGTTTTGTTGAAGTTATGGTTTGGATATCTGCAAGTTGTTACTGTTGGGAATTAAGGTGTCTCAACCTTTGTAATTCTCTGCATTTGTAATGTTTGTATTTATTATATAATTGCCTATGTTGTAAATATTTGGAAAATCCATATTGTCATGTTGTGGGATGTGGCACGGTGATGTGTCAATCCTACATGGATTATGACAACTTGTATTTTTCTCCTCACATGAGGAGATAGGCATCCCACTTAGTGGTAGGAATATTCTGCCATGTGTTGGCATCTTCTATGTTGTGTAAGGAATGTTTGACGAAATGGTTATGACGGATTCCTATGATGAATCTATGACATGTAAGAGTCATAAATCGAAGGTTATAAGACAGGTGATGACATGTGTCATGAAGCATCTTTGAATGAGGTATATTTGGGTGCCCCAAGGTAGAATATGACATGTTGTAAGAGAATATGCTATTTATAGCATGTGTATGACAGATTCTCTTGCAGCTATAAGTTGTAACTGCTATGACAGATTCTATGACGGTCGTAAGTGTCGTAAGAGCATATGTCATAGCCCATTTTGGAAATAGGCAACCCCTTTGGGATGGGAGCTATGGACAAGTGTCAGACACATTCTACAATGTTGACCAAGTGTCCCTAGGTGTGGGTTTTGGTCCAAGATGCTATGTTGGATGCCCATTCCAAGAAAGGTCCAAAATTGCCTTGTATTGTCTATTTAAACAGGTGCTTGGAGATGGAGTTTGTATTATAGGTTCACAGGTACTTTTATATTGCTAGATTGACTCCAGACATGAGTGTCGAAGACCATTGAAGCTTGCATTGCAAGTGTATTGTAAACATTCTTTCAGATTTGTTAATACATTGCGCAGGTTTATGAGTGTTGGGTTTTTCACTCGATAAGGGTTTTCTCCACCATAAATCTTTGTCTCTCTTCTTTTGTCTACATTTTGGTTCTTATGTTTTTCTGCAATATCTCATGTTAATGGTTTAACATTGCTGTAATATTTAGGATAAATTTAAATTTGCATAGCCCTCTCCTCAATAGATTAGTGTAGAAAGCATTTTCCGCACACCTAGCTTCCTTTCAGTTGGTATCGGAGCTTGATCACCTTTGGTCCTAGTTGTTGGGTAGGGGTTTTTTGAGCTAATATTGGGTTGAGTGGAAGTCTGTGTAGATCATTCTATATCTTATTGTAGCAAGGAGATAGCAGGCACATTAGGAAGGTTTGAAGTAGAGAAGTTCAATGGTAGTAATTACAAGCTGTGGAAGCTCAAGATGGAAGACATGTTTGTTTACCAAGACCTTTGGGATAGTGTGAATAGAACCAAACCAGCTGCAATGTCACAAGCTAATTGGGATCTCAAGGATCAAAATGCTAAGGGTCTCATAAGACTTAGTCTTGCTGATTCTATGTTGTTAAATGTCCATGAGGAGACTACTGCAAAACTCCTTTGGAAGAAGTTAGGGGATGTGTATCAAGCCAAATCCCTTGTTAATAAACTTTTTTTGAGAAAGAAGTTGTATTCTCTTCGAATGGAGGATGTAGGATCCGTTGTTGAACATATGAATGCTTTCAACATGCTGGTTGCACAATTGACATCTATTTGTGTAAAGATGGAGGAGGAAGATCGGTGTATGACCCTACTTTGTTCTCTACCAAACTCATGGGATCATCTTGTCATGGCAATCGGAAGCACCACATCCACATTTAAAATGGAAGAGGTGGTTTCTTCACTGTTGTCTGAAGAGATGTAGAGAAAGTCTTATGAGGCAGCCAAAGAGGCCCTTGCAATTCGTGGAAGACCAAAGGAGAAAGAGAAGAAGAAGGACAAGAAAGATGAGAAGGGTAGATACAAATCCCGTGGGAGATCCAAATCTCTTGGAAAGTCCAAGGCTCTTGTTAGAAGGCAAGATAGGGCATTTCTGAAAGGAATGCAAAGAGGAAAAGAAGAAAAAGAAGAAAGCTCCTAATTCAGATTCTGACAAGTCACAAGATGACGGTGATGCTTCCATTGCAGCCCTAGCAACCCATGCATTTGATGATGTGTGGCTAGTCAACTCTGGTGTATCATTCCACATGACCTCACACCAAGACTGGTTCACTAAGTATCAGGAGTTCGATGGTGGAAAGGTGTATCTGGGTGATGACTCTCATCTGAAGATCATTGGTCATGGGAGAGTCTCTATCCAATTCCCTGATGGTTGAGTGAAGGGGATCTCTGGGGTTATGCACATCCCTGGCTTAGAACAGAACCTGCTTTCTGTAAGTATGTTGAATGATGTAGGTGTATAGGTTGTCTTTTGGAAAGAAGGATGCAAGATGACTAGAGGATCTATGGTACTTGCTAAGGGTACTAGGAGAGGTACTCTATTTCAGCTGGAGGCATACATTTCACAATGCAATAGTTCTTCTAACTCAAGGAAGAGGGCAATAGTCACTTCATCCCACCATCTGAATGAGTAGTGAAGAAATCTGTTGTTTCTAATCTTGATGGTTGTAATCGTGCATTGGAAGTTAAACTTCTTGCTGAAAAGACAATGTTATGGCATAAGAGATTTGGCCACATTGGTGAGCAGGGTCTGCGTACCCTAAAAAAAAAGAACCTCATTGAGGGGTTAGATGATTGTAATCTTGAGTTCAACTTTTACGAACATTGCATTTATGGAAAACAAAACTGTGTTTAGTTTTACTCAAGTTCTCATAAGTCTTTTGGTGTGTTGGACCTTATTCATTCTAATGTGTTTGGTCCTATTAATGTTTCTTCATTATCAAAATCTGTATACTTTGTATCTTTTATAGATGATTACAGTAGAAAGACATGGATTTATTTTCTCATAAGCAAATCTGAAGTCTATAGCAAGTTTAAGGAGTTTAAAGCCTTTGCTGAAAATCAGACTGGTAAAAAGATTAAATGTTTGAGAACTAACAACAGTGGTGAGTTTTGTTCTACAAAATTCAATAAGTATTGCAAGGAACTTGGGATTGAAAGGCACAAGACAGCTCCATACACACTACAGCAAAATGGAGTTACAGAGAGGATGAACAGGACACTGATGGAGAAGGCTAGGAGTATGCTTAGTGGAGCTAGTCTAGAACAAAAGTATTGGGCTGAAGCTATTGCCACTGCTTGCTATCTGGTAAATAGATCTCCTACATCAGCTCTTGTTGGAAAGACACCCATAGAGTTGTGGTCTCATAGAAATCCTTCAGTAAGGCATCTTCGTGTTTTTGGTTGTGAGGCATATGCACATGTACCTAGGGAAAAGCAGTCAAAGTTGGAGAATAAAGCTGTTAAGTGTATCTTCATCTGCTATGGTGCTGGTGTGAAAGGATACAAGCTTTGGGACCCCATGGCTGAAAAAGTGTTGTATAGCAGAAGTGCCATCTTTAGAGAGCTTACACCTTCTTCCACTATTTTGCAGCCAGAAGAAAAAAGAAAAGAAAGAGAATGTTGTTCAGTTTCCTCTCACCCCTAAGAAGACATAACAGAAAGACAATGTTGGACCTCATGATGAGGAGAGCTCTAACAGCTCTAAAAATTTAGAAGAAGAAGCTGAACCTCAACCTCAGCTCTTGAGGAGGTCTACACGGATAAGAAAGCAACCTGAAAGGTTTGGTTTTACATTATTTGATTCTAGCTATGCTTATGCTTTGATTACTAACAGTGATGAACCTAGAACTATATCAGAGGCTTTGGATATGAAGGATGTAGGTTCCTAGAAGGAGGCCATGGAGTAAAAAATGGCTTCTTTGGAAAAGAATCAAACTTGGGACTTGGTGCCTTTGCCTCTTGGATGGAAACCTGTTGGACACAGGTTTCTTTACCTGGTAAAACGTAAAGAAAATTTGGTTTGCAAACTTAAGAAGCCTTTGTATGGTTTGAAGCAATCCCCTAGGAGATGGTACTTGAAGTTTGATGCCTTTGTGTTGTCAATTAGATTTGTGAGATCAAAATCGGATCACTATGTGTATTATAAATTTGATGGTGATCATATTCTCATTGTTGCACTGTATGTTGATGATATATTGCTCATTGAGAAGGGTAAGAATATGATTTATGATTTTAAATCTCAGTCGTCAGCTCAGTTTGAAATGAAAGATTTAGGGGCAGCTAGGTACAATCTAGGAATGGAAATCAAAAGAGACAGAACTAACTAAAAACTGTGGTTAAGCTAGAGTAAGTATGTGAGGTATATGTTGGACAGATTTAGCATGGCAGATTGTAGACCATTGTGTGTTCCTATTTCTTTGGGGAAAAAAATGTCTGTTAAGGATTGTCCAAAATCTCCTAGTGAGGTGGAGGACATGAGCAGAGTACCTTATGCTAGTGCTGTTGGTAGTTTGATGTATGCTATGGTTTGCACAAGACCAAACATTGCCCAAGCAGTGGGAGTCCTTAGTCAATTTATGGCTAATCCTGGACAGGTTCATTGGGATGCAGTTAAGTGAGTGCTTAGATATTTGAGGGGTACTTCCGAGTACTCCATTTTCTATCATGGTAATGTTTTAGGACCTCTGCATTCTGTTGATATTCATGGATTTGTGGATTCAGATTGGGTAGGTGACATTGACAGTAGGAGATCCACTAGTGCTTATGTGTTTACACTGTTTGGTGGTGCTATTAGTTGGATGAGTAAGCGACAACCTATTGTTTCTTTGTCCATGATAGAAGCTCAATACATGGCAGCAACTCATGCTTGTAAGGAAGCCATTTAGCTTAAGAGATTGTGTTCCAATATTGGTGTTGATACAAGTCAGATCACGATCAGTTGTGACAGTGAGTGCAATTTGCCTTGCAAAGAATCAAACTTTCCATGCTAGAACCAAGCACATTGATGTTCAATTTCACTTCGTGAGAGACATGGTTGAGGATGGAAAGGTAAATTTGGAGAAGGTAGATACTTTGAAGAATGTTGCAGATGCATTGACAAAACCAGTGAGCACAGAGAAGTTCAGATGGTGTTCGGAGTCTATGGGCCTCTTGGCCTATAGCAGTTAAATCTTATTTTTCTATTGGCTCTTACAAGGTGTTTGACAAGTGGGAGAATGTTGGAAATTAATATGTTTGAACCTTGGTAATTCTCTACATTTGTAATGTTTGTGTTTATTATTTAATTGCCTATGTTGTAAATATTTGGAAAATCAATATTGTCATGTTGTGGGACGTAGCACGGTGATGTGTCAATCCTACATGGATTATGACAACTTATATTTTTGTCCTCACATGAGGAGATAGGAATCCCATTTAGTGGTAGGAATATTCTCCCATGTGTCAGCATCTTCTATGTTGTGTAAGGAATGTTTGACCAAAACGGTTATGATGGATTCCTATGACAAATCTATGACATGTAAGAGTCAGAAATAGAAGGTTATAAGATAAGTGATGACATGTGTCATGAAGCATCTTTGAATGAGGCATATTTGGGCACCCCAAGGTGGAATATGACATGTTGTAAGAGAATATGCTATTTATAGCACGTGTATGATAGATTCTCTTACATCTGTAAGTTGTAACCGCTATGATAGATTCTATGATGGTCGTATGTGTTGTAAGAGCATCTGTCATAGCCCATTTTGGAAATAGGTGACCCCTTTAGGATGGGACCTATGGAAATGTGTCAGACACATTATACAATGTTGACCAAGTGTCCCTAGGCATGGGTTTTGGTCCAAGATGCTATGTTGGATGCCCATTCCAAGAAAGATCCAAAATTGCCTTGTATTTTCTATTTAAACAGGTGCTTGGAGATGGATTTTGTATTACAGGTTCATAGGTACTAAAATTACAATTATTACATGAATACTAAAGGGCCCTCCTCATAAGTCCAAGACATATGCTTAAGTTTTATAGTTGCAGTAAACAATAAAATAGCATTATTGACCATGTGCATAACAATACAACAGGACTGGACTTATATGATCACTATTAGATTCCAGTGCTATCGCATCAAAGGTTACCTGGGAAGTACTCTTTATGTTTCCTTTGTGATATAGCACCAACTATATAGTTAAGCATAGAGAAAGTAGACATGTACAGTGAATATAAAATTACATGAATACTAACAAAAATAATGGCATTTTATTGATATAAGCAAATAAAAGTCCATGAATTCGTATCGGACCATCCAAAATAAGGCATTGTGATAAATTTATAACATAAATAAGCCGTACTTTTAGAGCGCCCTCCTTATAAGTCCAAGACATATGCTTAAGTTTTATAGTTGCAGCAAACAATAAAATAGCATTATTGACCATGTGCATAACAATACAACAGGACTGGACTTATATGATCACTATTAGATTCCAGTGCTATCGCATCAAAGGTTCCCTAGGCACCATAGGTGGGAAACAGGCTAGGAATTGAGAACAAGAGGATTGAAGAATGTTAGAAGTTACCTGGAGTATGAGTTAATTGTAGAGAGAAAGGAAAAGGAGCAGACAGTGGAGTGTGTAAGTAAAGAACAATATGTTTATATCGTAATTGTTCAGATTTTGCTCTATATGCTTGTTTTCCATTGTTGTTAAGCTCTAAAATTATTGCTCCAAGTACTCTTTATGTTTCCTTTGTGATATAGCACCAACTATAGATTCTGAGCATCCAAATAAACGCTATACATCTGTCTTTTGAAGTAAAGTCAAGTAGCTCAGCAGCTTTTGCAGTTTACAAAATTTGCCAAGTAGGTGTGCTTGAGAGTATATAAGTCATATACAGAACAATGTTCCCAAGCTGCATTAGGGGGTACTGCCCTAGAGGCCCCAATAGCCATGCTGGTATTGTTCTGGTTGCAAAACTGGTATCAGTATGTCCTGAGCTCTTCTATTATGTCAGGTATCTGAATGATATAAGGAAAACCAAGTTGAAAGCAGTGCTGGAACAAGTAAAACAATCAATAAAAATAAAGATAAAAAGTAAAAAACACAATAGAAAACAACCAAACTGCTGCTAGTCCTACTGTCTACTTATAATGAACCAATTGCTGATTTGGATGCTCTCGATGAAGAGCAATATGACAGTTTGTTCCCATGGTTCTTGATTCTCACTAGGACCATGCTCCAATGAATGAAGAATGCAGAATAGGAAAACAGAGTCTTTGCTTAGAACGATAGAGGTTTACTAAGCTTTATCATCAGTTCTTTCATGCCTATTTTTGCCAGTCTACAAAGTACATTTATATTATGCTAACAATGTCAAATTTTATGGAGAACAAGGATAGCAGGTTTTAATGAAGAAAGATACATTGCAGAGTGAAACAAACAACTGTTGTAGAATGAAACAAATTACTGATGTAGATATATTGCAGTCTGAAACGAAAATGTAAGCTATATCCAAATGTGTTTTATGTGCAAATGACAGTAAATGTAAAACCAATGAGCATCCAATGCAGAATTTCACATAAGGAATATTGCAAATCTTGAAAGCCTGCTCTTGGAAATCAAAAATGCAGATCAGGAAAATAGAGTATTTGCTTAGTTTTAGTAAGCTTTATCATCAGCCGTTTCATGTTTTTTTCTGCTAGTTAACAAAATTCAACACGACAACATGGAACCATACATAGTTCGTGTGCATGGCACCTTACATTGTTAATATATAAGTTTGCAAAGATTAAAGCATTGTAAGAGCAGCCTGCAAAAAACGTTTTCCTATAGTAAAGTCATTCTGACACAAAATATTGTTTTGTCAGTATGCAACACTGTTTATATAAATGTCAAACTACATCATT
Organism: Cunninghamia lanceolata; assembly: GCA_027924645.1. Taxonomy (NCBI): domain Eukaryota; kingdom Viridiplantae; phylum Streptophyta; class Pinopsida; order Cupressales; family Cupressaceae; genus Cunninghamia; species Cunninghamia lanceolata. Next base: position 12,814,946 of record BSBN01000254.1, read on the forward strand.
GCTTCATTCTTTTGCAATTTGAATGATGTAATTGTCCATCGAAAGGGTGAACGTGCCTTGTATTTGGAACCTACAAAGCAGGAACACAACTTTGGAGATGTCTTGCTTGTAGTTTTTAAAAGGAATCGCTGCAAGTTCAGGGAAATGCTAGTGCAAAAGCTCTTTTTGCAGGCAGCGGTCAACAATTCCATCTGTCTTCTGAACTATACATTGTAGAAGATGCTCATATGTGAAGCTTGTGGATTTTGTACAGGCTGTACAATGGGCAGACTCATCTTTGCAATTCTCTCCCAAAAAAATTGTGTTGTGGCAGGAACTACAAAAGGGCTGGTACGGCGCAAGGTGGGCAGTTTTTGCTTTTAATATTCCGGTCACCTATGGTTGAAATGGATTTTTTGACAGGGCAACGTTAGAAGCTTTGCAAATATCAACAATAGTAGTTGTTTGTGGGAACAAATGCTTTGCCTACTTGCCTGGACATTTGAGCATTAAAGTGTCTTCAAAAAGCCTTTAGTGTGTTCATCATTCAGCTCATCTATGTAAATTGATTGAGTAGACCGAATAACACGTGTGTCTCTTGAGCCACTGCGTACAACATTTTTGAAAAGAAGCAATGGGGTTCTTGCAGATGCGAGCATTTGCTGAAGTGTAGTGTATAGTTCAGTATGGACACTTGGGATTACAACCTGCAAAATAGGTAGAATGTATTAGTTTTATAGTTAGTGGAATGTACGTTAGAATGGCTATTAAGTGTTTTATGAAGATTGTATCAGAATGCTTACAGTAGCTATATCATTTTGTGAGTCATCATCTTTAACATGCAGTTCATATTGGTTAGGTGTTTGATGGTGGACAATGACCACAGCACCAAATGTCTCAACTGAGTTGAAACTATCTGATTGAACAAGCTGCGAAATGGTTGTGTCAGATGTAAGTCTACGTTTCTTACATACCTTTTCTATGTTCTCGACAGAGCTCTTAGAGGTCAACACAAGACAACAATCAGCGTCGCCTCTTTCATACTGTGTTTTGTTTTTAATAGAAAATTTTGTTATTCGAACACTGGCGCCCGGGAAAAGCTGAGGCGAAAAAGTGTCTATTAACTTGTTGTTGATGTTTACGGTGATTGTCATCTCGCCATATCTATCAACAAGGTCAATATGCACTATCTGTGCTCTTGCCTGACCTGCAGCATTGTTGTTTCCAGCAGGCCTGTAGACAACCAGGACATCGCCTTCAAAAGCAACACCTTGCCTTTTGGTACAAATTTCAAGTATAGAGGATGCAGGACAGGGCTCTGACACAAGGCTGCAATCACGATATACAAAATAGAGCATTTTCTTAGAATAATACAAGTTTAGCAAGATAACAAAGGTTTTACTAAAGTATAGAAAACCAGTTTTTTAAATTCCTTTCTTGTTAGATTTCATTTGATATCTTAGCACCAAAATTTTAAACTAAGAATTAACGATAACTATAAGTATTTGTCCATCAGTTCAATTGCAATGTTTTACTTGTAAAGCATTGTGGGTTCACCAAAATCTAGAAGCTGAATGAGAATGGATATAATGTTGATTGCTTTGTTGCTTGCATCGCAGAAGCAAGGCCTAGATGCAATGCATGTTGAATTATGGACTTTTGGCCTATTGTGTTATAGCAATAGGAGACTGTCATGGAGGATTATGAAGTAAAACATATTTGTATGAGTGTTTTTGTAGGCTCATATGAACTATTTGATTACCATGTTCATAAAGACTCAAGACAAAGGGAATAAGGCTGAAAGAATTGCAAAGAATAGACATTTGATAGAGCATTCTATTTGGATGTGAGCATTTCAAGGTAATCATTCAAACTCATATAAATGACCAACAAAGATGTATTCATCTCTTAGATATCCTGATGTACAAGTAAGATTACCATTGTACATTGGCAACAATTCTCATGCTTGCTAACACTGACATTCACTAATTTGAATTGCAGCCTCTAGAGTGAGAGCTAACAATATAAGGGAAACTGACCTCACAATGGAATCAAGAAAAGAACATGTCAGAATCTGTGAATTCTTAAAGGTGGCAAGGAGGAGTGCAGTGTTGCATGCAGCTGAGGCATCATAAGAGACTGCAAGATTTGACACTCTGAAGCTGTGAATAACTAAAAATCCTTTAGCAAAGACTGAGTTCCAAGACATAACGAAAGCTATGGACCTAACTTGAACATGAACATAGATAATTTTTTCCACAAACCTGAAAGAGTGTACCAGAAATAGATGCCAGATGAGCATTCTGCAATTGACAGTGCTTGCTAAACTAGGTAAAAAATAGTAGCGTATTGAGCTTTTGAATGCCATGACTTGTACAAATTTGAGATTAAGGAAAATGGAAAATAAAAGTGACGTTCACTAGATTTAGATAGCTTGATGTGAGTGAAAAGATGTTGTTGGTTTTGTACTATGCCTATGCTAGATCTATGCACGTGGCAATGCTACATCCAATTGTTAGGACAGACATCAGAGGGCTCCGACCAATTAGTTACAAGAACAAACTATGGCATTTACAAACACAGGGCTGCAAAATGATATGCAAAATTTGCATCTATCTTTGCTTATACTCAAGAAAGGAGGTAAGTGTCGATTACATTGTAACATAAACACTTGACTAACACTCACTTGTTCAAGGATAACACGATATACTAAAACCAATATTAAAGCTGTAAGGTTAAAGCCAGAATCAGCCATAAACAAAATGCTGGTAACATGTGTTGTCTAAATAGTTAAATACAGAACAATCTATTGCCATTTATGGTATTTTCTGGTTTGCAGTATTTGTATCTATTGCATGCATTAGATAGTCCTAAACAGTTGAGTTGAATTGAATTAGTTACCTTATGATGAACTTCAAGACAATAGGGGCATTCTATGGAACATGAGGCCAGATCAAACAAGAAAACACATCTTTAGATATAAATCTAGTGTTATGGGCTTGGTTTATTGCCTTATGTTCTATGAAGATGCTCACCGTTTTTCCTGTTGCTAGTTTGCAGATGAGTGTTCTTGGTCAACAAGCATGGCTGGGTTCCTGGGAAAGCAGCACCAGAATAGGTTATATATCAGTAATCAATATAACAAATATGATTTATGAGTAAGTACTTTGTATAGAAAGATTGAAGATCAACTCCAGTCAAAATCAGTCTTGCATATGCATGTAATAAAAAAGAAGAGAAGGATGTATATTATACAAAAGTAAAGTAACAAAATAACAGTGAAATTGTTTAATAGCAGCACCTTTGCTGATTTATTCTCTGTCTCTTATGTGACTGGTTATCTTCTGATGGTGAATCAGCCATCAGCTCTTGTGTAGTTATAATGACAACGGTGTTGCACTGGAGCTTGGCTATGCAGAGTATGCAACAAAAAAAGTGTCAGTTGTTAGTGCTTGCAAAACCACATCAAAAACACTATTCAGAACTATTTGTATAGCCATAACCATTAGCAAGTCTGATCATATTTGTTGCACTATTCTAATTGTTTCTTCCCTTACCATGTGACACAATCAATTGGAATGTTCCATTGTCAAAAGAGCTATGGGCAATTCAATGTAACATGTATCAAGCAGATTATTTACATTGGTTGCAGGAATGGTAAAATGCATGAAACACAGTAGATTGATGCATGCTACAATGGAAAGCTCTAAGATATTGCAAAGTGGTCTGTCCAATAGGTATCTATGACAGTGAACTTTCCAGTGGCAGTATTAATGTCATGCACCCAAAGGTGGTCCAACAAGCTACCTGCATGTGTTGTTGGTTTGTCAACAACGAAAGAAAGTCTATGCTGCTGCATAAATTCGAGCAATGCTGTTTGTGTTGTTCGAGATTGAAACATCTCAATGTTAAAGTCGCCGGCAAGAACCAGTTTGCTGTTGGATGGCAATGACTGCACTATTGCGTCCACCATACTAAAAATTTCGGCAATGGGAGCAACAGGAGTAATATATAGATTGGTAATGCGCAAAGCATTGCCAAAGTGCAACAGGTCAATGGTCATTGATTCCAAGTGTTTTGTAACAAAAGTATCGATTTTCTGCAACAACAGATCTTTTCTATAGCATGTCAACAAACGATGAATTTTTTGTGCAGCATGGCAATTAAATTTAGCATTAAGCAATCCAATGTGGTCAAGTGCATTTTGTCTAGTTTCTTGAAAGCAAAGCACAGATGCTGCAAGCAAATCATGATCATGACCTATGTCTTCTGCATACAATGCAAAACTTCATGTGTTCAAAGAGCATATACAAAAGTGGTCACAAGGTATAAAAGCAAGACTGTGTTCTAGCCTCCATTGTGCCAAGGTTTGTAACCGTTGCATCTCCTTTTGTACTTTGTCTGCCACTTTGAAATTCTGATGTTGTAGCAAGCTAGTCAAATACAATGATTTTATGTTTTTTACTCGCGAAAGAGCTGTGTAAACAAGACCATGTTGATAGACTTTTGAAGGGTCAAAAGCAAGGCCATCCATTGTCAATCCTTGTGCTCTATGAATGGTTCGTGCACATGCCACTTGCAGAGGGAACTGGCTTCGAAAAATTGTTTTCCCGCCTATTTTGACCTTTTTAGCAACTCTTGTTATAGGAGTCCAAGAAGGAGAGGTTTCGCTTGTGTACAACGTTTGCTTTTTTTGTCGACGAAGTGCTCCCACCATTGGATCATTGAATTGTATCCAAAGAATGTCTTGTTGGTCGATTGTCTGCAATTTGAAAATACCATCTGCACCATTGACCAATCCATCCTGTGTATCAAGGTTGCCGGCAATCAATTCAACCAAAATATTTGTCTTCAACAAGATTGTGGTAGGCAATGTTAATTTCCCAGCCTGGAAATGTGTATAATCAGTACATGTTTGTTGCCTATCCACTACCACTAGCATGATAGTTTCTCCAGGCAAGCTATCTAGCATTTTTTGGTGATGCTGGTCAACAACCAAATTCCTATGAAACAAGCGTGGGAAGCTTGGATGATTGGGGGCACTTTTGAAGCAAATGTTGTTCAAATAGGAAATGTCTTGATTTGTTTGTTGTGATTTCCTTGCGCGGTTAAGTATGGAAATGAAATCTTGGTTTGTTTGCCTCACCAAAGTATCCAAGTGGAAGCATTTCATGTTGCCAGTCCAAAATGTGTATGGCATTTTTTCACCATTTATGATTGGCTCTTCAAATATCCAACCATCACATATGGGTTGAGCTTGGTACAAGTCACCACAAAAGATGATATCAACATTTCCAAATGGTTTCATTGGTGTGTGTTTGATTTGCCGAAGTCTTGTATCCATGTTGTAAAGCATTTTCGAGCCAATAAATGATACCTCGTCAAGTAGCAAAAGTTGCAGCTGATCATATTTTTTGCTTAAGCCATCGAGCATATTTGAATCCAAAGGTAGCATTTTTTATGAATTGCATGGCAAATGAAAGATGGAATGTGCTGTGGCCTACATTATAAGCAGCTTTTCCTATGGTAGCAACAATAAGTCCCTTAGGCTTGAGTGGGTCACTATCAAGTTGCCTATCATAGAATCTAACCAAGGGCTCATGAATTGCTTTGGCTGTGAATGTTTTGCCCATGCCAGCACCGCCTGTCAAGAACAAGTATAATGGTGTTTTGGGTGCAAGCCTTTTGGTCATCAATATGTCTTTTAATATGGATTGTTGTTGCACATTCAATTGCCTTCATAGACTGGAGTACTCTTGTTTGCTAAGCAAGAATGGATGTGCAGTTTCCAAAAATGCAGGCTTGTAATTAGAACACATGGACTTTGCATTTTTGGCATGTTTTAGATCAGTTTCAATATCGTACTTTTCTATGCCTATTTCAGTTTTGTTTGTATCAATGTCATCATCAAGATATATCATTGGTCGGTCATTCATCTCAGTTTTAGTAGCAGCAGTATAAATGTCACCCCATTTGGTGGTAGTGTGTGCAACAAACATGTTCTCGATTTTAGCAATTTGTATTTTGTAAGTATTGAATGCTGCACTCCATGTTTCGTATGTGCCTAGTAATGTCTGTTCATTAGATCTAAAGGGCACGAACAACATTATTTTTTCTCTATAGTAATTCTCAGCATCAATATGCTGATTGTATCTTACATAACGTATGATTTGTGGCTTGTTTCTTTTTCTAATCTGTCCTAAATTATTAGAGAAGAATGCTGTGTATTCAGCTAATGACACGTTTTCCAATGTTGCTGGTCATTGTGCATATTTCTCTATCACAGATAAGCACATGATATTTTCAAAATCGTCTTGTTCTTTTGCCAATAACTTTGGGCTTTTCAGCATAAAAACTCTCTTGTCAAATGGAGAGGTGTTAATGAAAAAATGTTTTCCTTGAGCTTCGATGTAATGGTAATGAGAGAATAATGTGTACAGCTTGGCGGCTCGACATTTGCTGATAGTTAAGTAATGCATTGCCAAGTTTGCGTATGAATTGCATTTTATCATTATATGCATTAGTGCATTGATTTTGCACTTATTGAAATGCAACAAACAATGTTCGATCTTGCTTGGTCATGTATGAACTACAATATGAGGCTGCAGCATATGCATCTAGAATGAATTGTGTGTTAGTATTTGCATACCACATTGCTGGAACTTGCTTTGCAAAAGCATTTATCCAGATATCAGCTGGATCTCGTTTTAACATGACAACAGTGTGTGATAATGTTGATCACAACATTGCAATGTAATATGTTTCTGCTATTTTGAAGTCCTGCAAGAAAGATTGAAATGACACGTCTTTTGTGTAGCTTTTTTTTTTCAATGTGTCAAAAAACCTTTTTGCTTTGTCTTTCATAGTACTATTGACCAATGGCAATGGATCCAAAATGGCTGTTTTGCTCATTGGAGGCAAGGGAAAACTGAATCTGCAATTTGCGTTTTTATGCTTTCTACAAGTTTTTGTATGGTGGTGTGTTTGCATTTTTACAAGGTTCACATCAAGCAATGTAGAGTCAGATGAAATATACTTGTCTACAAAGGTCTCAATCTCAATGTTTGAGCAATTCCCATATATAGGCGCATCGTTCACCCAAACCATGAAATGAACATGCTGATTACCTCGATTTTGGAACTCAGTAACAAAAAAGTAGTCCAAGACCTGCCCAAATAAATCATGATTTTTTAGCATCATTTTTTGAAATGCATTGAGTCTATGATTAAAATACCAACTGCAAAGTACTGGGTTCTTTCTGATCTCAAAGTCCAAGTTATTATCTTCTCTAGTTTCATTGCTTTTGGACGATTTCTCATTCAGTGATTGTTGCAATGCTTGGCACAATGGGCCCCAAAACTGTTCGGCTCTAGTCAATGTCACAAAGAAAGTAGGGGGGCCCAATTGTCTTATCATTGCAAATATATTCTTCCTAGTGTTTTCCAAATAATCTGGTGATGTTCGAATAGTTTTCAATGATCTATAGCCCAATGGAGATCTTAATATTTTTTCAAGGTTTGTTGAACTGCGTACATCTTTTGCAAGGAGCTTCCTACCTTTTAATTCAGCTTTTCTTATGCATACCCATGTCAATGAAGATAATTGTTTAGTAATAATTTTTATGGCTTTGAAGAAAATATTTGTTATCTGTGTTGCAAAGTCATTGTCTTTATGCATGAGCTCCCACTTTGCTATTTTTTGATATGAAAAGTTTTTTGTGACATCCGATGGCCGAGCATAGCCATAAAACAAGGTAGGAAAGTTCATTTCTTCTGAGAATTTGTCTTCAAAAATACCAAGAGGTTTGAAACCTTCAGCAGGTGCAATTTCAATAATGGTACTATCCAAGTCCTTGATAAAATGCGCGTCATTAAACCAATGCACCACTGTTTTGGTTATGGGCTCATCATCATCATCATCTGATGTAGGAGTATTAGTCTTCTATTCAGTGTGATTGTTTGTTTGCATTTCTTGCAGTTTTCTTGCAAAAAGAGCTTGCCAATGTTCATTAACCACAACATTCTCTTTTGTATACAATGGTGTTTTTGACAAGGCTGTCAAAGCATTTATGACAACTGCAGGCCTAACATTGCCTTAGACATATGCATTTTGATATTCTAATTTGCGTTTCAATTTAACTACAACTGTTTGCTTTCATCAAAGTCTCTAGGCAATGCTTGTTGTACCTTGTCAATGTCTACAGGAACATTGATTATTGTTCCATGCAAGCCATATTGTGCTCGTTTGTACCCTAGCTGTCTAATCTGGCCAAAGGCAATGCGCAAAGAAACAAGTCTTTCTTCTAGAGAAGTCAATGAATGAACAACTTCTATAGGTGTGTTACGTCTTATCTTACATGGAGCAGCAAAAGGAGGGATCTTGTGATTTAAAGTAACTTTTATACATGGTTTGCATATGGGTTGTCCTACCATTGTGTTTCCTTGCATTTCAAGACCAAGCAAAGACAAAGCATTGATAATTGCATTGTTGGCCAGGTAGATGTTCTTATGGAAATGTAGTCTCTCACAAACAACACATAATTAAGTAGGTGTGTCTTTGATACTGTGCAAATATTCCTTAACAGATTTTTGCATTTGGATGTTTCTGATAGATGCTGTTTTTTTTTTGCGTTTTTAGATAGGCAATTCTTGTTTTCAAAGAAAGAAAAGACCTGTATAGCCTGGATTTAAGCTTTGGGCTATGGTCAATGCTTGGATCATCTAAAGTTCTTCTTTTGTGGTGTGTCTTCGCTGGCTATTTTTGTCCATCATGAAGTTTGGCTTTCAAACAATGCAATGATAGCCTAGGCATGGAGGCTGTACTACAGACTGGTTCTTCTTTTTTAAAAACATCATGAGCAAAATCTAGAAACCCAGGAAATCTTGTGGCCAATGAGATATTCAGTTGTTTTTCTTGTTTTGTTTTGCTAGTGCATTGGCAAAGGACTGGGCCATAAATAAGTGTAGAGCAATTCCATCAAATCCTTCATTGCTCAGATAAGCTATAGAACCAAACATGCTTTCACCACACAAGGTGGCAAATGTGTCAAGTCTACAGAGTCCATGTGCATCCATCACACTTGCAATTGTGCTCCAGACATGGTCCAGGTCATTACACGGAGTTGACAAGGATGGTTGTATATGCTGAATGCAATTGTATGTACTTATTCTTGTTAACACGGGCTCATAGTGTCCACAGGTTGGGTTTGAATCATGGAATAGAATTGATATTGCAGAATTGCATGAGTCTTTATTGAAATGCAAGTACATTTTTTTACGTGTTAAAGACCAGAGGCATATGGGGATGCTCAACCAACGTCCCAGCCAATGGATACAGAATATGTCACCCCAAAGGCGTTTTTCACCATAGGCATTGATCTCCGTGGCTGAAATCCTCATCCTACGCAGGTATGTGCTTTTGTCATGTATATTGTGTAGATCATAAAGCATTGTTAAATGCAGTTCATGTTCAAAAGAGCTAAGAGCTGCAGTGCATCCACTGACAAGACAATGCAAAAAATAATCCACAAGGCCATTACGAAGCTCATTTGATGTATAGCGACAATGCAACAACACTTGCACCGTGTCAAACAAGCAATCGCCGACTTTGTAGTTGAATGAGTCAATACGAAAGCAATGCACATGAGCCAAAGCCTCATCGATTGATAGAAATTGTGTTGTGTCCTATGCTTTGTATGTCTCCACCACAATAGGATCTTGTGAAAGCCTTTGTTTCTTAGCAGGTTTGTTTCGTTCCATATTGGCTATTAGTCCAATGCATGACAACCAATTAGCAAATTGTATGTTCCCCCTTGATAACATTTTTTTTTGCACGTGTTAATGACTTGACAAAATAAATAGTACAAACTATGCAATGATTCAAAAGGAAAATAGGAGACAAACTATCTAAGTGTAGAGTTAGATGTAATATCAATTATAAAATTGGTTTCTAGACAAGAAATGTAACTAGTTTAAAGAGTGGACATTGAAAGAAGATATGCAAGATAGCAAGAAATGTGTATGATATTGATACTACTCAGTTTTCTGCTAGCCTTAGTAACTGGTGATCAATTTAGAGGAACAACAACGGCAATTAAAAACAACATCTGCATACTAGAGCAACATCTATATAGTTGTACCAACATTTAATTGCAATGCTATAGTTTCTATCAGATTCTTAACATGGTTTGTCTGCACCATATATCTTGACATAAATCATTTTTGGGAACATCAATCAAGTTCATTTCAGTTCAGATGAGCTATCAGGTTAAAAGAAAATGGGAAAATTTTGTTTGCAGCCATTGTCTTGTAGAAATTAAAAGTTGAAATCTGCCAAGCAATGTTTTATGATATCTAACCGCCAAAAGCAAACATACCAATGTTTTTTTTCTCTCTATAAATTACACAATCTACTAGCATACCTTTTTTTTGGCAAGGCCCTAGTCAGGAGTGCAAGCTCCAATGATGATGTCTGAAGCTATACGGTCTCTAGCTTTGACAAACCCCAACACTTCACCAAAACAAGCATTAGCTGATATAATAGCAAGTAGTAGCCCATACAAACTAAATCAACAAAATGAATTCACCAAGCAACAAGATGCACAAGAGCTTCATAACAAGCAAAGCAAAAGAAAACATTGTTCTTGACATTGCCACATGTAGCTGATCTTTCACCCCACACATAATAACAATCTACTTGCATACCTTTTTTGACAAGGCCCTAGTCACGAGTGCAAGCTCCAATGATGATGTGTGAAGCTATACAGTCTCTAACTTTGACGAATCCCAGCACTTCACCAAAACAAGCACCACCTGGTGTAATAGCAAGCAACAGTCCATACAAACTAAATCAACAAAATGAATTCACGAAGCAACAAACGCACAAGAGCTTTTTTACAAGCAAAGAAAAAAAAACTGCTCTTGACATTGCCACATGTAGCTGATCTCTCACCACACACATAATTGTGAGCAGAAACAACCACGCACATTTTTTTTTGGGAAAATATTTCAAATTTAGGCTTTTGCAAAACATTGTACTTCTACATACAAAAATTACAAATATAGCTAAGAGGCAGCCTGCCAACAATCAATGACCTTCAAATTAACCCATAGCTTCCATGTTTGTTTCAACCTAAAGCACTAGGCCTAGTTTCTAGTTACCTTCTGCACTTGCAACAACCTCAACATGGCTTCGAAAGATCTAGTCTGCAGATTGGAAAAAGCATCCTGACCGTATTGCTTTTTTTTTTGCATATAGATTCTAAGATCTCCACATTGCAAAAGGGCTTTGCGTTGCTGCTACCTGGGCAGTGGGAAAATTTCCATGTTTCGACACCTCATGCAACAAGTACATAACGCATATATAAGATTCTTGCCTAAAAAGAAACACTCTCAAACGGCACTAGATCCATATAACAAACTAAATGTTTATTTTTAATGTCTAAATATTAACTATTCACCAATGATACCATGTGCTTAGGCTGAACCACATGCCCATGTTCAATATGAAGGAGGGCTCAGGTCAGAATCATTGCCTTACCCAATTGTACAAGCTAGGCGTTGCCGTAAAAGTGTTATTATTTTTTACCTTCATGTATGATGCTTCCATTGTGTTTTTTTGTCATCCCACAATACGGAAAAACATTTTCACTGTGCCACCCACGTAAGCACAACATATTTTTGGTCTCACTGACAATATTAACGAAAACAACATGCTATTAAACATTATACATTACAACTTGGTATTGCAACAAAATTGCTGTTGAACCAATAGCCAAAACAGAATCAACACCATAATATAGAAAATCCATTACATAAGTCTAACTGCTGTTGCAATCAGCAACTAGCCTATTTGTACAAGGAGACTATGGCCAAAAAAGCAATAAATGGCTATTGCCAAAACCCTTTACAACACAATCGCTTCAACATTTTCAACAAAAAACTTGCATAGTATTAAGAGAGCTTGAGAACTTCTAGCCCTATACAATAGACATTGAGGGACATTTTTCCTTCAAGCCCAGTGAAAACGCCCATCACTTTCTTGCTTACACCTCCAAAGACTCCTCCACTGGTTCTTCTTCGTCGGCAACCAGCTTCTGTGAAACAACACTACTAGGATGAACCCGCCTATATCCATCAAGGATTTCATTAGATATCATTGGTGCATGTCAACCACATCTGGATGGAAAGTCCCTTTTAGCTGAAGGTTTGGATCTAGCATGAGTAGTTTGTTGTGTCTCCTTTCTAGATGAATCAACGTGTACAGATGATCCATCACCAAAGGACACTTCATTGCACTTGTTGCGTTGTAACTTCAACTGTTTCATGATTGATGCAAGTGTTTTTGACTCTGCTACATCCACCTCCATTTACACACCAAGCTCCACAAGCCTAGTTGCATCTCCACTAGCTCTACTTTCAGAGCCTTGTTTCTAGCCAGCCCTTATTCTCCATTTCTTGCGATGACCCATCGCTGCAAAAAAATACAAGCCATGGCTAAAACAAATAAACATTTCTAATTACAAACAATATCACCTCACGCTCAACACAAGTTGCAAAATGCTACAATTTTGCAAGCCTAATTTCATGCTACTGTTCAAACCTGACAAACAAACCTATTTGGAAACACCCATAAAGCCCAGGCTCACAACAACACCAGGATCGAACATAAGCCTGCAACCCCAAAAGGCCTAGCCATATCCATACGGAAACAAAAAACCACTGTACAAGCAAATAGACATAGCAACTTAAATTTGCATATTCCAACAAGACATCCACGATGCTTTTCCCAAAAAATCAAAAATATTGCGTCCGAACATAATTGCAACATGCAAATCTCCAACATGCCACATATCCATCCACATAATAGACATCAATAGGCAAACATGCAACAAAAGTTAGCCTTGATCACCTGTATCGCTAGCCGCCCCCCAAGACAACCACAAGAGCCAATACCAACATTTTCCTGGAGGCAACACGAAGCACCTGACAAGTTACAAAGAGCAAAACAAATTAACATATTGGAAACCTTTTTGTCTTTGCTATGGCTATGAAACCCTCCATTGATTGTAAGGAAATGGAAATTGAAATGGTAGACAATTTTCTCATAGCAGCAAGGAATCTGGAAATTGAAATGGTAGACAAGTTTCTCATAGCAGCAAGGAATCTGTCATGGATGAGGTCCTATCTAACTCCCAAAAAGCATATAATTTTTGCTATTTACTAAGCCTCAAAATATAACCTGAATTGCAAGTATACTGGAAAGTAGATCACAATTGCAAATTTTATGTTTAGATGTAAATCATCCATGCCATAAAATACAGAATAAGATTACAGAATATTGTAAGCCTTGAACCAGCTGAAACATACTCAGCATGGGAATTCATTGTAGAAAGAGATCAACAAGCAAGAAGAGTCGAGAGAGACTATAAGAAATATATGTTTATAAGATGCAATGATGAGCCAAAGGGGGAAGAAAGAGAGCAATCAGTTCTGCACATGATCCAAATAACGCAGCCCATAGCCCCACCCAATATTTAGCAATAAAAAAGATATAAACAAACAAGGGATTTTATCACAAATGCAATAGAATGAACATGCACAAAATTTGGAACTGACGAGCAATATTTATAGGCTGCAAGCTAAGCCACCACGATGGGGGGTGCAAGCCATGCTCTAGTGCAACAAAGGTCTCAAGTTTAGGACTAAAAGATTCAAAGTATACATATTTTTAGGGTATTTCAAAAATACAGATGTATAATGAAAAGGTTAGATACAAAGTGGCAAACCACATTCTAGAATTGGGTGTGGCTACCAAGGGTTACAGTAGCAGCATTCAGCCACATACAATGCAATAAGGAGAAACGACAAGCATGGGATGCAACACACAATGCCATTTGCTTAAACTTGCATTACTATATGTTGTTTCAATTATTTCTAACAAAGCCAAGTGCTGCCATGCTAACAAGCTTGTTCTAGTAACCCATAAAATCCACCCAGCTCAAATGCAGTGACAGCGGCAATTTTTGTGCGCCAAAGGATTCCCATGAGAATATGTTTACAAGATCTATAACCTATGCCATTCAATTGCAGGCCACCTCAGCAATCCAGAACCCACCGATTCAACTTTGGACGGAAATGGCTGGCTATATACAGGCGACCTCTGTTACATTGATAATGAAGGCAATATCTTTGTAGTAGACAGGCTGAAAGAACTGATAAAATACAAAGGTCATGAGGTATGAAGCTTGATTTAATCTGTCGTTCATAAGCTTGTGTTTGGAACAGCTCCCTTAATGCCCATCCAGCCATCAGGAAAATAAAAATAATTTATTATATTAATTTAATCTTCCCTGATAGATTAGCAATTAAACAATAATCCACTGATTAATCTATAATAAAATAATTCAATCATAAATTAATAACTTCAAAACAATTCACTAATCAACCAAAATCAAATAAGTTGATGATGAAATATCATCACAATGTCAAAATATAAAATACCGTCTAAAATTTAAAATGCTAAAAGACAATATATAGAAATCAGAGATGAAAAAGTTTCTCTATATCATGAACCTAACCACATTTTTTGCGCCTAAGTTTGCCTGGGTTGCCTGGTAAGTTCCCCCAATCTTAACTGCATTATAAACTAAATCAATCCTTTCATTATTGCTACTCATTGCTACTCATAAGCTTTGTAGAAAACCCATCCTTTTAATGTTATTGTTGATGGTATGTTTTGATAAACCAACATTAGTTTATGGCAATACTCTCTTATAAGGAAATGAATTTCCTTGAGGCTTCAATTACCCAAGCTAGGCTTTTGAGATAACTTTATTTTAGGGAACGCTACAAGCCAACACACAATGGGTCTACTGGTAACTTACAACTAGATACACAATTTTAAAAAACTTCTCTTTTCAAGATTTAATTTCAATGCTCAATGGGGAAACGTATTTTTAGATTTAAAAAAAAAACTGGCAAGGAACACTTCAATCGATTCTCAATATGTTAAAATGCCATTGAAAAAGTACTTCTAAAATATATTATTAATCAGAGGAAGGGATTAGAGATGAACTTGTTTACTTATATAAATTTTCACCGCCGATTCCCAAGACTCTCCAAGAAATCAAGCAAAACATCATAAACAAAAACTTGTGCCGTTATTTGTTTCAAGCACCCAAGATGACCTTTCACTACTGGTTGATTTAGCCAAGGAGGGTAAGGTAGAGACTCACGTTGACCCAAAGCATCCTATCGAAAAGGCAGAGGATGCGTGGACAAAGATGTTTGGGCTAGTCCCTGTAATACCTAATACAGACAATGTTTTATGTAAGTGAAACAGGCATGTAACATGTTTAGCTTGATAGTGTTTTTGCATATGCTTGTTGGTGCTCTACAGACGGCCACTCCGGAAATCCTGTATTGTAATTCAGCAGCTCCCAAACAGATAGCATAATGCAGCAAATGTCAACCTTAGGGTTTTGGACAATTCTATCTACCATTTGAAACATGAGCACAAACAATCCATCCAAGCTAACGAGGCACGGAATCAGAACCCTAGAGAAGGTTACGTGATTTCAACAATACTCCATATGGGTATGCACTCGTCATAGCAGCATTCCATTTACAAGACATATACATGGGAAAATGAAATTGTAAATGGAATTCAATTGAAGGAGTTTAAAATGGGAGCAACATGGCAAATCTAAAAATGGGCAAAATGGGTGCTTCTAAGCAAATGGCAGAGTTTCCTTTTGACAAAAATGGGAAAATAATACCCAGACAGAGCTGCATAAAATCAGAAACAGCGTTAGATACACACAGAAGATACCCTGCAAAAGCCTGAAATCAAATTAGAGCCATAACCACAATCAAACAAAGGAAAAACAATAGGAAACTTAGCCCAACAAAACAAAATAGGGCCAAAGAAACCCTACAGGACAAACGCCAAAATGTCTCCCACCAGCACAAACAGCGAAAGTAAAACATTCAGAACAATGCATGGCGGAAAATAAAGTTTTTTGCCTATTTTTTGGGAAGTCGCCCAGTGCAGCACCTCAGAACACCTGTTCTTTAAAACCCTTGCACACAGATAGGTGCCCCCACACCGGCACCTGTCTTGCAAACAATACTCTGCTCTCAAACTGGACACGTCCAAAGCCATGAAAATCATCCGTCTTTCCTCTGTAATTAAAAAACCGAAGGGAAATCACAACCAATGGCTGCATGGGAAAGTGCATGCAGCGCCCACAATCCTCTCTCCTCCACAATAAAATACCCCAGGGAAAATTGGCGCCCAATGGCTGCACGGCAAAGTGGTTGCACAGCGAGGGAAGAATAGCACAAACTATAGTCTAGAGATCAATATATTGTTTCATGCACATTCTTCGAGAAAAACTAATACTGTTTTAGAGATGTGAAAACTATAGTCTCCTGCCTTTGGCAGGGACTAACAAATGTAATGAAAACTGAACTTGAACCAACAGTAAGTCCTCCATTAGAAAACAGAAAGATTCCACTGATTAATTATAGACCAGAGTTTACTCTCTGCTTCTCATCTCTTACCTACAAAAAAAACCAGAAGATCCAATCCATCGAAAAAAAAAACAACCTATAATTTAAGCACAGTGAGGTCAAGTTCAATTTTTCCAAACTCCTTGGCCATTATAATATCTCCCTTGCATGTACCAAACCATAGCAGCTTGAACTCTTCTGGTTTTTATTTAAAGCCGTCATGATATCCTTCAAATCTTCAATTCCCTTTCCTTTTGAAGCATTGCATCTGGCTTTTCCTTCACTTCACAAACACTTTTGCACCACTTACCAGCATGGCCTATTCCAAATCTTGAAGCCTATGTCTCTCAGCAGGAGTAAAGCTCTCGATTCCAAGGAGGCAGAAGTTCGTTGAGATCCGATATGTCTGAAGGAACCGTTATTTCTTGAGCTATTTCTGTATTTCTTATGATACACATATTGTTCATCGCTCTTTTGCTGATTCGAACAGCCTTACTAGTATCCTTTTGTCTTGCACATGCAATATATTCTTTGTCCTCTTCTGGCTGTTTTTGATAGGAATTCAGAGGATCTTGCTTCTTTCTCTCCCTCCTTGCTAAACAATTTTTCATTGTTAATCAATGTGATGTTGGCAAGATGTGGTTAACAAGGCATCTTTCCATTGCCAATTTTTCTTCCAATCTGATCTCTGATCTCTGGGAGTGGTTAATAAACATTCCTTTCTACTCCTGCGCTGCTTCTCCTTTCGCGAGCACGAATCATTCCTTTCTTTTTTCCAGAAAAAGAGCATGATCCGTGCTCGCGAAAGGAGAAGCAGCCCGGGAGTAGAAAGGAATGTTTATTAACCACTCCCAGAGATCAGAGATCAGATCAGAAGCGTAGAAAATAAAACATGCGTAGAAAATAAAACATGATCCATGCTCTCCAAAAGAAAACACTATTGAAAAAAAAGCATGATCCATGCTCACCAAAGATCTGAAAGAAATGCATCATCCCATATGAATACTGCTGCCCAAGAAGATCAAAAAAAAAATTGACAATGTAAAAATGCCCGTGTTAACCACATCTATTACCAACATCACATTGATTTAACAGCGAAATAGCCTTGGCATTACTCTGATCAAAATTTGTCTTACAATTGAATGGAAAAGCTGAAAGAGGCGACTCTTTATGCTGAGAGCAACAAAAGCTGTGGGTAAACAGCAGGATGTAGAGTTCCTTAAATTGAAATGCAACCTGCGTTGAGGTATAGACCTAGAGTATGTAGATGTTCAGGTAGAGATTTAGGTTCTACAAAAACAATTAGTGCCTGACTACAATGTAGTTAATTTAATTTATTTTTTTTTAAAATAGAATTTAAATGTTGTTAGATTTGATATTTACTTTGATAAAAATTTTAAATCTTATTTTGACTTTAACTATTAATTATTTATTCAATATATTATAAAATAGTTCAAGAAATATTTGTAAATAAGAACCTTTATAAAATTATATATAAATTTTTAAATAAATATTTGTGTAGAAAATATATTGTACATTTTATTGTTATTAAAATAATATTTGTATAAGATAATATTATTTATATGGTTTATGTTAGTTAAATATATTATTTGTAATATTAGAAAATTATTTTAAAAAAACATTAAAACCATTAAAATAACACTTCAATTTCTATTGAATGAATATATCTAAAGTATTCTCCACCTTTTTCTCCTTGAACGGTTTTTATTTTTATTTTTTCTTTTTTTTTATTTTTTCCTATTTTTTGGGTTTTTTCTTTAGCTATATATTTACAAGGAAAAAGAGTGCTCTCATCTCCACCCTCCTCTGATTGTAGAACCCTCTCAGCATAATTATATGAAAAGAAAAGAAATTAAAGATCTCATTTAAGATATCAATGTTTTTTTTATTGTTCAATCACCAAAACTTTTTTTTAATGAAATAGTGCAATTTTAATTAATCATATAAAGTATTTAAAAATATATTGTAACAAATGAAAAAAGATAGGTGGAAAAAGTCATGTCTCATAGTTTATGCAAGGCAAATCATTAAATAACATAACAAAAAAGAAAATCTAATTTTCTCCACATGACCATCCACAATAAACTCTAGCATACCAAAACACCATCATTAGTCAAAGTACATTGAACTATTAAATATTTTTAAGTTACACCCTTCACCTTTGTATCCAAAAATTTTCAAATTCTAATTACCTGTTTTGATATTACCTATATTGACTTTAGTTTTTTTTAATGGGCCATATTGACTTTGGTTTTGTTTACTATATTATTTGCTGAAAATCTTTGGATGAGTAGCACATGTAATAGTTCCTCCTTAGTTAGTTATCTACTAAACCCTTAATTTATGTCAAACTATTAAATATTTTGGAAGTTGCACTCCTCTCTGTATCTCCATATGAGTATTTCAAATTCAAAATGCCGACATTTAATTACTTTCTTACAAGAAATAACTTTGGACCATTTTACTATTCTATTTTTAGTAAGCATTGTATTTCCTTTATAACTATTATATCTTTAAGATACACTTTTTTTGGATTGAGAATCTAGCACTAGTTATATTCAAAATATGGTGAAAGTTACACTCTTATGGTTAAGAGCACCACATCAAAATTTTGTTGCCACTTCCATCAATAAAAAAAAATCAGTTCTCTAATATATACAAACCAGTTTTGCCAACTATCAAAACTAAGAGAACAACTATTAACATCACTCTATCAAAATAAACACTACTATAAATTGGAATTTCATCTACTGTCCTTTTCAGTATTCATTGTTTCAATTGAAATCAGCCACATCATTATGATCATCTATCATGCTATCTCTTTCTAGATTCTCTTCCTAATTTGTTGGACCTACAACTCGACTCTGGTCAACTTCCATGTCTTCATCTATTACTCTGCTCCTTTCTGCTGCCATTGCCTCTTGCTCTCCCTCAGCATATTGATAGTACCACCCTTGACTGTCATCCAACTCAGTACCTGTCCTTTCTTTCTCTGTACTTACATGTTTGAATTCCCATCTTGCATCCTCATAGTACTCAATCTCATGGTCCAAAATGTGAATTATGTTGTTACTTTCAGATGCACCATTGGCTAACTTTCCATGATTGGTCTTCTCTTGTAGTAGCTCCGTGCAGAGGCTAAAATTCAGCCCTATGATTTCCCATTGTTTCTGGAGCTCATTTTTTTCTATTTCCTTATGTGTAAGTTGAGCATAAAGAACCTAGAATTTTGTATAACCATTATATACTCTTGGATCCAGCCTCCTCATAGCCTTAGCACAAAAATTTGTTTCCTTAATATCCTCTTTGTGTATGAATGTACTAATTTCCATCAGTTCTTTGAATCTGTCAAATGAAAGCTCAATAGCAACTAAAACCTGTTCAAAAAAAATTAATACGTGAGACTAATAAAAGTCCCAGTGAACGATCTCTCCCTACCATGGAACCTCTCTTCATTCCTTTTTTTCTAAAGGAGCCACAGTATTTTAGTAGATACAACTAGCCAAAAGAGATTAGTTTTAGATTTTAGACCATCAATGAAACCACATAAAATTTCATTTCTATTAAAAATTTCAGATGGACTCCACATTTGAATATTACCCATAAATAAAGACCATATATTTCTAGCATATTAATAGTCAAAGAAAATGTGAAACACAGACTCTATAACATTGTAAATGGGACATACTACATTGTTACAGGAAAAACATAATTTGTTTAAGATCATTAACCATCTAAAATAGGCATTTTTTTTTTGTCTCTAAGAGTTTTAACCAAAACAACTTAAAGGCTTTAACCAAAACTTTATCACCCATGGTGTCACCCCAAGTTGCTAGGATGTGATGGAATATGCACTGGGAGTTCAAAAGCATGTTTTAGATATGTTTTTGTCTCACATCAAGCAATCTAGTCCCATCCCTCCATTTTACCTTTGCTATACACTCTTCACCTTCTACAACAACTCTCTACTAGACTTTATTTAAGAAGGCTTTCTCAAGAGTAGAGAATGTTTTGAATTGGCTAGAAGACAAACGAAACTCATTCCTGACTATAGACCATCTTTTGGGAATACTATCAACAAAAAGATCTTACAAGCAAACCAGTTCCTTATCATTACATAATCTAGCAGAACAACCTTGCAATAATGCAAGATATTTCCCCTTGTGTTTTATATTCCACCAAATAGACCTTTACCCCTAAATTTTACCCTCACTCAGGTTAACTGCCTCTCTACCATCTAAAAGCCATTTAGCACATTCCCAATCTTTCCAAATGCTTCCAAACATAACTGATCCCACAGGTTTAGATCTAAAATCCCCAAATAAGACATCATGAAAGTGGATTTTCCCCAAGCCTTCTTATTCCCTGGAGCAGCCAATTCCTAACTAGAATTTTCCAAGGCTCATCACCCTCCAATGATTTGACAACCCATTTTGTTGCCAAGGCAACACCCTGCATCTTCAAATCTTTGAGTCCAAGGCCTCCCAGATTCTTACTAAGACAACACCACTCCCATTTCACTAGATGCTTCTTTCTATTTCCTTTCCCATCAGACCATAAGAACCTCATAATCAGTTTATGAATGACTTCAAATTGATAGTTTGCAAAAAGTCACATTGAAGAATAGAAGATGGAATACGTAGACATAATCTTTTGGCAAACCTGCAGCCTTCCAGCTACAGAGAGGTGCATTCTATCCTAGTTCATTACCTTCCTTTCAATTTTTGTAAACAACCAATCCCACATTTGTTTCAAATTGGGGCAGATGGCAAAGGGGATCCCAAGAAACCTCACTTGCTTTGTTGGGCCCTACCACAGCCATTTGCCAGAGTCTAACCAGTCTAGGGGAGAGTGATCCCAAGTTAACAGTATAGATTTAGCAAAGGAGATTTTTGCACTAGATGCTAGACAGAAAACCTCTAATCTCTTCTCCAAGCATTCCATTTCCTGCTTATTTACCCTAGGAAAAAGAGTAGTATCATCTGCAAATTGTACATTTAATAGCCTTTCTCCATTGGGAAAGGAAATTCCTTCTAATCCACCTTCTAAAAGACCTGTTCTCAAAATATAGAAAAGAACTTCTAAGGCAATCACAAATAAGGATGGGGCAAGGGGGCACCCTTGTCTGATGGATCTGTCCATACTGAAGGGAGTAGATAGATCACCATTGACTTCAACCTGAGCAGATGCATCTTGGAAGAATATTTTAACCATCTTGCAAAAAACCCTCAGGAAACCCAATGGCTCTTAACATTTTCAAAATAAATGACCATTCCACCCTATCATAAGCCTTTTCAAAATCTAGGAGAAGTATACTAGTATTCTACTTGGTTTCATTTACCCAATAAAGAGCTTCCAAGTTTGTTATTATATTTTCTAAATGTATCTACCTTTTATAAATCCTATTTGGGATGAGTTAATAATCTCTTGCAAGATTCCCCTCAGCCTTAAAGCCAATATCTTGGCTAATATTTTATAGGAAACATTTAATAATGTAATGGGTCTCCAATTTTTAATTTCAGACTTGTCTCCTCCCTTGGGTAAGAGCTTGATGATCCCTTTATTAACCTCCTTGCCTAAAGTGCCCTTGCTTAAAGCCTCTCTATACATCTCGAGAAGATCATCCACTATCTAGTCCAAATTAGCCTTATATAATTCCATAGGAAGGCCATCAGCACTCGAGGACATTCCATTACTCATAGACCTGATAGCCAACACTATTTCCTCTTTGGAGAGAGCCTTCTCCAAGATGATCTTCATCTCAGGGCTTATTTTCTTGTTGTAGATTCTAGAACAAAATTCTTGAGCATCCTAACACTTAGGATGATTGTTTTCAACTTTAAACAGTTTCTCATAAAACTTTTTAAAAGCTTCCAAAATTTCCCCCTACTTCTTCAATCTTTAACCATTGATTACTACCATTTCAATGTTTTCTTTAATGTTCTTATGCTTAAGCAGGTTAAAAAATATTTTGTTTGTTTATCCCCATCTTCCAGCCAATTTGATTTTACTCTAATTTTAGGCCCTTATGCCTTTCTCACCTGACATTTTTTAAGCCTATGTTTAACCTTCACCAACTCCCCAATAAGAAGCTCATCCTTAGGATCATTCTGAAGCTTCCCCTTAATATTGAAAAACTTTTCTTGCAACAAGGACTCTTCTCTTTTCTTGTCCAAGGCATACTTTTTTCCTACAATTTGAAAAATAGATTTACAAGATTCAGTCAATTTATTCCAATATTCTTCCATTCCATCCTTCCTATAGAGGGAAAAGTAGATACTCCTCAAAGTTTTAATGCCAAACAAGCTATCCTGATCTTTTAATAGTTCACAATTTAGTTTGAAATGACTTTTTAAAACTGATTTGACCACTGACTTCCTATGTTTAATTAGAACCACAAACTTAATGGGATGATGATCAGATAATATATTAGGGATAACTTGGAGTTTGTTTCCTTCCACATCATCCTGAACAAGAAAGTGAATCTTTCTCTACATAAAATCTATCCAACCTACTATATATTTTTTTATTCACCTTTTGAAAGTTGGACCATGTATACCAAATTGCCTTACTTTTCTTTTTCTCCCCTTCTAGGGGGTCAGCTAGCTTCACAGATTTTTTTTATCTTAACCAAAAAAAATTTTCATTTCCTTTCCACTCTAGAGGATTACCACCAACTTTATCTTCCCTCTGCTCTACCATATTAAAGTCTCCTCCCACTCTCTAGTGTACCTTAGGCAATTCTAGGGCCATCCAATTCCACAGTTCTACTCTCTTAATGTATTCATTGGGGGCATAAACTGAGCAGATTCCTAGAATCAAACCCCCAACATCTACTGTAAGAAAATACATCTATTGCAAGGAGAACATCCTACATCCTTAAGAAGATTCTCCCATTTCCTACTCAATAAGATGGCATTCCCTCCTTTGCCCCTATCATGCTTAGTGGTGAAAGCCATGGCATCCCTCTAGATAAATCTTAAGGTATTATCCAACACAAATGCTACAGCTTTTACTTCTTGCAACATAATTAAATCCATATCTTTATTTTTATTGCAGAAGTCCCTAACTGAATACTTCCTATCAGGAGATTCAAGGCCTCTAACATTCCAACTGTAGGAATGACTACTTTTCATATGAAACTTACTTAGGAGATTTTAGGGTTATCCCCTCTCCTATTATTGTCAAAATATTTAGGGATAAGATCATCCTTTCCCTTCTTTCCTAGAATTACAGTGCTATTTGTCCTGCTCATATTTTTCCTCTTTTTTCCTTCCTCTTCTGATTTGTCTCCCCCAGGAAGGCTAGACCTTTTATCAGGGGCAAAAGACACTTTCCAACTGTCTTGCTTGGGAATTCCAAAATCTACTCCTTGGGGGTCAATGGCCTTTTTACCTTTTAGGAATTTTTTCTTTAGGCTATCTATCAAATTCCTCTGATCCACAGCCTCCTAATCTTGTCGAGGGCCAACTACTAGGCATTTTTCCTACTTCTCACATTAATAGAACCATTGTCAGAGTTATATCCTTGGTTATTTTTATCTGAATCTTTGGGTTTCTCATCCCCAACGAAATCCATACCTAGCCCAGAAGGGACAAGGGGCTGAGTGTGTTCAATTTGGGAAACTAAGGCAGGGTCTTCTTCCATCAAACTATCCATGTCAATTCCTCCCAAGGAGAAAGTACTAAGAGTGCCATCTCAAGTGTTGTCTAAATCATCATCTTGTTGGGTGTCACTATTTAGCATCTCTGAGTCCAAGGCCTCATAGGCTAGAGGATCGTTAAGATGAGGGCTGTTATTTTGGTCAACATTTCATTCCAAATTGTTGGCTAAGCCATTACTTTTGAGATTTTTTAAAGAATCAAAGGGGAAAGCACTAGGAGGTCTACTAATCTTTTTTGAGCCTCCATCAGGACCATGGGAAGGAAAATTTTTGTCTTTATATTCAAAGCTGGGATTATTTCTCTTCCCCTATTTGTTTAACACTAGCAGTCCTTTCTTTGATGCCCATCATTTTTGCACAAGCAGTATGAGTTGAGGCCACCTAGACCCACAATTTCACATTGAGCAACCTTGATTTCCCAATTTATTTCTACAATATCTAGAATTTGAGAATTTGTGTTAAAAGCAACTAGTAATCTTGCATTAAGATGAGGGAGGGTAGATTTAGTTTCATCTATTTTAAGAACTTTTTTAAATGGTTTAAGAATATGGGGCAAGAAGTTCTAGAATTGTACTAGAACATTTTTCACCAACACCCATCTGGGTATCGAACAAAATTGGACCTCTTTATGAGTTGTATCTGGAGACCAAGAAAAGGCTTTGAATAATGTTGACCCAATGTTCCAAAAGTTTTTCTCAAGAGCCCTTTTCTACATATTATGATTCTTGAAAAAGATGACAAAAATCCTCGATTGGATCATCCTACAAAAGGAATAGTGGATTCCATGTTTTTTTCCCCAAAACAAAATTAACCAATTATAAAAAAACTTTCTTGAGGGTAGTTTATCCAGATTAATGCATGTAAAGAAGATAGCCACATTTCTCAACCTAGCTTCTTCATTTTTTACAGCTTCAACCATATCATCATTAGGACATAAAGAGATTTTCCTTGGTCAGGCCAAGGACTCACCTTGTCTCTAGACCATATCCTCATTTCCCCTTGCCGCTTCTTTGGGGAGTTCTCTGAATCCTCTAAAATCATCTCCAACTGTGAAGCCTGCGTTTTTGGGTGGAGCCTCGACACTATCTACATTAACAATCTTTTTGAAAGATTTAGTTTTACTTCTTAGATTTTCATCCCCTCCATCTGAATTAGCATCCATTGTGCAATAACTCTCAACATTTAATTCTACCCTCTACAAGTACGACCCCCACTAGCACAATCCCAATGACAGCTTAGGGTGACAACAAGGTGACACCACAAATGAGTGGGAAATACCCCTTAGAAAAATATGTAAAGAAATAATAAAATAAGAAAAGATTACCACAAAAGAGGTTATGCCACAAGAGAAAGAAAAGATGAAAGACTTAAACTAAACTAAGTAGATTCCAATGAAGGCACAAGAAAATTAAAGAGATTCTAGTGCAGAGAGAGACCTGAAACAGGAAGAACATCAGGGCATATAGAAACTCTCGTTCAACTTGTAACATGCCACTTGTCCTACCAACTAAGATTTACTAATTTTAACTTGGAAGTAAATAAATCATGAATTCATAACATGAATAATAATTTTTTTCCTCTGAACATTTGATAAAATGCACATTTGAAACATATTTCAAATTTCTATTGCATAACCAAATTACAATCATCAATAAAAGAACTGAATATTCAACTTTTACAACTTTTTCATAAATTACATAGAAGCCTCAAGAGCTTAACTAATAAATAGAATCACATGTTTGTATACTTGTCTATCTTCAATACTCTCGGCACCAACTGCATGAGGGGAAGCATCACTCAAGTGATTTAACTCCAACCATGGACTAACTATGGTCCCCCACACATTTACCAAACAGGTAAATGGCCCTCCCTTTCAATGAAGGGATTGGTATAGAAACCTCAAAGTTAAGCCTAATTTGAGCAGGTGTTGTGTCCTACATTAACTAGTACTATCATACTGTGGCTACAACCATCAAAATATGACATCTCTACTTAGTAATGCAAACCTAGAACACAGTGAAGCTAGACAGTGTAAATGTTGGCTATTTACACCACTTTGGGAATGTTTTCTTCATCTCATATTCACCCACCCTTCTATCTCATATGGAAAAGACGACAATCTCTATACTAGGTTATCTACCTCTTTCACGGATCACATATCCCAAGGTTAACCTATTTTACTAGGATGCATATATCGAAGTAATACCACTTGAATCCTAATCTCACTATCTTTCCCCTTGTACAATTTTCCTATACAAACACCAATTAAGGATTGATTCATGATACTATCTAGGTAAAATCCAACCCATAAATACTATCTCACATTCACAGTACAAGTTTACTTTATATATATATATATATAAACTATTATACAATCAAAAGACTTTAACAACGATAATTCAATATTGCAATCACTTAACAATAATACATAACATAATATTTTGAAGACAGGAAAAAACATAGAGAAGGAGAAATAAATCCCATGCTTGAGAATATATCTCCAAATGGATCAAAGACTCTTTTGCTTATGTCCTTCCAACACTCTAGATCACTCTTCCAAATAAAACAATTTACAAAAGCAAAATAACAAACTTTTGATGATAACGTAAAAATCAAATTTGATATGAGAAGGCTCTTGATTAGAAAAAGAAAAAAAAGGGTGCCATTAAAAATGAGGGAGAGTACCCCTTTTATACTGCAACCAATTCAAAAATGTTGATATAATGTTGACATGATTAACCAACTCAAAAAATGTTAACACTATGAGGACATGCTTACAAAATCTAAAATTAGTTCATAAAACAAAACAACCTTCTAAAAAAAAGTGTTCGTTAAAAATTAAAAAAGAAGAAGATAAAATATACTAATAACCGATATCCTAAGCACATATATTAAGCTATGTTTGAAAGGTTTGAAAAAAATGAAATAGGAGAGGGAGGGGAGTATCGACAACCCTGAGTCTAAGTGCTTTATGTGCTGCACCATGTCTAAGGCCCATGTGCCTATAAGGTTATTTAACCTTTCAAAAGAAAACTAAAAAGGCTTAGGGTGGGGGACCACATGCCTCTTAAGAAGACATGCCCACATTTGTTTAAACATAAGAAACATTTCCCTTATTTAATTAGCACTTTAAACCTTAATTTTTTTTATTATACTTCTATAATTTAATCTCCTTTTATTATGAATTTAAAAACCTTTAATTCTTATTATTTATTTTATTATATTTATTAATTACTATTTTTTTTATAAAACTATTCTTTTATTATTATTATTTTTATTAAATATTATTTTATATTTTTTTATTCTTCTATAAAACAATATTTACGAAAATCAAATTCCGCAAAATGATAAAATTATATTTTTGTTTTTAAGAGAAAATAATAATAATATTTATATTAAATACATATATAGAGAGACTATAAATATATAATTATCATAAAAAAATCAAATATACCTCGTAACCCAAATGTAATTAACATCGTAAACACTTCATAGACTCATCGTTGAAGAACACAAAAGAGACGATAATTCTTGCATAGTCCAAATCGATATCTCCATATCTATGAGCAATACGTTTATGAATATACATAGGTACGTCTACCTACATAAGTTCATGCTCATATCGATTCATACATAAGATTGTATCGTGGACTTACACAAACTATAGTCTCCAAAAGTAAACTTACCAAGACAACCAAACACTTAACAACATGTAGGTTCGAACATCCAATCAAGACCCAAGATACATAACTCAGATCACTTACTACTACCCACACCGACTCGACTCAACCTAAGTCAAAATAGGATGTGTGTGTGTGTGCTACTCAGTTTAGGCTTGTCTTTTATGTTTACCAGACCAAGTCCTTCTCCTGAGTGATACCTTCCCTCTTTTTTGGAGGGACAACCTATTCCTACATCCACTTAGATCATCACCACAGTAGTTAGGTGATCAAAATATCACCATTAATTTAACAATAACTACATTTAATACAAGACATTGCATTATTCTTTTTCTCATCACATTGCATTCAAGATAGATAACAAAAAGATGCAAAGATTCATAATTACTTCAATTTTTGCAAAATATCCAATCTATAGTAAATGGATAAAAACACATACAAATGCAGAAATCCATAATCACTCACTTTCAAAACAAATTAACCAAACTAGGTAAATAGTAAGTAGATAGAAACACATGGGGTGTAACATACTCCCCCCTTGTGAATCATCGTCCCCGATGATCTTTAAGTATCAAGAATTATCATAACATAGTAAAACATAAAGAGTATCATATCACAAAACATATTGTTTTTCATGAACTTTCAAAATCTAAAATAACTTGCAGAAACTTCTGCTTTATCTCAGCATAATCTTCCCAAGTGGTAGAATTTTCTGCATACTAATTCTATTAGACCTTGCATTGCAGAACCTCTCTATTGTGTAAGTGAAGCTTACACATTTCGAACACCTTGAGATGCTCAATTTTTACCACCCCTAGGTCATGTACTTGTAAAGCATTCTAGTCAATAACATGGTTATGCCTTGGAACATACTTCTTAAGATATGACACATGAAAAACATTATGCATTGTAGCAAGTGCTAGTGGCAAAGCAATTATGTATGCAACATGATTGACTTCTTCTAGGACCTCAAATGGACCTACATAGCGTGGGGCTAGTTTGGATAACATTCCAAACTTTACCAAACTCTTATGGGGTTTTACTCTCAACAACACCTTATCCCCAATAGAAAAATTCCTAGGAACCTATTTGGTATCTATATAACTCTTTTCCCTGTCATTGGTTTCTACCAACCTTTGCTTGATAATCTTAATTTGTTCTTCCATATCTAACAACATTTCTAGGCCAAGACTTATCCTATCTTCTAGCTTATCCCAGATTATAGGAGTGTGACATTTCCTACCATACAATGCTTCAAATGGAGCCATTTTTATTGTAGAATGATAAGAGTTATTGTATGTAAACTCTACCAAAGGTAAATAATCCTCCCATTTGTATTGATGATCCATGTAATACATTCTTAGAAGATCTTCCATCTTGGTTTACTCTTTCTGTTTGCCCATCTATTTCTGAATGATAAGTTGAAGTTATGTTTAACTGAGTTCCTAGAGAAGAAAACAAGGTTTGCCAAAACCTAGAAGTTACATGAGCATCCCTGTCAGAAATAATCTTTTCAAGAACACCATGCAATCTAAACACCTCTTGAATAAACTTCTGAGCTATTACTAGAGCTCTATCTAAAAGATCACCTGGTATGAAATGTGCTACCTTAGTAAGCTTGTCTACAACCACTAGAATGGCATTGTGCTTATTCCTTGACATTGGAAGACCTTGAACAAAATCCATGCTAATAACCTACCACTTACTTTCTGGTATATCATGAGGATATAGTAAACCTGTAGGATGATGATGTTTGGCTTTTACTCTTTAACATTCTAAACAACTTTCCACAAATCTTGTGGCATCCCCTTTCATCCCCTTACAAAAATATAATGGCTTTACATCTGCTAACATCTTGGTAACACCAAGATGCCCTGAGTATGGTGCATTATGAACTTCTTTCTATACCAAATTCCTTAGTTCACCAACATCAGGTACATAAATTCTTCCATTAAATCTCAATAATCCATTTGGTTCAAAACTAAATCCTTCATACCTTTTATCTTGGAAATCTCTCGAGAGTGCTTGCTTGACTTGTTCATAGAACTCGTCACCCTTGGATCTTTGCAATACTCGACTTTTGAAGTCCGCTTGAATTACTACCAAATAAGATATATGCCTTCTTCAACTTAAGGCATCAGCAACTCTATTTTCCTTTCCCTTGATGTAATTAATGTCAAAATCATAGTCTAATATCAACTCTAACCACCTTCTTTGCCTTGCATTAAGATTGGGCTGTGTAAATAGATACTTCAAACCATGATGGTCCATTTTCAGTTCAAAAGGTTTACCCATCAAATAGTGTCTCCACATCTACAATGTATGAATTACTGCTCCTAACTCCAAGTCATGTGAAGCATAATTTTGTTCATAAGGCTTTAGCTTCCTTGACTCATATGCAATGACTTACCCTCCTTGCATCAATACTCCACCTAGACCTTCTCTTGATGCATTCATGATTACTACAAAATTACCCTCTGGATCTGGCACTTTCAAAATCAGAGCCATGGTCAACTTCTTCTTTAGGAGATCAAATGCCTCTTGACATTTTTTGGTCCATTCATACTTTTTCCCTTTCCTCTACAGAGATGTGATAGGAAAAGATACACTAGAAATGTTTTTCACAAACTTATGGTAATATCCAGCCAAACCCATGAAACTTATTACTTCGAAAACATTCTTTGGTATTGGCCACTCAAGTATTGCTTTGATCTTGGATGGATCAACTACAATCCATTTGGCTGAAATCACATGGCCCAAATACTGTACTTCTTTCTTAAAGAAAGTACACTTGGAAAGTTTCCCATACAACTTATGCTCTCTTAGCCATTGGAGTACCATTTTCAAATGTTGAAGATGTTCCTCTTCATTCTTGGAGTAAATCAAAATGTCATCCAAGAAGACCAACACAAATCTATCCAGGTAGTCTCTAAATACACTATTCATAAGGCTCATGAATGTTACAAGTGCATTTGTTAACCCAAAAGGTAAGACTGTAAACTCGTAATGGCCATACCATGTTCTGAAAGCAGTCTTAGAGATGTCTTCATTCTTGATTCTCAACTGGTGATATCCTGACCTCAGATCAATTTTGGAAAACATAGTTGCACATTGAATCTGATCAAAGAGATCATCAATATGTGACAATGGATACTTATTCTTCACTATTGCTTTATTGAGCATCCAGTAATCTATACACAATCACAATGTTCCATCCTTCTTCTTGATGAAGATCACTGGTGCTCCCCCAAGGAGAAACACTTGGCCTTATCAATCCTTTGGACAACAATTCTTCCAACTGAGATTTTAACTCCATCAATTTAGTTGTTGTCATTCTATATGGTACCTTGGAGATAGGTTCTGATCTTAGGATAATGTCAATGGAGAGATCAAACACTCTTTTGGGAGGTAATCCTAGTAATTCTTCTAGAAATACATCTACAAAATCTCTAAGGATAGGGTATTTTTCCATATCTGTCCTTTTTGCATTTTCTATTTCTCCATCCTCAACTTCACATTCTTCAAGGTTTTCTATTTTTACTGCAAAGAGTTGATAGCCCTTCTTCTTTGTCTTATGCATTTGAATAGCTGAGATCTGTCACAACTTAACTTCTCTAGGTGTCCCTTGTAAAGATACCCAATTTCCAAGATCATCTAAGATTTCCATAGTTTTTGCATGACAATCTAGCTTAGCCCTATGCCTCCATAACCAATTCATCCCTAAGATGACATCATAAGACCCTAAGGGAGCTACATAGAAATTAACTTCTGTAGAGAAACTAGGAAGTTCAACCCTTGCTTCAAAAATACATTGGTCCACCCTAGCTCTCATCTGGTTTGAATATTCAACAACCCATGATTTTTCTATGTAACCAACTCTTCTAGACATTTTACTAGCTACTCTAGGTGAAATAAAGTTTTGTGTGGCACCAGTATCTATTAAAATAGAAATGGGTATACTAGATAAAGTCCCTGCTATTTCCACTAGAGTGATCTGGTATTTAGCCTATTTGTTATTTACTACAGCATGTATCCTTTGCTAAAATGCCTCCTGTTGTGGTGGAAGAGAATTACCACGAGGTTGCGAACCTAAAGGCTTGTTGGGACATTGGCTAGCATAGTGATCACCACCACAATTGAAACATCCTTTAACCGACCCGTTCTTTCTAGGAGCTCTTTCTAATTTGGTGATGTTCCTAGCAATGTTGTTGAAGTTATCGATGTTATTGCCTTTTTGGTCCTTTTTTGGTTCACTCCAATTATTCTAAAAATTATTTTCTCATTGCTTTTTAAATCTTTGCACCTCATTAGGTTTTCTAGAAGTTTTCTTATTCTGAGACCAGTTAAACTTTTTCCTATTCATTTCATGGTAGTTGGCAATAGACTTCAATTTCTTCTCTTTCTTTAGAGCTTTCTCGTATACAAGGTCCATGGTGGTAGGACCATGCATATCCACTTCTCCACCTCTCCGATTGTTCAACCCCATAATGAACTTTCTTATGTGGAATTACTCATCATCTTGATACATAAGCACATACCTCAAAAGATGTGTGAACTTCTCCCAGTATTCACTAACCAAGGAGTCTCCTTGTCTCAAATTCTGAAAATTTGAGAGCTTTTGATCATAGAAAAGTTGGGGTAATCAACGTTTTCAGAATATTTCCACAAATTCCATCCAAGTGAGTTGAGTTGAAGTAATTCCTAGTTCCGTCTTCTTACTCATCCACCAACTAAATGCTTCACCTACCAATTGAAAATCTCCCCATACCACCTTAGTGACCTCAGAATAGTTTTTGATCTCAAAGTATTTTTCCATTTCCACAAGCCATGCCTCAACCACATCCCCACTAGTGCTACCTTCAATCTTTGGAGGTGTACTTTTCCTCATATCTCGAGATAGCTCCTTTGTCATCTTTCTTCTTTTAGTCTTTTCAGTATATTTTCCAGATGAGGACTGGGTTTGGGATTGTGATCCCTCATTTTCATGTTCACTTGCTCGAGTGTGAACATGAGAATCTTCTCCCTCTTTCTCACCATCAGGGACTTTTTTTCCTGCTTCATTCTTTTTTTTTTTCTCTAAGATCCCTACCCTTTCCCTAGTCTCTATCACCATTGCAAGAATACAATCCAACTTTGTTTTCATGTCCCCTGACCCTTGTCCTATTTCTACTCCCTCCAGGGTTACTTCTGGTCCAAACCATTCTCTCCTATAAAGTTTACCCTATAGGTTCCATTAAGGTCAAATTCTTTGATTGTTTACTTATCATTCATAAATCATCTAACTTTTCCAAAAGGAACATTTATAATCATAACATTTTTCCAAAAGACATAAAACTCAAGGTTTTGATAAGAAAATTTTATTTTATTCATAGAGATAAGGATTTAAATATCCTTGGATTTACATTGAATGACTATTCAGATAGTCTGAAGGAGAGTATCCATTAGATTCACTCCCATCTATAGGGGTGAGTGGAGTATATCCCTCCAATTTTTCTTCAGATACATAATATTTGGGTACATATCCCTCTAACTCATCACTAGAAGAAATTATAGTTATCTCAGACAAGGGAGGAATACGTGGATCCCTAAACAACATAGTGGGGCTCACACTATTTTCTGAGGGCAAATCCCAAGAAAGTGGTAAGGATACCAACTTGGTTGGAGACACCAATGGTAGATGATTAAAGGTGGCATCATCCCTCATTCTTCTTTTCTCTTGGCTCACCTAAGAAAGTGCATGGCTCAGGGTTTCCTCATCTCCTAACCATACATCATTAACATCGTTGGTTCCCTCAATGGTTTGAAGAAGGGTTTCCCTTTCTTTCTTGGCCGTGAGGTAGCACTCATTCCTAGTGACTGATTTCCTCACACTCATCCTAAGACACACCATCCTAACACAAGAATTCCAACATTAGACTCATAATGTTGGATGGGAAATCATAGTGAGCACATAGGTTCTAAAGCTGAAACTTGGCTCTGATACCACGTGTAACATGCCACTTGTACTACCAACTAAGATTTACCAATTTTAACTTGAAAGTAAATAAATCGTGAATTCATAACAAGAATAATAAAATTTTTCCTCTGAACATTTGATAAAATACACATTTGAAACATATTTCAAACTTCTATTGCATAACTAAATTACATTTCTCAATAAAAGAATTGAATATTCAACTTTTATAACTTTTTCATAAATTACATAGAAGCGTCATAAGCTTAACTGATAAATAGAATCACATGTTTGTATACTTGTCTATCTTCAATACTCCTAGTCACCAACTGCATGAGGAGAAGCATCACTCAGGTGATTTACCTCTAACCACGGACTAACTGCGGTCCCCCGCTCATTTACCAAATAGGTAAATGGCCCTACCCTTCAATGAAGGGATTGGTATAGCAACCTCAAAGTTAAGCCTAATTTGAGTAGATGTTGTGTCCTACATTAACTAGTACTATCATACTATGGCTACAACCATCAAAATATGACATCTCTACTTAGTAATGCAAATCTGGAACACAGTGAAGCTAGACAGTGTGAACGTTGGCTATTTACATCACTTTGGCCAAAGTTTTCTTCGTCTTATATTCACCCACCCTTCTATCTTATCTGGGAAAGATGAAAATCTCTATACTAGGTTATGTACCTCTTCCATGGATCACATATCCCAAGGTTAACCTATTTTATTAGGATACATATATCAAAGTAATACCACTTGAATCCTAATCTCACTATCTTTCCCCTTGTACAATTTTCCTATACAAACACCAATCCATGATTGATTCACGATACTATCTAGGTAAAATCCAACGCATAGATATTATCTCACATTCACATTACAAGTTTACTTTCTAGATATATATATATTATATTGTTTAGGGGAAAATTGGATTTATTAATGTTTTAGTGTTTTGATGTTTAAATCCGCCTTTCCACTTAACATTCAAGGATCTAGGTTCGAGTGGCAAGCACTATTATACCCTAGGTCACTTCCAGATGTAGGGAAACTTGGATTAGGGAGTTTAATTAATAATTTTTTTTCTCTTATGCCCAATTAACCATTAAAACCCTGATTGTGCAAATACGATAGCAAATTGACGAATGAGGGAAAAAGCTTTTGCAGACAAGAGTAAAATACCAAATCACATAATACCTATTTTTAGGGTTCCAAGAGAAATAGTCAGGGACACTGGAGTGGCCACCCAAGTCCAAGGTACCTGTTTCTTCATAGGATCTGGATCTCCTTCCGACACTGATCAGCCATGTAACTTCTATTTTCTAAAACTTGGATGTGGAGGACACTAGAGCGAGCGCCGAAGTCCTGGAAGTGCTCCTGTGTCCTATTTTTCTTTAGATCCCAAATCCTTGATTCTTGCCAATCATTCCTAAAACTCCACTTTCCCAAATGTGACACCTGTAACCTGCATTCACAAGACTTGGTTTGGGGGTTGTGGTGTTTAGAGGCTTGTCTCAGTCAAGCCCCGGAGGACATTTAAGTCTCTGAACACTATTGTCAAATAAAGAGTGCGTGTCCTTGTGAGGTAGAGGTGAAAACTGAAGGAATCACTGATGAAAACACAATATCATGTCACCTTGTAGCGAAGCTCTCATGGGAGGAAGATACTCTTCATGCAATAAGGAAATACATGCTCAAATATACAAATATCAACACACAAAACACACAAGTCTGCTCTTGCAACATAATGAAAGCCTTAAATCAACTTGAGAACACAGTAGCTTGCTAGTAATCATCTAGTTTACAAATGAATGCCTAAACATGCTTTTATATGCAACTACAAACACTCCCGCCAAGATTTTCCTAATTCAAACTTACCGTGTCGGCAAAGGACCCAAGTAATGGTCATAAACCAACACCTAGAAATTAAGGTTGCCCCAAAATAGGGCAAAACTAGGGCATGGGCACCGAAGTCCTTCTCCCCTATTTTGGGCAAGGTATAGCTCAAGGGGACCACCTAGGTCTAATTTGTCATGAAACCCAATTCTCATTCCATTGGGATGCCAAAATATGAACTAAGATGTCCTACATGCATACTAAAGACCCAAGAGCTAAACCTTATGAGGGAAAGCCCCCAAGGGAACATTTTCACTACGTGGAAAGCATGAGTGCTTCAACTAGCCAAGTGTCGGATAAGATATACAACCCTATCATCATATTAGGAACTATGTCCATTTTTTGATTGCTCTCGAAAGGGACACTAGGTTCGCATCAGTATAAATGTTTGTCATCATCCGCCTGCTACATGGAAACACCAGAGGAAGGGAAACAATAAATAAGAGAGGAGAAAACAACTATCTTAGGGACAGTCATGTAGGAGGGTGCCCCCAAGTCATTGACTACAACGTTATGTCTATAAGACACAACACACAACAACGAAATCAGAGAGAGGCAATATAGAAGAATGATGATACAAATAGAAGAAGGTCACAATAGAGGCGGTCTCCTAGTATCCCAGACCTTATGGGAGAATCGAAGGTCATCCCAGGAGGCCTAAATAACATATACCACATCACAGGGGAAGTACATCACGAGTGAGATAAAGGGTTAGAGATACTTACCTGTAGGGTCCATGTTAGAAGTCATCATTGGGTGGGTCACCATCTTCCCAATCTCTAATGCTAGAGGGGAGAGTTGTATAAGGTACTATAGCCCAACTTTTTTTCTTGTTTTCATGATGTTCAGTTGTAAGTTCTTCAAGGTTTGATTTAATGTTAGGTCGAATGTTTTCTTATTGAAGTTCATTAGTACGCATATTCGCTATCCTCTTAGGTGGTGGGAGAAGCAAATTATTTTGAGTGACCTCAACATCCATCCTTGAAGGATTTAATGTGAGAGACTTATCCTCATCCACTAGGACTACATCCTTAGTGATGTTCAAATGATTTGAATATTCAAACAAAGGAGGGACACTAAAGGTCTTCTCTTCCTTAGTGAAATCCAAGATATGTCAATAATCAACTAAAAGAAGAAGGTTGATAAGATGATTCATAGAGGTTTTACGCACTAGGATAGGATTTTGATTATTGTTAAATGAATGCTCATTGTCAACCCATGGAATGTCCTTTGTTAAAGGGAGCTCTTCATTCACTAATGCTTCATCTTGGCCAAGGAGAATAGTGAAATTACTAAAGCTATCTTCCTCATGAGTATTCTTATGGATGAATTTAGTTAAATCTTCTAATATCAAAGGATATGCTCCTATGAATAGTGTGAATCTATTAAAACCATGTGTATAACAAAGTAATTGCAGCTCGTATGTAGAACATATAGAAGCATCAATACCACTTGCAGAAGCTATGTGTTCTAGAACATGAGGATTCTCATTAGTGAAATTAGAGAAATTTTCAAAATCTAGGATATACTCATGCAAAGATTTCAGAGATGAATAATATGAAAATTCCATAATGAGATGCAAAATCAGATTTTAGAAGTTTTCCCAAAAGTATGTCAAAGACAAGTACAAAACTGTATGCAAAAATGGCCTTAAAATGCTTGGTTTTTTGTACTTTTTCAATGCAAATGAATGAACCAAAGGGAAGTGTAAGGATTTAAATCAAGGGTAGAAAGTTATATGTCTGATATTAGTCCAAAACAGTAATATGATCCTTCTCAACACAATCTTGATGCGATTTTAAGTTAATTCCAAGTCAACTATAGTGAAAATATGTCAAAATAGGCACTTTTTTCACCAAAACTCAATGCAAAAGAGCATAACAAAGGGTGTTGTGAAGAAAATTATGATGGAAAGAAAATAATATATATAATAACAACCACTTGGTGCCAAAATACCCAACACAACATGCTTTTAGTGCCACCTAAGGTCAAACCCTAGTGAAATATAGCAAAAATAGGCTATTTTTCATGGTTTTTCAACTCCAAGACCTAGCAAAAGGGGTGTTGTAAGGAATTTTAGGAGGTACAAAAAATAATATCAATGATATCAGTCACCTTAATCCATAAAATTGATCAAAACATGCTTGGGATGCAAACTAGGTCAAACCCTAGCGCAAAAATAGCCAAAATGTATAGTTTTTCACCAAAATTTCACTACAAGAGCTTGATAAAAGGGTGTTGTGAAGATTTTTAGGAGGGATAGAAAATTATTACCCTGATAATAGAAAATTAATTCAAAAACACTTTTCACAACACAACTATGGTGTAAGTTTATAAAGTCGATAAGGCCAAATTTAGTGAAAATCGTTATTTTTTAAGCCCTAGGTTTGAGATCTTGGGACAAAATGCTATGTGAATGTTTCAAAGTCTGATTTATGATGAAATTGACTTAATATTAGATATGAAAATAATTTTTAATCTTGATCATACAAAATCCCCATGCAAATTTAATGCAAATGCATCAAAATTGCTAGTTTTCGTTGAAATTTTCTATGCAAAATTGCAAAAAAATTTAAATATAAATGCAAATTTACACTAATATGAAAGACTACAGCCAAATGTTAATTTGAATGATCCTCTAAAATCCTTACTAGGTTTAATAAAATTATCAAAGTTTGCACAAAACCCTAGCAAATAAATAATGAAAATGCAATGCAAATATCTAAATTTTTGGATTTTCCTATAGTTTATATCAAATCTGATGCAAAAATTAGGTATTAGAAAAATTTAGAAAGAATTGATGCAATTTATTAAGCCAGACAATGCAAATTTTTTTGTATTTTTCTAATTTTTCAATTTTTTTGAATTTTTCTCAATGCAAAAAAAATGAATGACTATATGAATGAATGAAATCAATCCAAATCTGAAGGCACATATTTAGCAAGTTGTAATTTAAGTCCAAAACATGGATTCACCAAAATGTTTAGGGGAAAATTAGATTTGTTAATGTTTTAGTGTTTTGATGTTTAAATCTGCCTTTCCACTTAACATTCAAGGATCTAGGGTCGAGTGACAAGCACTATCATACCCTAGGTAACTTGCAGATGTAGGGAAACTTGGATTAGGGAATTTAATTATTAATTTTCCTTCTCTTATGCCCAATTAACCATTAAAACCCTAATTATGCAAATACAATAACAAATTGACAAATGACAGAAAAAGCTCTTGCAGACATGAGTAAAATACCAAATCATAGAATACCTATTTTCAGGGTTCTGAAGAGGAATAGTCAAGGACATTGGAGCGGCCACCCAAGTCCAAGGTACCAGTTTCTTCATGGGATCCGAACCTTCTTCCGACACTGATAAGCCCTATAACTTCTATTTTCTAAAACTCAGATGCAGAGGACACTAGAGTGAGCACCCAAGTCCTAGAAGTGCTCCTGTGTCCTACTTTTCTTCAGATCCTGAATCCTTGATGCATGCCAATTCTTCTTGCAACTCTACTTTTCCTAAATGTGACACATGTAACTTGCAATCAGAAGACTTAGTTTGGGAGTTGTGGTGTTTAGAGGCTTGCCTCAATCAAGCCCTAGAGGAAACTTAGATTTTAGAACACCATTGTCAGATAAAGAGTGCGTGCCCTTGTGAGGTAGAGGCAAAAACTAAAGGAATCAATGATGAAAACATAATATCATGTCACCTTGTAGTGAACCTCTCATGGGAGGAAGATGCTCTTCATGCCATGAGGAAATAGATGCTCAAATTTGCAAATATGAACACATAAAACACACAAGTCTGCTCTTGCAACACAATGAAAGCCTTGAATCACCTTGAGAACACAATAGCTTGCTAGTAATCATCTTGTTTACAAATGACTGCCTAAACATGCTTTTACATGCAACTACAAACACTCTCACCAAGATTTTTGTAATTCAAACTTACCGTGTCGACAAAAGACCCAAGCAACGGTCGTAAACTGACACCTAAAAATTAGGGTTGCCCCAAAATAGGGCAGGACTAGGGCGCAGGCGCCCATGTCCTTCCCCCTATTTTGGGTAGGGTATAACTCAAGGGGTCCACCTAGGTCCAATTTGTCATGAAACCTAGGTCTCATTCCATCAGGATGCCAAAATATGAACTAAGATGTCCTACATGCATACTAAAGACCCAGGAACTAAACCTTATGAGGTAAAAGCCCCCAAGGGGACATTTTTTGACGTTATATATATATATATATATACACACACAATCAAAAGACATTAACAATGATAATTGAATATTGCAATCACTTAACAATAATACATCACATAATATCTTGAAGACAGGAAAAAACATAGAGGAAGAGAAATAAATCCCATGGCTGAGAATATAGGTCCAAATGGATCAAAGACTCTTTTGCTTACATACTTCCAATAATCTAGATTGCTCTTTCAAATAAAACAATTTACAAAAGCAAAACAACAAACTTTTGATGCTAACGTAAAACTCAAATTTGATATGAGAAGGCTCCTGATTAGAAAAAGAAAAAAAAAAGGTTCCATTAAAAATGAGGGAGAGTACTCCTTTTATACTGCAACTAATTCAAAAATGTCTATATAATGTCAACATGTTTAACCAACTCAAAAATGTTGACACTATTAGGACATGCTTACAAAATCTAAAATTAATTCATAAAACAAAATAACCTTCTAAAAAAAAGTGTGTTAAAAATTAAAAAAATAAAAATAAAATATACTAATAACTGATATCCTAAGCACAAATATTAAGTGTTGTTTGAAAGGTTGAAAACAAAAAAAATAGGAGAGGGATGGGAGTATCAACCCCCCTGAGTCTAAGTGCTTTATGTACTACACCATGTCTAAGGCCCACGTGCCTATAAGGTTATTTAACCTTTCAAAAGAAAACTAAAAAGGCTTAAGGTGGGGGATCGTGTGCCTCTTAAGAAGACATGCCCACATTCATTTAAATATAAGAAACATTTCCCTTATTTAAAAAGTACTTTAAACCTTAATTTTTTTTATTATACTTCTATAATTTAATCTCCTTTTATTATGAATTTAAAAACCTTTAATTCTTATTATTTATTTTATTATATTTATTATTATTACTTTTTTTATAAAACTATTCTTTTATTATTATTATTTTTATTAGATATTATTTTATATATTTTTATTCTTCTATAGAACAATATTTACGAAAGTCAAATTCCACAAAATGATGAAATCATATTTCCATTTTTAAGAGAAAATAATAATAATATTTATATTAAATACATATATAGAGATACTATAAATATATAATTATCATAAAAAAATCAAATATACCTCATAACCAAAGTGTAATTAACGTCGTAAAAACTTCATAGACTCATCCTTGAAGAACACAAAAGAGATGATAATTCTTACATAGTCCAAATCGATATCTCCATATCTATGAGCAATACGCTTATGAATATACATAGGTACATCTACCTGCATAAGTTCATGCTCATATCGATTCATACATAAGATCGTATCATGGACTTACACAAACTATAGTCTCCAAAAGTAAATTTGCCAAGACAACCAAACACTTAACAACATGCAGGTTCCAACATCCAATCAAGACCCAAGATACATAACTCAGATCACTTACTGCTGCCCACACCGACTTGAATCAGCCTAATTCAAAATAGGATGTGTGTGCTGTTCAGGTTAGGCTTCTCTTTTATGTTTACCAGACTAAGTCCTTCTCGTGAGTGATACCTCCCCTCTTTTCTGGAGAGACAACCTATTCCTACATCCACTGAGATCATCGCCACAGTAGATAGCTGATCAAAATATCACCATTAATTTAACAATAACTACATTTAATGCAAGACATTGCATTATTCTTTTTCTCATTAGATTGTATTTAAGATAGATAACACAAAGATGCAAAGATTCGTAATTACTTCAATTTTAACAAAAAATTCAATCTATAGTAGATGGATAAAAACACATATATAGATGCCGATGATGGCATGGTTCGGTGGTTAAGTCACTCAGGATGTAGTCGCGGCCACCAGAGTTCAAACCCCCGCTAGGCGAACGAGCTTGCAAGGCTTTATGCCTTCGCTAGGGCCAATGAGCTCACGGGTTTGAAGTGTTCTTCTGAGGGGATGAGGTCCCCCAGTTGTGGCCTCACCGGTTCATTGCTCCGGGCAAAAGCATTCATGTGGAGCCAGAGGGTGTGTCGCACCAGCATCGCCAGTCACGTTAAAAAGTTTACCAGGTGCATTTAAAAAAAAAACACATATATAGATGCTAAAATCCATAATCACTCACTTTCCAAACAAATTAACCAAACTAGGTAAATAGTAAGTAGACAAAAACACATGGGGTGTAACACAACCTCTGGGCTCTCTCTAGTCAAGTCCGTGTATTTTGGAAGTTGCACTCTTCTCCGGTATCTCCATATGAATATTTCAAATTTAAAATGCCAACATTTAATTACTTTCTTACAATAAATAACTTTGGACCATTTTACTATTCTATTTTTAGTAAGCATTGTAGTTCCTTTATAACTATTATATCTTTAAGATACACTTTTATAAAATTTGTAAGGGAATAAATCACACCTACATAAAATTTTTAGGGTAATTTTTTTTTAACTTGCATATCTATTACTAATAATAATGTGTACAATAGGTGGCCAAGGAAGGCACATCAAAAAACTGTTATATTATATATCCAAATTAAAGCCCTGCAAGTTAAGGATATGTTTCATATATCATCTACAATTCTCTATCTATATATCAAAAAGATGGAACTATTTCATCTATTCTAACATTGTTGCATTCTCATAATATTAGTGATTGCATGTTCCTATTGAGTCTCCTCTACATTCTGCATCTCTATCATCTGGTTCAGAAAGTTATTTGTCCCACCGCTATCAACTATTTTCCCAATCTACGTCCTATCTGCTCTCGAGGGGTAGCTGTACAGGCCCCCACCTTCATAGTGCATTTGCCCTGTGAGCTCCATCACCTAAGCCTCGAACCCTCCAGTCTCTTTGTTGGCCATCTGCTATCTCATTCATCACTAAAAAAGCTTTGTTCTCCATGCCCACTTTCAAGCTCACCTCCTTCAAGTACACTATTGTGC
Source organism: Cunninghamia lanceolata (assembly GCA_027924645.1). NCBI lineage: Eukaryota > Viridiplantae > Streptophyta > Pinopsida > Cupressales > Cupressaceae > Cunninghamia > Cunninghamia lanceolata. The sequence goes on from BSBN01000254.1 coordinate 12,857,782, forward strand.
AAGATTTGTATTATGTTTCTGGGGAGATGGTGAGAATGTTGCCTTCATCATCAACTTCCTTGCCTAACTCCTTTGCCATCTGTAGATTTTGTTCTTCACTATGATGGATATGTTCTTTAGAGACATTCCTTTGTCATTTTCGGGCTTCCTCCCTAAAATTAAAAGGCCAAAATTTAGCTTTCTTTATATCCTCTCTATTTACTATCCCTGAACCTTCATCAAGAATTTACATGAACCTTTCAGTTGGTATCTTCATAAGAGCAATGGCCTACATGCAAATCAGATTAGATATGAATCCAAAGGACTCAGTAAGCATTCTTTGTCTGCTTTGGTACAAGTTCTCATTTCTATCTTTCCATAGTGCCCACAATACATCGGTAGAAGATAAAAGCCAAAATAAATTATCATCTTTGTTAACATTGCAAACAAAACCACAAATAATATCTACTTTAGAGACACTAACAACTGACAAATTCCCTTTCAAAGTTGTTAGGAACTTGGACCAAATAACTTTTGCAAATAGACAATCAAAAAGAATATGTTCACTATTTTCAGGCTCCCCATAGAACAAATACAATCTCCCTTGAACTATAGCCAGCCTGTCAAGCAATAATAACCACCTAAAGTAGCTCTTCTTGGGCTCTAAAAACTTTGACCAGACTATGGACAATATTTTAGACAAGGATCTATCATCTAAATTGACTCTCTATACCTAATTGATGTGCTTAAATATATTAGTCTTATTTGTTATCATTTTCTAGACCTTCTTTGGAGTGACTTTCCCAAATTCCAATCGATCTATCCACACAATCTACTTCCAATCTACATCTATTAGTTTTGTTTCTCTATTACAATTGCCTTAGATAACTTTGCTAAGAATAGAATATGTCCTTTCCTGATTTTCTGGGAGGTTGAACTCAACTTTCAATATTGACCATTCTTTGATACCACTATCTGTGATGCAGTCTTTAAAAGCACACACTCCCTGTTTATGCCAGTTTTTGGAGGAGCACCCTTGTAATAAGGCCAATGCCTTCCCATTGACTTTCAAATTCCACCAGATTGATCTGGATTGCGTAATTTCATCTTTCCTCTAGTCAAAGGCTCTATTAATTATGAAGGGTTTAACAGATTCCTAGGCTCTCTAGATTGACCCAAATATAATAGATCCTGTCAGTTTAACATTGAATTCTCCAAGGACAACATCATGAAGACTCAAGCCAGTCCAATCTTTGGCATTTCTAGGCACAACCAACCTCAAATTATTTGCTAACAATACCTTCCAAGGTTTTGAGCCCTCAAAAGCCCTAACAATCCATTTTGTCACAAGAGTGGCACCCTAGACTTTTATGTCTTTAAGTCCCAAACCCCCCAGCTCTTTACTTAAATAGTACCATTACCAAGAAACATTATGCCACTTTTTTTTGCCTTTTCCATATGACCAAATAAAATCTCTAATTTTCTTCTAAATAATATTCACATGATAGCTAGCAAAAAACCAATAGCACGCATAGTAAATGGAGTAAGAAGATAAGGTTTTTTGACAAACCTACAATCTCCCTACCAAGAAAAGATATTGCCTATTCTACATGTAGAGCTTCCTCTTGATCTTATCAAATATCCAATCCCACATCACTCTCAAAGATGGGCTAACTGAAAAAGGGATGCCAAGGAATCTTACCAACTTAGAAGAGTCTCCCCATTGCCATTTGGCAATATCAAACCACGAGAGAGGAGCATCATCCCATCCAAGAAGAGAGGATTTGGAATGGGATATTTTGGCACTAGAAGCCCTACAAAATATCGATATTCTTTCCTCAAATCTAGCAAAATTATCTTTCTCAAGGGCCATGAAAAGTGCAGTGTCATCTGTAAACTAGACATTCAACAAAGATTCATTATTAGGCAAAGCAATTCCATTCAACCTCCCATCAATTTGATTTGTTCTCAAAATATAATATAGTTCTTTAGAAGCTATAATAAACAAGTTTGGAGCTAACAGACATCCTTGCCTAATTGACCTTTCTAGCTTAAAGGGGCTTGAGAGTAAGTCATTAATGTCAATCTGAACCATAGCATATTTGAATAGTGTTTTAGCCATGCTACAATAATATTCAGGAAATCCTAATGTTTCAAGAATCATTAAAATAAAGGACCACTCAATTCTATCATAGCCCTGTTCAAAATCTAGCAACAGAATCCCCACTTTTTTTAGCGCAATCCAAGGCCTTCCAGCTTGTGATAAGGTTCTCCAATACATATCTCCCTTTATGAAACCCATTTGTGTAGGGTTAATAATGAGCAAAAGAATATAAACCAGTCTGATAGCTAACACCTTGGCTAGGATCTTGTAGGAGACATTTAACAAAGTTATTGGCCTCTAATTCTTGAGATTGGTCTTATCCCCATCTTTAGGCAGTAGCTTAATGACTCCTTTATTAATCTCATGCCCTAAAGTTCCCAACTTAATGGCTTCTTGATAGACCTCTAACAAATCATCTACTATCCAGTCATCATTACACTTATAAAACTCTACTAGTAATCCATCCATTCCATGTGATTTGCCATTCTCCATAGTTCTGATAGCCTCTAAAATATCCTGTTTTGTAATTTTTATTTCTAATTTATTGCTCATCTCTTCTGTAATCTTTTTAGGGAAAATTTTCCTACATAGATTTTGGGTTGCCTTACATTCCTCTGTCCCATCTTCCACTGACAAATATTTCTGGTAAAATCTTTTAAAAGCTTCTTTCATTTCCTCTGTCTCCTTAAGGCACGTGTTGTTTTCAACTATAGGGCCAATATCCTCTCTTGCATTCTTGGATTTCAATAGATTGAAGAAGTATTTTGTGCCCTTGTCTCCTTTTGTCAACCAGTTCAACCTGACCCTCACTTTTACTCCATGATCCCTGACCATCTGAAGCTTTCTAAGTTTATGTTTGGCTTCTCCCAGATCTCTAGCTAGTTTCTCATCATTTGGGCTTTCCTGAATTCTCTTTTCACATTCCAAAATTTTTTCATGCAACTATTTTTCCATCTTTCTTCTATCTTTTGCATACTTTGTACCCATTGTTTGAAAAAGGGTTTTACAATTATGGGTTAGGGCATTCCAATATTGACTTTTAGAGGATTTAGAGAATAAAGTTTTTGTAATATTCCTTAGATTGATAGTTCCTTCACAACAATCCCTATCCTCTAGTAATGCATAGTTGAGCTTAAACAAATTATCTCTCTTACCCCTTGACCCTTTTTGTTGCCCTTTCCACCTAATATGAGCTTCAATAAGATGGTGGTCTAAAAGTGTAGAAGGAATGACCTCAACATAATTATTGTTATTTCTACTTAGGGAGAAGAATTGATTTTCATTTGATATGGTTGTGTGCTTTTGTGTTGCGCATTGATTTGCTTCATTTACTTTATCATTTGATTGAGGCACTAAAAGATTTGGTTAACAAACTTTAATTGGTATTTGATTTGGGATAACTAATTCATCCCTCCTCTTAGTATAATGTAGGATCAATGTGAAATCTGAGGTTAGAGATATCACATTGATCAAGGATAGAAATAGTTAAAATAAACTCATTCTGTAATTATCAAACTAAATACTAAAAGTTTATATTTACTTTTCATAACAATAACCCACATAATTTATGCCCATCTTTATCAATTGAAGTTAATTATACTAAGAGTTATAACCTATAGTGGAGAAGGTCATGGCTATGAGAAAAATGAAATATAAATTAAAAATTTTATATATATATATATATATATATATATATATATATATATATATATATATATATATATATATATCAATAATTCTTTTTTTTTATTTTTAGTTTGAAAATTGCATAAATGTTATATAATTATATGTTACTTTTTAATAGTTTCATTTGTGTCTATATATATATATATAGACACAAATGAAACTATTAAAAAGTAACATATAATTATATAACATTTATGCAATTTTCAAACTAAAAATAAAACAAAAGAATTATTGAAATAATGAATGGTGGATTTTATAAAATTTACATACAAAAGTAATAGAGGGTATTACCAAAAACATAACTCTTCAAATAAAAACAAGTGCCACTAGTGGCAAGTACCTGTCTTTATAGTATTATAATAATGAAACTTGTCTTCTAATTAGAAACTAATGTAAGTTTAGAATAATTCTAATTGCATAAAAAGGACCTAAATCTTTAATTTTATTTAATTAACTTATTTATGTTTATACATATGTTCTGAAATATTTTTGAAATGATATTTAAATGGTGGAGTTAAATTCATTAATTAGTAAATTTATTTTCAATTTCGATCACAAAACAGAAACTAATTTTTTTATTAATATTTAAAATATTAATATTTAAATTAATATAGATATAAAATAAATAAAAATTAAATAATCATATTAATATTAATATAGAGATTATGTTAAATTAAATTAACATAAATATAAATATATTATAATGATAATTCCATTTTTTTTTATAATCAATAATTTAATATAAATATTATTATTGATATATTATTAATTATACTATTCTATTCATATTTAAAAAAGGAATTTTATAATTAATAAATACGATGAATAAAAATTAAATATTAATATAAATATCAGAGAATATAATACATTAATATTTAGATAGTCAAATATTTCAATATTTTATATTTATACACAAATACATATTATTATGTCATTTTACTATAATATAACATAAATATTTTAAAAAATTGGAGTAGAAGGTGTGAAATTTGGAAGATGATGCGAGTATTATACAAAATAGTGAAATCTTGAATTTGAATGGAGGAAGAACAGAGTAGCGAGTGGTGCAAATGCTACTAGGCTGGGAGAAAGGAAAGGATTGAGAGAGAATCCTAACCAAGAGGAGTAGAAAAGACAAGAGGAATAGTGTAGGGAGTGAAAAATGACTCTGCAGGAAGTCCTAGCAAAAGACATAAAGAAGAGGCCCATGGGGAAGGCGCAAATGAGAGTTCAAAAATTTCCTAGGAAATCAACATTTTTGTGGAGGTAGAAGAGGAAAGCAGGCTGCTTGAAAATTTGACTATTATTTGTTGATTAATTGGCCCTAAAATGGGAAGGCAGTAGATCCTACAATGGACTATTGTGAACTGGCACACACAATATGTTGTGAAGTTCTTGCCCAATGGATTCTTCACAACCATTTTGTAGACAATGGAAGATAGGTGCTGCACAAAAGGATCTGGGAGATTGAATCCTTTCCTCTGTATATATAGAAGTGGGTTCCTAGATTCAATCCAAGAACCTTCGCATCTTATAATGAACCGGTATGGATCAGAATGTTTAATCTCCCACTTGAATTTTGGTCTAAAGAATGTAGGAAAAATTAGAAATTCCTTGGGTTTATTAATCATGATTGAAGGGAATACTTTGGAAAACAATTCATACATTTATCCTAGGTTATGTATGGTAGAAATTGTACCAATCTCATCTACCATTATCCTCAGATACAACAGTGCAGAATGGGTACAATTGGTGGAAATTGAAGAAGTCAAGTTCTTTTGCACAATATGCAATTGAAGAAACCACTTTGATGTGGACTGTCGTCAGAATGGAAGGAAGCATGCCAATTCTCTAAGAAATCAGAGCACTCAAAGTGTGGCAAAAGAATTCCCAGTAGTGTCTCAACCATAGTTACTTGGTAAGGTGGTACAACTGTCAAAAGATCCAAAGGATTCTTAAGCCATTGAAGTGATTAGAGAAGACTGAGAGGAGATTGGGGAGTGAATACCATTTGTCCCGACCACCAATGTATTCTCCCTTCTCTAGATGGAAGATCAAGAAGATCCAGACAGGGAAATAGAGTATGAGTCCTCATTAAACCTGGATTTAGAAGAGGAAGTGGATTTTGATGAATTTGGAACCATGAACCCAAGATGCACATCTCAATCCACCTCCCAATTGGTAAATTGGAATATTGGAACTCACAAAAAGAGGGGGTGAAAAAAATTCAAACAAACTAGTGAGGAGAAGGCAAAGGAGATGGGCCTCACTAGTGTTAAGGAAATTTTAAAAAGAACTAAGGGAGGAAGCCCCTCCCTCAAAAAGAAATGAAGATCACCTCATGGAATGTTAGGGGCTTAAATGTCCCTAATAAGCGACGCTTAGTCAAGTGTCAGATAGAAGTTGGTATGGTGGATATAAATATGCTTCAAGAGACCAAGGCCAAGGGTATTACACATCCTTTATTCACTCCACACAACATCAATTGGTGCTCTCTTTTCAATGATGCTCAGGAATCATCTAGCAGCGTTAGGGTGGTTTGGAGATGCAGTAAGGTAGAAGTAACCTTGTACTTTGGGAACAAAAATTGGATACTGCTAAAGATAATTTGTCGCAATAATCCATTGAGTTTTTTCCTCATAAATTGATATGGGCCAACGAAAAATCAAGATAAAAAGTCTCTCTAGGGAAGTCTGAAGGCCACAGTAGAACAAAACTGAGAGGAGATGATAATTTTAGGGGGCAATTTCAACGTTATCCTAAGACTCAAAGAAAAAAGAGGGGGATTACAAGTGGAATCACATGCCATAAAGATTTCAGTTTCTTTTTGGATTCAATAGGATTAAACAAAGTTCTTATCAAGAATGGCGCCCACACTTGGACTAATCACCGATCAGGGTTTACTAAAATTTTAGAGAAACTTGATCAATTCTTCTTTAATCATTCCTGGTTGAATTCCATGAATGATCTATCTGCTTGTATTCTCTCTATATCTGGCTTGGATCACTTTCTAATAGAACTAAGTGTATATCTTGACTCAAAACCAACAAATAGTTTGTTCAAATTTGAAAGAATGTGGTTTCATAGATCATATCTACCATCACTTTTGAAATCCTAGTGGAAAATGGCCCCAAGGTGAGAAGGGACAAAGAGTTATAGGTTTATGTGCATGCTTCAATATTTAAAAACTAAATTGATTTCTTGGAGCAAATCCTATTTTGGGAATATCTTTGAAGACAAGTTAAGAATCGAAACTGAACTCAGAGAACTAAATGAACAAATCATTCATGATGGCATGGGACAAGAAGATTTTGGAAAAGAAAAGGCCCTACTTTCTCAACATTTAGACATCCTAGCCATAGAAGAAGAATACTAGAGAGCCAAGTCATGGGAAGTTTGGCTAGAGGAAGGCGATCTAAACACTTGCTTTTTCCACAAAACAACCAAGGTTAGGAAGTTTTGAAATAGAATAACCTCGATTCTAGATTCAAAAGGATGAACACATTTAGACACTGACAATATCCAATGAGTGGCAATTAAGTTTTTTCAAAATTTTCTTGACCCCACTAGTGTCATCTATCACTTAGATCTAAGCGATGCCTTAGATTGCATTCCAAATACAATCACTTCTGAGTAGAACAAAAGGTTAACAAAGCCCTTCAAATAGGAAGAACTAAAATTTGCAGCCTTTGAGATGCATCTTGACAAGGCTCTAGGCTGGATAGTTTTCCTTCTTTGTTCTGCCAGAAATGCTGGCATTTCTTAGGGAATGATATAGTGGAAATTGCTGAAGATTTCAGGAACAGGAAAATGTTTGTGAAGGACTTGAACAACACTCTGATAGCACTTATCCCTAAGAGGGAGGATTTCAAGACTTTTGATGATTTTTGGCCCAGTTCACTTTGCAATATGATATACAAAATCATCTCCAAAGTGTTGGCCACAACGTTAAAAACTATGTTGGAGTCCATCATTTGACACACAAAAGGCAGATTTACATTGAGAAGGGAAATCATTGATAGTATCAATGTTGCAAATGAAGCCCTACACTTGATCAATTATGGGAAACAATAGAGCGTGATGATTAAATTAGATGTCAACAAGGCCTATGATAGAGTAAAATGGTGATTCCTTATGAAATTTTTGGAGATATTTGGTTTTAACGACAATTAGCTGAAAATGATCTTTTATTGCATATCCATGGTTTGCTTCTCAGTAATCATTAATGGCTCCTCGTGCAGTTTCAACAAAAGCTCAAATGGGCTATGGCAAGGAGATCCCATCTCCCCCTTCATGTTTGTAATCATGTTCAATGCCCTAAGTTGAATAATTGAGGTTCAAAGACTAGCTGGCTATTGGAAAGGCATTGATGTGGCTAACAACATAGACCCATTAACACCCCTTTAATTCACTGATGATATAGTATTATATGGTGAGGCCTATGAGCAGAAAGCAATTTCCATCAATTAGACACTAAGAAGGTATGTGGAGCTCTCTAGCTAGACTATTAATAAAGTTAAATCTAAAATCTTTTTCTTTTTCACAAAAAAGTCATTCCAAAGTAGAATCATTGCGATACTAGAGATGAGTGTGGATTCCATGTTGTGCAAATATCTGGGAGTGCCCATTTTCAATGGAATTATTATATCTAGTCTATGGAACAAAGTAATAGAAAAATGTTGCAACTGAGCCTCCCCCTGGAAAGGAAAATGGCTAACCTTGGCTAGAAGAGTCACCATGATAAAAGTGGTACTTAAAGCAATACCAATTCACATGATGGCTTGAAACCTATTAACCTCTAAAGTGGCAGAGTGCTTCAATAGCATACTAAAATAATTTCTTTGGGAAGGATCCAACAAACAAAGGTTTATATCTCTAATTCATTGGGACAAAGTTAGAGATTGCAAAGAGGATGGTGGCACTGGCATAAGGAACATCAAGCTCCAAAACATGGCCCTAGAGGCCAAATTGGTTTGGAAAATGTTTGAATCACCAGACAAACTTTGGTTTCAAATTTTATAGAATAAATATTTTGACTCCTCAGATCCAAGAAGGATTTTCATGGTGGCTAACCCATCCATGGGCTCACATATTTGGTAGTTTATGATGGAGTGTAGGAAAATTATCACAAGCCACCTCACTTGGTAGATTATGATAGAAAGCAAGCAGATTTTTGATTGGATTCATGGAACAGTATGAAACCATTGACAGAGGATTTAACTATTGCTCCGTGGATTCACTATATCAGGGAAGAATTTGGGACAAAGGTGGCAGAGTACCTAAAGTTCATTGATAATGTGGACTTCCTTAGAACAAGACTTGAACAACTCCAAATTAATGAAGTGGCAAGATCAAGACTTAGACAAGTCATTTGCAATAAGACATATTTAAATAGAGCCAAGAACCAGATTATTTGTTGTACAGTGAGCTCCAGGAGATATTCAACAAAGATGGGGTACTTGGTATAGTGCCACCGAAAAGAAGAGAGTTGGCCTAATAACCTCTACTAGGGAAAGGACATTCTACAGAAGACAGGTGCTTTCACCTGGATGGCTATCCATGCGATATGTCTCACAAATGATAGGCTTTGGTCTATCGGCATCTAGGTCCCCTCCAAATGCATTCTATGTAAGTCAGACTCAAAAACAATATAACATGTCCTTCTCAATTGCCCATTCACTAGTGCCTACTGGCATTGGTTTCAAAACATGGTGGCCTAGTCTGGCCCAAGGCCACAAGATTTAAAAAGTTAGTTTGAATCATGGCCTTCTCTAAAGAAGTCCTCCCTCTGAGATAACACTTGGGCAATAGACCCCTCCATGGTTATTTGGCATATATGGAAGGAACACAACCATAGAATTTTCAAGACAAGGTGTCATCTAGAGAGAGAGTTGTAGAAGGAATCAAAAGAAGTATTTGTGAGTGCATGAAAGTTGCAACAAAGAAAATTCTATCATTATCATTATCCTATTGGGACAATGTGCTTATGAAAACACTGTCACTCCTTGATAGTCTTTTAGGCTACTTGCCTACGGACTCCAAAAAAGTGTAAAGGAAGAATGCCAAATGAGTTGGCCCTCCCAGAGGACAATTAGAACTCAATTTTGATAGTGCCTCCAAAGGTAACCCTGGCATCTTGGGTGCAGGCTACCTAAATAAAGATGATCAAGGATAATTAATTTAGGTAATACTAAAGAAACTCCCAAGGGTGACAAATAACATGACATAATTTGAAGCACTGAATGCCAGTCTTCTGGTTTGCACATAGTAGGTGTTGTTATATGGAGCCTAATCAGATTCAGAGGTTAAATTTTCCCCACTTTTATTGATGTGGTCCACCGCCCCCCCCCCCCCCAAATTATTTAATGGGGGTTAGGGGGCAAGGAGTTATTTTTCTATTAGCTGACATAAAAAACCCTATTTTGTAACTGACATAAGTATTGATAAAAATAACTAAGGGTTAGGGTTTCCATTGATATTGTATTGTAGCATTTGTATTGGTATTGATTTGCAAGGATTGCTGGTTGTAATCAATTTGATTTATTGGATAATAATATTGGACTCTTCTTTGGTGGATGTAGCTCGGGTTTGGGTGAACCACATTAAATTATCTCTTGCTATTATTATTTTTGTGTATTTTCATTCCTTTATTTAATCTTTATTTGCATTTAATTGATATCTTATGTTGGCTAACCATAACAAGTTGTATTAGAGTGGAATGTGTTTGATTATTGTCTGCAGGAAGGTCTCAGGGTTGAGTGGGAGTCTCATGGTTAAGTGGGAGCAATGGTGGATGAGTGTAAATTAAAGGTAGATAAATTCAATGGGCAGAACTATTCATTAAGAAAGATGTAGATGGAGGATTATCTCTATCAGAAGGATTTATGGAGGCCGTTGTAAGGAATAGACAAGAATTGGCAACAATGACTGATGATGATTGGGAACTTCTAGATAGAAAGGCACTGGGAACCATTCCGTTGTGTCTGGCACCATCTGTGGCATTCAATATAATAGAAGCAAAGACAACAAATGAACTGATGAAAGCTTTGGTTAAATTGTATGAAAAACCCTCAACCTCAAATAAGGTATTTCTCATGAAACATTTATCTAATTTAAAAATGATTGAAGGTGGATCTGTGACAGATCATTTAAATGAGTTTAATATGATTAACAGATAGTTAACTTCTATAAAAGTGAAATGTGATGAATATGTGAGGGCTCTCTTGGTTTTATGTTCTTTGTCAGAAAGCTGGAATAGCTTGGTAATGGTTGTAAGTAACTCTGTCTCTGGTTCAAATACTTTTTAATTTGATGATGTTATCAGTGTTATCCTTAGCAAGGAAATGCGATGGAAAAGCTCAGGAGGATCGACATCAGGTAGTGTTTTGAATGTAGAAAGCACAGGCAGATCAAAGGAGAGAGGAAAAGGTTCTGGAGGTCATGGGAAGTCATCAGGAAAATTAGAGGACAAGAGATCCCAATCCATAGGACAGAAGGATTGTTGGTACTGTAGGAAACTAGGTCATCTAAAGAAAGATTTCTGGTCTCGAAAGAATAATAGAGACAAACAAAAAGGCAATAAGGAGGCAAATGTGGTAAGTAATAAATCTAAAGATGATGCTTTGATTCTTTCCCTAGATAATGCTGATGATTCATGGGTTTTAGATTCAGGGGCCTCATTTCATGATACACCCCATAGAAGTTATTTTCTTGATTATGTCTAAGGGGATTTTGGGTTGGTTTATTTAGGAGATAATGAACCCTGTCAAATTATTGGAAAGGGAAGAATTAAGATTAAGTTTTAGAATGGGAATCATTGGCTACTACAATAGGTAAGGCACATTCCAAGGCTAAGTAGGAATTTAATTTCAGCAGGGTAGCTAAGTGATGAAGGTTGCACAGTTACTTTTAATGATAAAAATTGGAAGGTTTCAAGAGGTACCTTAATAGTAAAAAAATGTGTGAAAGTAGGCACCTTATATCTTTGTATAGGTCATATGGTTCCTTCTACTTTAGTTGTAGAGAAAAAATTAAAAAGCTTCAAGAACAGTTGCTGCAATTTCGTAGGAAGAGACTGAAATAGTTGCTACCGGTTCTAAGACAACACTTTGGCATAACAGACTTGGGCATATGAGTGAAAAAGGTATGAAGGTACTTCATTCTAAAAAAGTTTTACCAGGTCTAAAATGTATTAATATGGATTTCTGTGAAAGTTGTGTGTATGGCAAACAAAAGAGAGTTAGATTTCTTAACGATGGGAAGCAAAAGAAAAATGAAAAGTTGGAGATTGTGCATATAGATGTATGGGGACCAACTCAGGTATCTTCTCTCGGTGGCTCTCAGTATTATGTTACATTCATAGATGATGCAACTAGGAAGGTTTGGATTTATTTCCTTAGGCAGAAATCTGATGTATTTGAAACATTTAAGAAATAGAGAAGCTTGGTTGAGAATGAGATGGGTAAAAGATTAAAATGTCTCAGATCTGATAATGGTGGTGAGTATTGCAGCAAAGAATTTGAGGATTATTGTCCCTTTAATGGAATTCATAGGCAGAAATAGTTCTAGGAACTCCACTAGAAAATGGAGTGGTTGAGCGCATGAATAGGAGAAGAATGGAGCATGAGATTGCATGTTGGGCTGCCTTTAAACATGTTGGTAAAGGCTGTCAATACCGCTGTATATTTAATTAATAGAGTTCCTTCAGTTCCTTAAGGTTCTGGTATTCCAGAGGAAGCATGGATAGGTAAGAAGGTGAGTTATTTTTTCTCAAAACCTTCGGATGTGAAGCATTTGTACATGTAGATTATGAAAATGGAACCAAGCTGGATGCAAAATTAAAAAAGTGTATCTTTGTTGGATATGGCATTGATGAATTTGGTTATAGGCTTTGGGATGTTAAAAATTTGAAAATTGTGAGAAGCAAGGATGTTGTATTCAATGAGAAGGTGTTGTACAAAAATTAGTTGCAGCAAAATGAGAAGAAAGAAAAAGATTATGTGGTGTTGGATGATACTCCAAATAGTGATGTTCCAATGGTTCCTCATGCTCTGTAATAGAAACAAGAAAAACCACAAACTCCAGTGAATGTTAGACGGTCAACAAGGCTAAGTAGACCTCCTGAAAGGTTTTCTCTCTCTTTGTATTCTATTTTGTTAATAGATGCTAGTGAATTGAAAGGGTATGATAAAGCTATGCAGGTGGATACAAAGGTTCAGTGGGAGCTTGGAATGACAGAAGAAATAGACTCCTTGCTGAAAAATCAGACTTGAGAATTATGTAAGTTGCCTGCAGGTAAAAAGGCTTTACCAAACAAATGAGTTTATTGGTTCAAAGAGAGAGATAGAGGTAAGAAAAGATTTAAAGCCAGGTTAGTTGTAAAAGGATTTGCATAGAAAAAAATTATTGATTTTGATGAGATCTTTTCTCTAGTTGTTAAGATGACTTCTATTCGTACTGTTTTAAGTATTGTGGCTACTAAAGATTTACATTTGGAATAGCTAGATATAAAAACTACCTTTCTCCATGGTGATTTGGAGGAGGAGATATATATGGAACAACCACAGGGATTTGAGATCAAAAGTAAGGAGAAATTGGTGTGCAGATTGAAGAAGAATTTATATGGCTTGAAACAAGCACCTTGGCAATGATATTTGAAATTTGATAGTTATGGCCGAACAAGGCTACAACCGGTGTAATTCAGACTATTGTGTTTATTTTAAGAGGTTGGATAATGACAACTATATTATGTTATGTTTATATGTTGATGACATGCTTGTAGTGGGGTCTAACATGGGTCACATTAGTGAGTTAAAACAACAGTTAGCAAAATCATTTGCTATAAAGGATTTGGGGGCTGCAAAACAAATCCTTGGTATAAAAATTTACAGAGATAGGAAGAATAGAAAATTGAGTCTATCTCAATTTGATTATGTTGAAAAGGTGTTGCAGAGATTCCATATGCAGAATGCAAAAGTTGTCAGCATACCTTTGCACAGTCATTTGAAATTGACTAAGGAGATGTGTCTTAAGACACAAGAGGAGGAAGAAAAAATATCTAAGGTACCGTATGCTTCAGCTGTAGGAAGTTTAATGTATGCCATGGTATACAGGAGACCGGATATTGCATATGTTGTAGGAGTTGTAAGCAGGTATATGAGTAATCTCAAATTAGAGCATTAGAATGCAGTAAAATGGATTCTCAGATATTTGAGAGGTACATCCAATAAACATTTATATTTTAGGGCTCTAATACTAATTTAGTAAGCTATGTGGACTTAGATTTGGTAGGGGATATTGATACCAAGCAGAGTACTATAGGTTATGTCTTTACTGGAGGTGGGATAGCGGTGAGTTGGATCTCCAGGTTACAAAAGGTGGTTTCTTTATCCACCGCGGAGACAAAGTATGTAGCTACAACAGAGGCAAGAAAAGAGATTATATGGCTACAATGTTTGATGGAAGAATTGTACAAACACCAAGCTAATAGTTATTTGTTTACAAACAGTCAAAGTGTCATTCATCTTACAAAGAATTTTGCCTTACATTCAAAAACCAAACACATATAGCTAAGGTATCACTTCCCCAGGTCAATGTTGGATGATGGATAGTTAAGGCTGGAAAAGATACATATAGATGAAAATCTAATGGATATGTTTACAAAAGTAGTGACAAGGGAGAAGTTGAGCTCCTCTTCATCTTTGATTGGTCTTCAAGACTGAAAATGATAAAAGAAGAAAAGTAGGGTCTAGGGTGCTTATTTTCAGTGGGAGATACAGGGTCAGTAGTATTATGACCAGTCTCCAAGTGGGAGATGATATGGTGTGTAGTCTAATCAGTCTCCAAGTGGGAGATTGTCATTATATGGAGCCTAATCAGACTCAAAGGTTAAAATTTTCCCACTTTTATCAATGCAGTTTCCTCCCCCAAATTATTTAATGGGGGTTTGGGGGCACTACCCCAAAGACAAGGTCAAGGGGAAGCACCCCTTGCGGGGTCTAGGGGCAGCACCCCTAGCGTGCTTCCTATCCCAATATAGGGTGGGGTTGAGGGGCAGCACTCTTGCGGAGGGTTGGGGGTAGCGCCCCCGAAACCTCAAATGATTTTTATTATTTTATAAAGGTGTCTAGAGTTATTTTTTTTCTATTGGCCAACGTAAAAAACTCTATTTTGTAACCAACATAAGTCTTGATAAAAATGACTAAGGGTTAGGGTTTCCGTTGATATTATATTATAGCATTTGCAGTGATATTGAGTTGTAGGGATTGCTGGTTGTAATTGGTTTGATTTACTGGACAATAATATTAGACTCTCTGTTGGTGGATGTAGCCCAAGTTTGGGTGAACCACATTAAAATTGTCTCCCGTTGTTATTATGTTTGTGTATTTTCATTCCTCTATTTAATCTTTATTTGTATTTAATTGATATCTTCTATTGGTTAACCCTAATAGTAGGGGCTACACAATATTGACATCGAAGGGGACTCTCAGGTTTGCATCAAAGTTGTCAAGAGGAATCAGATCTCAAATTCAGCTCTCCAACCCTTGCTTTTTACCATTCAATTCTCACCAGAGAAGATCCAAGACTTCACGATTAATCATGTTTACAGAGAAGCAAATAGGGCAACTAATGTCCTAGCTAACTTCGGTGTGCTCCAATAAGAAACAATCATTTTAGAGTCTAAGTGCAACAGATTTACAGAACATGGTGAAGAAATTTCTTTAGAAAAACTCCGTGCTCTTTGATTTTCCTTTATCTCTCCTTAGCTTGGCCAGAATAATGTCTTGAAACTTTGAAAATCAAGTCAATGTATTTTTTTTATTCTTCTTTAATATAAAGGGGCTACCCCCTCTAGTAGTGCTTGTTCATTAATATTTACTAATTTAATATACATTATATTCTTAATATATAATTAAATATATTATTTCATTAATAAATAATATATATACAATAAATGAAAACTAATTAATTAGTGAATATTATATAATATGAATATTAAATTTTTGTTATAATATTTGCATCGACTTAAAGACAAAAATATTATTTTTTAACATTAAAAAATATTATCTATGTAATAACCAAATTTCTCCAAGATTTTAGCCACTCATAATTTAATTTCATTCCATACTGCGTGCAGACCATATTTTTGTGCACAATTTTAGTGTTTGTTTTACTCAAAATAGTATTTCCTTAAAATTGATCCTTAAGAGCTCAAATTTTGAGTCTTTCATAATACAGATAAATAATTTTCAGAATAATGTTTGTTAAAATTTTCTCATATAGACTTGGGAAAATTTAAAATTTGTTCAACATTGAAAAATAATGCTCTATTTTGTTTAGTTTACTCTAGATAAATTAATCACTAAATTTTAAAAAAATCATTGCAATAGTACTACAAAGGTACTAATAAAGTAAACAATTAGATAAAATAAAATAATTTCTTAGTAAAAATTAAAACTTTTGTGTCCATGTTTAACAACCCTTGTGTTTGCATTTTGCTTTTACTTTTCCTTGATGGATTCGAATGATTGTGTATTTGGTAGTGGATTATTTGACCTGTCATTGTATTGGATTGGCACTGGCGATGTGCAATCTTGATACTATTGGCACCAGTGATGTATATGCATAGGTACCTTGACGTGTGCTTGGAGTGTTGGAGGTACTAAGTATCGACTCCACCTGGATTCATAGGCCTGAGTGTACTCTTATTATCCCTAATGGTGGTTACTAGAGATAGTCACAGGCCCTATTCCCTACTCTAGCTCACTGTACCCGGTTAGTGCAGTGTTCTCATGTCGTCATCTTGCCATTCGATTACCCTACGGTAACGTCCGAATTGCCCATTTGGTTATATGTGGTTTACCAGTTGGTCTTGTTGAGGGATTTTGTCATGGTTTTCATTAATCTTATTATGTGGTTGTATTTTTGGTTGTCAGTGTTTTGATGTGGTTTCATTGACCCTTTACATGGTTTCATTATGGCATTTTATAGCATTGGATTAAATGGAGATTTTAATTGTGATAACTATGTGGTTATAAATATGTTATTTTAAGTGATTTTATTGATTATTATGAGAAATGATATATCTCATTTATTAATTTCAAATGATTTTATTATTCTTTGTGTGAGCTCTTATAGTCATATTTAAACCCAATTTGGCGAGCTTGTATATTTTAGTGTTGAATTTAATTAAAGTTAGTTTAGAAGATTTAATTATATTTGAGAAGGTTATTTCTCTCATCTATTCGAGGGATTTTATTGGGAAATCAATTTTCTTTATTTGAATTACCTTTTTTAATTTCTTTTGGCTCGCCATATGATGGCTCTTGGGGAGAGTTGGTGATTGGGTTTAATACAGCAAAAATATTTGGCTAACAGTGGAGAGTTTGGTCGGGGTCACCCATTTTGATGAGTAGAGTCATTGCTGAAAAGGATAGGAGAAACAACGTAGATCTAGAAGGGGGCATGAAAGAGGGAGGAAGTGAATCACTTGGAGAAAGAAGACTCTCTATTTTTCGAAGGTAGAGGACCATGATTTGGGCAACAGAGCTGGGAAAAGTACAGGCAAAGAGGTGCAACTCATGAGGGGAAGCATATAACCCAGGCAAGCTTTTCATTTTGCAAAACTGGAGGTGCGCTGAAGGGGGGTGCAAATAGTTTGCAGGTATTTACCTCAGTTCTTAGTTTTTCTAGCACAAAAACTAAAACATGTTGTGATTTCTTCAAACATAGAACAACAACAACCCCTTGGTTGTGTTTTTAAACTCATGCCCAAAATTCATTTCATTGCAAGATATTTTTCATTGCCCTTTTCCCCTGAATCGATTTTAAATAATATGCCAAAATTTATTCCAATGCAAGATATTTGAATTGCTTCTTTCCTAGAATTATTTCTTTTAAACTTGTAGAACTTTCCTGTATTCATTTGATCAAAAGGGTTTTCAAAGAAAGATCATATGTTTTATGAGTTATAATATTAGGCAAAATAGAGGGGTTGATGATATAGATAATATAATGAGGGAAGACTACACAAGAAACTAGGACACATGATAGAGATTGCAGAGATCTAAGTCCCATGAAACCTTTTGTTATTTGATGCCTTCTTTGAAAATATTTTCATTCAACTCTGCTTAAGAAAATTAGGCACCCTATTGAGCAGAAAATTGGGTGCCCTATTGTTTGGGTCATTACAGTCATTTTATTTCTGCTAAAGCATCATCCTTGTGGAAACCATCGCCCCTGAGTTAAGGATTGCCATGGCACCAAAATACCTTAGATTTATCAATCTGTGTTTGTGCATTGAAATTTGGAACTACATAATTTCTAATTAAGAATATCTATCACGCAAAAAAAAAGGAACCACTGTAGGAGGGAAAATTAAGATCTCCATTGTTGCTAGTCTTTTCAACATTCTTTTGTTATGTTAAATATAGTAGATTTTATGCAAAATTTAGATTGTGAGAAGACTCGTAATGCCATTTGCCATGCTTTTCTTATAATATCCTTCCATTCCTTTGTGAAGAGTGATCAAATTGGGGTGACTGGAGTTATTACACAACTAATGTAACTGACATAGACCATTTTCAATAAAATTACACCATCCTCGAAAGCTTTCATCTTGTTCTAGATCACATTTTTAATTTTAAATTTAGAATTCAGTGTTTTGGTCAATTTTGGATTCCTCATTTGGTCAAACAAGATGAACAAGGTCCAGGCATTAGAGTGGTCATTTGGAGTGGCTCTCTATGGGCTCGAAGACCGCATGTGGCTGCTAGAGGAACTAGTAGCAGAGTTATAGTAATAAGTGATAACTAAATAAAAATATTGGAGTAAAAATACTAACAATATAATGAGTCCTCGTGCATGGACTTGAGTGCTTGTAAAGGCTAATAATACAACAAGAAGGCCTATCCATCTACGAGGCATTGAGTTATCCATCTATGAGGCATCCATCTATGAGGCATGGATTCAGGCATGATTGAGTCTTCTTGTCTGTATGAGAGGTGTACTTAGTTCCATGTGGTGCCATCCCTTTGAGCACGCATGATGACACTCCATCTAATCTGCCCTCTAATATCTAGTGCCTTAGTAGTCATGAGTAGTACCTGACCTATGATTGAATGAGCACCTCTATACTACAACATTGGCTTTATGCATTATTTTTTATGTCTACTCTATGATTGATGTGAGTGTTGGCCATCATGTATACCCTTGCCTTGTTACTTCTATTTGGGCCTTGTGACTACCTTCGAGCATGGTGGGGTGGTCTTGTGTGAGTCCACATGGTTGGGAGGTGTTGCCACCACCATTGGGGACCAGTGAACAGGTTATTGGAGCACCAGATTGGAAATGTTCTCTCTCTCTCTCTCTGTTACTTTATCACTTGTTTTACTTATTCAGTCATTGTATCATATTCAGGACTATATCATTGTACTTGTATATTCTTTTATGTAATTGTACTCTTTTAAGAGAGAAGATGTAATCATGTAATTTAATGAGAAGAAATGAGATGTTTCTTTTTAGTTTATGAATTCTGGTCTTGGTATTGGATCCGCTTGTTACTATGATGCTTTTGGATTCATGTTTATATTGGATATGGGTTATATGAACATTTAAATTGGTGTTTAAAATGAATGTAGTTTATACAATGTTTCTCTAGAGGGTGAATTAGTCATCTCCTTGGGATTGTACATTCAACCATACTTGGCCATGAATGTTGTCGATCTATTAAATCGGCAACCGTATCTCTATATGTTATCTACGTATGTCAACAAAAAAATTTCTGGGCCTCTTTTAGCTCTTGTCCTTCAGGGGTTACGTAGTGTATGGGATGTTACACTGTATATATGTAGTAAATAAAATAGTTTGGTGTCTTGTTTAAATCTATTTATTTATGGGTTTGTGTAATTGTAGTAGTTTAAATATATATTATCATTTAATTAAGCTAGGTCTTCTGTAGTGGTAGCAAGGCATAGAGCATATTGTCTTGACTATATATATAAATTAAAAAATACTAGAACTATAAAATTATACTTTTTAAGAGTAACAAATAAGTATATAATATTTATTGCACTTTTCAAAATAAAAGAAAAACAAAAGAATCACTAAATTAATGAATGATGACTTGTCAAAAGTAAAATTTGAATTTGTGTGGTCATGTAGTACATAAAAGAACACTATCAAAATATTTAACATCATATCAACTAAAATCATTGGGGATTTACCGGCCCTTCTAAATATATCCTTTGTGTGGTTGTCATGAAGAGATAATAGACCACTTGCTGGCAGATTGTCCAATTTCATTGAAGTTATAGCAATGGTTGTGTGCAAAATTAAGATGGAGAGGAGCTCTCCCTAACAATATTTTGTCTCGTGTCAATTCTTAGCCAATAATTAAGAAATGAACACTTGTCCTTCTACAACCGTTTGAGACATTTGGAAGGAGAGAAACTTAAGATTTTTCCATAAAGACTAATGGAAGATGAAAGTTTAGACGAAGAAATGTTAAAAGATTGGGAAGGTATCATACTCCTCTCAAAGTTCAGGTTACAATGGGATAAATAAGAAAAATAGCTTCACAACAACGGTGAATGGAATCCACCTTTAAAAATGGGTCAAATTGAATGCTAATGGAGCCTCTAACGGGATCCCGGGCATATCTAGTGTTGGTTGTATAGTAAGAAATGAAATAGACAAATTGATGCTAGATGCATTGAAGCTTTTGGATAGTAGAAAGAACGATGGGTAAGCACACCCGTTGGAGCTAGGCTTCAAGATTTGTATCGTTAACGACTTTTTTTGCATGTGCAAGTGGCAGGGGACTCAATTATCAACGCTCTCGGGAAGAGGTGACTCAAAGTGGGAAACTGAACAATATAATGAACGCGGCATGGCCTCTCTTAGAATACTTTACAGAATTTACAGCGCAGCATATATATAGAGAAGGAAATCAAGAGGCGGACCAGTCAGCAAACTCTACAATCACTAGTCACAAGGAAATGACTATCAGCTCCTAGGCGGACACATGTTTCGAGCTCGAGGCAAGGTTAGCAAGCTACTTCAAAATCATCGGGATAAGTATTACTAGAATCGATACCAGTATGGAGTCATGGAGGAAGAGGCGGAGGCCCTGGACATTCCAGCTGTTCAGTATAGGCATAAGCTATTTTTTCACATGCAAATGTATGTCTTTTTCAATGTTTTCAAGAATGAGATGGATCCGACACAGAACACGGACTTCCGATGCTCACTCGCCTTGGATTTATACGTAGCATTTCAGTGGACAGTGGGACTAGCAAAAGTCAGATCACATTATGGCCCTAGCATCTCTAAATCTAGGGGTATTTCTGGCTCCTTGGGACTAGGAAGTGCCAACAGATGAAGAGCTCAATTATGGGAAACTGAAAGAAACATTCATCATCGTTTCTGCACTAACTGAAAGTGCCATTAGAAAGGCGCTAGGGTTTCAATGGATGGAAGGAAATGTAGAACTCACGAGAAATAGCATTCTGGCCTCCATTTTTTTATCAAATATTATGGATGTACTAAGGGATGAAGAAAGGATAGTGGTGTTGGCTTAATGGATGTATTTTTTAATTTTTTAGATAGATGTATTTAAGATATCTATAATAGTATTTATATAGAAAAATAAAATAATTCATTAAAACAATAATTTATTTTCATTAAACTACAAAATATTATTTTGTATTCTTGTTATTTTAGGTTTATTTTCTCAAACTTGACACTTTTTATTACCAAGTGCCACATGAGTATGCCTTATAGTATTGTAATTATAGTATGTGTTTTAGTTGTAATTATAGTTGTGTTTTATTTTTATTTTTAATTCATTAGGTAAACTTCAAATTTACCTTTTGTCAAAACAACAAAATCGTTATTATTTATAATTATAATATTAATAATATTATTTATAATTATAAAATTAATAATATTATTTATATTTATTATAACACTTGATATATTATCTTAATTCACATTATAGTATTATAATATAGTATAATATTAATTGATAGGAAAAGTTCAAATTTATATCAAATTTGCCCGACAAGAAAGATTAATAACTAAATAAGCCTTAGTGGATGCAATAGTAGTGTGGAATGTAGGTACTAATAAAAAATAGCTATGTATTTAATAAGTTAAGACATAAAGTAAATGATTTGTTTTCTTTTCATTTTACTTTATGAAAAATATTAGAAAAGTAAAAAATACTCACATATATATTATATATATTCTCAAAACCTATGAATCAAAATACTTGTTTAAACTAATCAACCATTTTCCTTTACAATATAACTATTAATAAAATGAATTATCAAATCAAAATAACATCTAAATTTATTTGTAAGATCAATATCAATTCAAGATAACATTTAAATTCAATTTTAATAAAGAAACTAAAATGTGGTTACATTGTGGTCACCAACTCTTTATATATAGACCTAAACACATATTACATAATGGTTGTTTAAGCTTATTATAAGATAAATCTTGATTAAAGTGCAAAGCTAACACTAATTCTATGTTGGACTCTCACCATTGCACTTAAGTTTATAAGAAGATGAAGAAAATGCTCCCTTAATAAACTCAATATATACAAATGACTTGGGACAAAGGATTTAGAGAACACAAATGGAAAAATAAAAGCATGATCCATACTCACCAAAAGAGAAGAAACATTAGGAAAGAAAGGAATGGGTTACCCTAGATAAATATTGCCGCCAGAAATCACTCAAAAGAAGAATTGAGGATGTGCAATGCTTGTGTGAAGCATAACTATTGCTAGCATCACATTGATTTAAGAAACAATATTTATTTTGCAAGGAAGGAGAGTAAAAAACAAGATCCTATGAATTTCTCTCAAAGCAGCCTAAGGTTGACAAAGAAGATATTGCCATGGAAGATCCTATGGTGTTTACAAGGAAAAACATACTAGTCATATTGTTGGAATCACCAAAAAGACATTATATTTACAAAGTATATAATATTGGATTTGAATGTTGTGGGCATAACTATGTAATCCTTTATGGTTTTAGATCACACTTTATGATCCATCATCAAGATAGTGAGATCCAGAGAAGAGAATGTGATGATGTTAGATCATGGAGTGTTATGAAAAACATATTATATAATTAAATCCAAAAGCATTCAAATCCAATACCTGTCTTATAAGAAATCCTAATATAACTTAAGAAATAATGGTTCCTTCTGCCATATTTGATCTCAACAAGCTTCTTCTTTCTATAATGATGGAATCTTGGCATCAAGAGCTTACTCATGCTACAAGACATAGTCTTGGTTGTCTTTTGCTTGAAGGACACACACAGGATTCGGCTATAGTGCCTAGTTTCTGTGGAGGGGCTTCAAGATTTGGAATAGACAATGTTAGTAAGTGGTGCTAAAATGTTTGT
Source organism: Cunninghamia lanceolata (assembly GCA_027924645.1). Lineage (NCBI taxonomy): Eukaryota > Viridiplantae > Streptophyta > Pinopsida > Cupressales > Cupressaceae > Cunninghamia > Cunninghamia lanceolata. The sequence continues at coordinate 12,880,975 of BSBN01000254.1, forward strand.
GAAGGGAAGGAAAATCTAGATGCAATGCTTTAAAAGAAAAGGGAAATGAAGAATTTTTTGGAAACTAATCCCAACCACCATAATAATTTTTTTGTCTTTCATCCTCTAGCTTTGCAGACAAGGCATCACTTCTCATTCAATTATAAAGACTTTTGCAAGGGACAAAATTTGCCATCTCTTGTTTCCCTCCTACATTTTAGATTTTATTTCTTACCATATTTACTAATTTTTAGTAGCCCATGCTCTATAGTTTCTTTCATAAGTGAAGACTTTTACTACTATAATGATGAATGGTTCTGATGTTGTTATTTTTCCTATTTGCTTTTGTGTAGTAAAAAGAGGAGGAATGCTCTATTTTTCTACTTTTTGTATGTAAGAGAAGCAACTTTGTTTCAATCAAAAATGTGTATTTTGATTTTCTATGTCTAAGAGTAGAAGCTCTACTTTAAGAAGAAAATATATTATATTTTTCTCTATGTGTAAAGTGCATGTAGTTCTAATATGACAATAACTCTATTTTCAGTTAGAATACATATGAGAGTATACTCAATACTCTATTAGAAAGAATATGAAAGGAGCAACAACTCTATTGTACTATTATTTTCAGATTATATAATCTGTATTCTTATTTTTGTGTAAAGAGAGGTCTATGTGAAAAATTGTAGCTCTATTGTGTGAGACTCTTCCTACTCTTTTTTCCTTTGTGTCCTTAATTTGGTATCAGAGAAACTAAAACTAAAATAAAACTAACATCTATAGATTACAACAAAGGTATGTACAATGAACAATATTATTAATGATAATATAGATAAGTATGGAGACAGTTAAATGGAAATAGGAGACGCCAATGCAAATAGAAAAAATAACAACATCAAAACTATTCATATTTTCAGTAATAAAAGTCTTCACTTACGAAAGAAACTATAGAGCATGGGCTACTGAATATTAGTAAATATGATAAGAAACAAAATCTAAACAGTAGAAGGGAGACAAGAGAGTAGATTTTGATCCTTGCAAAATTCTTTGAAATTGAATGAGAAGAAACACCCTATTTACAAAGTTGGAGGATGAACAAAGAAAAACTATTGCAATGGTTGGGATTAGTTTCCAACACTCCCTTTAATTATAACTACCGCCATCTAGGATGCCTAAATGTTCTCTTATATACTAAAAGCTTTCTTTTCCTAATGGCTTGGTGAAGATGTTTGCATACTTATCTTCAGACCTATTCTGTTCCAAATAAATCTCCCCATTATTGATTAACTAACTAATGAAATAGAATCAAGTGCTTATATGCTTACTCCTCTTATAAAATATAAGATTCTTGGATAGTGTAGTTATTGAATTTCTCTTAGAAAAAATCTTTGTTGGTTCTTCTTGTTTGTGCCTCAAATATGTTAACACTCTTCTCATCCAAATTGCCTTACATCTGCTCCTATTGCTCCTACATACTCTTCTACTGATTAAAGAGTGACAATAGGTTAGTTCTTGGATGCCCATGATACTATACCTATTCCAAAATGAAAAACATAACCCGATCTACTCTTTCTATCATCAACATTGCTTGCATAATCACTATCTATGTGTACTATGAGTTTAAACTCATCAAACCTTGAATATTGAATTCCATTATTTCAGGTCCACTCACATATCTCAATATTATTTTTCCTTCTTGCCAATGAGAGTCTTTTGGAGACTCCATGAATATTGAAATAAGATTCACACCATGCATTATGTATGGCATCATGGTTGTAAAGTACATTATACTACCAATGAGACTTATGTACAATGTTGGATCAACATTGGATCCCTTGTCATCCTCGCTTAACTTCAAACCTGTCACAATCGGTGTTGGTGTTTCCTTACAATTCACCATATTGAACCTTTTCAAAATATCATTGGCATATTTGGCTTGTGAAATAAATATGCCATTTTCATTTTGATTCACCTCGGTGCCAAGAAAATACTTCATGAGACACAATTCAATCATTTCAAATTCCTTCTTTATGGCTCCTTCAAACAAGTCAATTGATAAATCACCAATGAGTATCAAGTCATCAACATACAAACATAAAATTAAAATTTGACCTTGTTCATTAATATTTGTATACAATGTAGGCTCACTACTGCACCCACTAAAGCCATACTATAACAGATAAAAGTAAATTTTACTATATCATGCTCTAGGAGCTTGCTTAAGTCCATATAGCACTTTATTGAGTTTGTAGACCTTGTCTTCATTGATTAAAATATCATATCTTGGTGGCTAATCCACATATACTTCTTCTTCTAAGAAACCATTCAAAAATGTAGATTTTACATCCATTTGATATATTGGCCACTTGTTTTGAGCTACAATTGCTAATATTATTCTCATTGTGTCCAAATGAGATATTGGAGAAAATATTTCATTGTATTCAACTCCATGTTGTCAATAACCCTTTGCTACTAGTCTTGTCTTATTCTTTTGCACATCTCCTTTTGCATTTAATATGGTCTTATAGACCCACTTTACTCCTATCACATCTTTTCCTCCTAGAAGATCCACTAAATCCAATGTATGATTCTTCTCTATAGCATCAATTTCTTCATCCATGGCTTGTGCCCAATTTTCATCTTTAATTACATCTTCAAAGTGAATTGGATCATCTATTTGTGAAAATAATGCAAAAAGAGAAAGCAAACCAGCATTGTGTTCACCTTCATTTTGATCATAGATATCCCTCAAACTTCTTGTTTTTTGTCTCCTTAGACTTTCCGATGTTGGATTTAACATATAACTTGAAGTAGATCTTGAAGTATTTGTAGAATATGTAGCTTCAAGCATACCTTGTGATGTTTGCTTTTGTTCATTTGATGTAGTACTTATTTGAATGTGAGGGGATGTCCCTCTACTTGATGAAGGTGTCACTTTCAGGGCATTTTATTGAGGTTGAGTGGTTGTGGAAGGAGATACCATAGAAGGAACACTTGCTAGAGTTAATACTTCTCTATCATCTTAAAGTCAAGTTGCTACAATACTCACTATTTTTTATAAACTCCCATCCCATGCTTCTTCTTCTATGAGTTGCACATCATTGTTGATTATTAGTTTTCTAGGTTATAGGATTATACAATTTGTAAGCTTTGGTGTCCACACTATATTCTACAAAGATACATTTTTGTCTCTTGTTATCCCATTTCTTTCTCAATTCATATAGGACATGTACATATGCAACACATCCAAATTCTCTCATATGAGCCACACTAAAATTTATTCTACTCCATGCTTCCTTTGGAATTATGTTTTTGACACTCTTGGTTGGGCATCTATTGATTATGTAGAATGGACAAGCTATAGACTCTACCCAATACTCATTTGGCAAATGTTCATCCTTCAACATACTCCTATCCATGTCCATGATTGTTATTTTTTTTCTGTTTGCCACACCATTTAGTTGAGTTGTGGACCTAGTCATAAATTGCTTTTGAATTCCACAATCCTTGCAAAAATTCAAGAAGGCATTTGAAATATATTCTCCACCTCTGTCTATTCTTAGAATTTTGATATAATGTCCACTTTGCTTCTCAACTAGAGCTTTGAATTGGAAAAAAGTTCTTGAAAATATCATTCTTTTGTTTCAAGAAATACACCCATGTTTTTCTAGTGTATTCATCAATGAATGTCAAAGAGTAAGCACATCCACTAATTGAAGGTGTTTGCATTGGTCCACACAAATCAAAGTGAAAAATCTCCAATGGTACATTTTCTCTAACTAACTTACCACTTGCGAATAACTCTCTATGTTGTTTCCCCAAAATTTACCCTTCCAAGCTTTATCTAGTTTTTCTATCAATGGAAAACCTTTTATTGTGTTTTATCTATGTAGCAAATTTAGACCTCTAAAATTCAAGTGTCTAAATCATAAAAGCCAAAGCCAATTCTCATCTTTTATTTTAGAATGTAAATCTATTTGAGTGATATCTTGTTGGATTGAATGTGGGACTTATGAAGGTATCTTTAAAAGATGCTCACTCACTAGAAAATCTTGAGTTTTCTCTTGACCCACTTGTGGACTCACTGAGGGGAAAGCTTGAGGAAATTTCATCCTCAAATATGATCTCAACCTCAAAGGAAACATTCTATAGCTGGTCATTTGAACTTTTGCTATAAGCTAATTTCTTGGAAATTGGTCCAAAATTACACATTCTTTGTTTTTTTTTAAAACACTCTATACCCCTTCTGAACAAGCTACCCAATCTTCATCAAATTATGTTTTAAACTAGGAACAAAGTAAACATCTAAATCTATTTTTTTCTCCCCTTGCTTGGTTAGAATATTGATATTTCCTTTTCCCATGACTGACACTTTATTATCATTGGCCAAAGTAATATTTGATTTCACTTATTTATCCAAATTAGAAAACATGCCTAAATTCCTCATCATGTGATCACTACAACACAAATCCACAAAACAAACATCTTTTGGACTCTCGAAAGCAACATTGCATGCCAAAACCATACTATCCTAATTCTGGTTTTCTTTTAAAAAATTTGCACTTTGTTTGTTGACATCAAACTGTCTTTTTCTACATTAGTTTGTATAATGGTCATAGTTTTTTGCAATAATGATATTGAACTTGAGATTTGTCATACGTTTGGCCATGCGACTAATTTTGACTTGGGTTTGATTGTTGTCTCTTCCACTTGAATTTGATGGATTGGTTCTTCCACCTCTATATGAATTTCTTCCTTTGCCTACAAAGTTTAATCTTCCTCTAGCACACTATTAGGAAGAGCTAGATGAATGGATTAGCCTATGATCATGGGAAATTAGAGATGCATGAAGCACATCTAGAGAAAATTTTGAAAGATTTGTGGTCTCTTCTATAGACACAACAATAGATTCGAACTTTGTGGGTAGGCTCCTCAAAATATTTTCTACTATTCTCTTATCTTCAAGAGTCTCACCATGAGATCTAATTTGATTAACTAGTCCAATAACTTGGGTAAAAAATGAATCTATAAATTTAGAATCCTTCATAGACATAGTTTCAAACTCTCTTCTGAACATTTGCAACATTGCAGTTTTTACCTTATTCATTCCCTGATATGCAATCTGAAAGATGTCCCATGCTTGCTTTGATTTTGTCACTGCTGCAACCCTTGAAAAGATGTTCTCATGCATTGCCTAAAAGATGTAGAAGAGAGCCTTGGAATCATTTTTATTGTTATCATTGAAAAAATCTCTCTGCCTAAGATAGTGCATCTTATGATGCTGCATTTGCAGGTTTAGTAAACCCATTCTCTACAACTTCCCATAAATTTTGAGAATTGAATAAAGCCTTCATTATGATTAACCAATACTTATAGTTCTTTCAAGTAAATTGAGGAATCTGGGGAATTGAAAGACTTTTGCCAGAAGAATTTAGTAATTGCACTATCCAAGAATCTTGTATTTCATAAGAGGACACTAGATACTATTTCATCAGAGAGTTAATCAACAATGGAGAGATTTATTTGGAACACTGCAGGTCTGAAGCTCAGTATGTAGACATTTTCACTAAGCCGATTTGAATATCTAAGATATCATTTGAACATCCTAAATAGTGATAGTTGTAATTAAGGGGTAGTGTTGGAAACTAATCCCAACCAACACATTAAATTTTTTCTGTATTCATCCTCCAGTAGATAGGGCACTGCTTCTCATTTAATTGTAAAGACTTTTGCAAGTGACACAATCTGCCCTCTCGTCTCCGTCCTACTTTTTTTAGATTTTGTTTTTTTATCATATTTACTAATTTTCAGCAGCCCATGCTCTATAATTTCTATCATAACTGAAGGATTTTATTACTGAAAAAATGAATTGTTTTGATGCTGCTGTTTTTCTTGTGTGCTTTGGCATAACAAAAAGAGGAGGAATGCTCTGTTTTTCTTTTTTTTTAATGTAAGAGCATCAACTCCGTTTTAAGCCCAAACGTGTATTTTGATTTTTTGTGTGTAAGAGCAGAAGCTCTGTTTTAAAAAGAAAATATACTGTATTTGTTCTCTGTATGTAAATTGCCTCTAGTTCCAATATGTCAGCAGCTCTGTTTTCAGTTAGAAGGTATTAGAGTATACTCAATACTCTGTCAAAAAAATATGAAAGAAGCAGCAGCTGTATTATACTGTTATTTTCATAATCATAATATATCTAATGTCTGTTCTATTATACTGTTATTTTCATAATATATCTAATCTCTGTTATTTGTTGTTGTGAAAAGCTATATCTAATCTCTGTTATTTGTTGTTGTGAAAAGAACTGTGTAAAGAGTTGTAGTTCCATCGTGTGAGATTCTTCCTGCTCTTTTTTCTTTTGTCTCCTTCATCATTGTTAGTCACTGTATTTAAAAGATTTTAAGAAGAATATATACTCTGTTTTTTCTCTGTATGTAAATCGCCTTTACTTCTAATATGACAGCAACTTTGTTTTTGGTTAGAAGGTATTAGAGTATATTCAATACTCTGTCAGAAATAATATGAAAGGAGCAGCAGCTCTATTATTCTATTATTTTCATATTATATACAATCTTTTTTTTTGGGTGTAAAAGGAGATCTGTGTAAAGAGTTGTAGCTCTATTGTGTCAGACCCTTTTTTCTTTTGTCTCCTCCATCATTGTCGGTCACTGTTTTTCAAAGATTTGAAGGAGTGTCAGGACGGTTTTATATTAAAGGTAGAAGGGTTCAAGGAGCATCAGGACCGTATTTCAAAGATTTGTTGGTTTACTTCATATGTTCTCCAATATTTTTATCAATAAAAAATATTGCATGATGCATTTCTGATAGGGTAGCATGCCAAGCAGCCACAAGGCTTCGAGAGAACCACCACTATCGTAATTTTTTGCCCAAAAAAACAAACAAATCTTGTGTAGACCAAAACCACAGTACAATAAATAATCCGAGCTTCAGAAGCGTAAGCAGTACCTCTATCCATCTTTAAATCCTCAATGGTTCTGGCTCTTTTAAACTGGAGTTTGTTAAGTGCTTTTACATAAACATACATACAATGCTATGCTTCCTTCAAAACAGGTAGCCATTTACAAAATCAAAAGAAATGGCACCATACAATTGAGGGGCAGTTAAGCTAGTTTGTCAATTCAGTTATAATATTCTGTCATAATTTATACACATAAGTCTTTGATTCACATATTGATTCATATATACCCATGAGGATTTTTCCATAAACTCCTAGGAACTAAGACTACAACAACTAACAAATGTGATGAAAACTGAACTTGAACCAACAGTAAGTCCTCCATTAGAAAACATAAAAACTTCCAGTGATTTATTATTGTAGTTTGCCGTTACACAAAAACTGATTTATTATAGACTAGAGTTTTCTCTTTGCTTCTCATCTCTTACAAAAAAAAACAGAAGAACCAATCCATCGGAAAAAAAAAACAACCTATAATCTAAGTACAGTTAGGTCAAGTTCAATTTTTCCTAACCTATAATCCATCTCCCTTGCATGTACCAAACCACAGCCGTTTGAACCCTTCTGCTTTTGATTTAAAACCGTCATGATATTGTGACTGACAAATCTTCAATTCCCTGTCCTTTTGCAGCATTGCATCTGGATTTTCCTTCCCTTAACAAACACTTTTGCACAACTTACCAGCATGGTCTATTCCAATCTTCCATTGCAATATATTCTTTGTCCTCTTTTGCCTGTTTTTGACAGGAATTTATTGGATCTGCTTCTTTCTCCCCCTCCTTACAAAACAATCTTTCGTTGTTAATCAATGTGATGTTGGCAATAAATGTAGTTAACACAGCATCTTTACATTGTCAATTCCTCTTTGATCTGATCTCTGGCCATGGTACTCATCTGGGATAAGCATTCTTTTTTGGTTAGCATGGATTATGTTTTTTTTGCAGAAAAAAAGCATGATCCATACCAATTTTTAATGTAAAAAATAAAGCATGATCTATGCTCTTCAAAAGAAATGATTGTAGAAAAAAAGCATAATCCATGCTCACCAAAGAAGAAGCAGGCAAAAAAAAATGCATCATCCCAGATGAATACTGCTGCCAAAGATCAGGTTGAAAGAAGAATTGGCAGTGTAAAAATGCACGCGTTAACCACATCTATTGCCAACATCACATTGATTTAACAGCGAATTAGCCTTGACATTACTCTGATCAAAAGTTGTCTTACAATTGAATGGAAGGAAAAGCGGAAAGAGGCGACTCTTTATGCTGAGCGCAATGAAGCTGCGTGTAAACAGCTGGCTGTAAAGTTCCTTAAATGCAACCTACGTCGAGGTATAGACCTAGAGTGTGTAGCTATTTAGGTCCCACAAAAACAATTAGTGCCTGACTACAATGTACTTAATTTAATTTTATGTTTTGAATTTAAATCTTGTTAGATTTGATATTAACCTTGATAATAATTTTAAATCTTATTTTGACTGATAATTAACTATTAATTATTTATTCAATATATTATAAGATAGTTCAAGAAGTATTTGTAACTAAGAACCCTTATAAAATTATATATAATTTTTTTAATAAATATTTGTGTACAAAATATATTATACTTTTTATTGTTATTAAAATAATATTTTTATAAAATAATATTATTTATATGGTTTATGTTAGCTAAATATATTATTTGTATGGTTTAGTTTTGTTTACTATATTATTTGCTCAAAATCTTAGGATGAGTAATACATGTAATAGTTCCTCCTTAGTTAGTTATCTACTAGACCCTTAATTTACATCAAACTATTAAATATTTTGATACTTACACTCTTCTCCCCTATCTCCATGTGAATATTTCAAAATTAAAATGCCAAACATTTAATTACTTTCTTACAAGAAATAACTTTGGACCATTTTACTAATCTATTGTTTTAGTAAGCATTGTAGTTCCTTTATAACTCTATTATATCTTTAAGATACATTTTTATTACACTTTTAAAACTGTAAGGGAATAAATCACACCTACATAGAATTTTTAGAGTAATTTAATTTTATAACAATAATTAACAAGTACCATGTAGTGGGAGTACCTGCCTTGTAGTGTTGTAATTATAGTTGTGTTTTAGTTTTAGTTTATTAATTCATTAGGTAAACTTCAAATTTAGTTCTTGTCAAACCAACAAAATCATTAATATTTATATTTATAATATTAATAATAATATTAATTATAGTCTCAGTGTCTTGTGGTTTTTTGTTTGATAGTATAGTATGTATATGTTTATAGTTTGGATGTCTATAGGTCAGAGAAGATGTAGGGTCAGGGTTTATAGTTTGTTCTCTGGATCAATGGAGATACCATTTTTTGTAGCTGGGGCATCATTTTGTAATCAATTTTTATATATCTTGTGGGAAGGTTTTTTGTGTGCACTGCATCAATGGAGATAACATTTTTTGTAGCTGGGGCATCATTTTGTAATCAATTTTTATGTCTTGTGGGAAGGTTTTTTGTGTGCAAGGTGGATTGTTTAAAATCCCCTATAGCTCTCTGTAATGTTCATATTTCAAATACTTTTATATATACAAGGTGTAACTCGAACTGCTTGATCTAATAAAAAATAATAATATTATTAATTATATTATTTTTTTTGTTTTGTAAGCATTAGATTTATATTGATCTCAAAAAATTGAATTTACAGTATCAGATCCTTTTAGGCTTATCATCTTGGAACTATGGGCTACTATCAAAATGCCCAAAACTTCTAGCGCCCACCCGAGACCGCGTAGGGTCCAAACAGTACTGCTTAACATATGGACTGCTAAACAAAAGGACAAAACCAGGCCACGCAGGGCCTATCCACACCCTCCAAACATACTACAAAATACTGAACTTATACATTGTAAGAAAAAATCACCATCAGACTCAGGAAACCATGATCAGCCAGTCACATAAAGCCCAAAGTAGTGTTAGGGTTAGCCGGCAGAAGATATCAATTAAATGCAAATAAAGATTAAATAGAGAAATGGAAATACACAGAATTAATAACAGTGAGAGACAAGTTTTAACGTGGTTCACCCAAACTTGGGCTACATCCACCAAACAAAGAGTCCAATATTATTATCCAGTAAATCAAACCGATTACAACCAGCAACCCCTACAACTCAATACCGTTGCAAATGCTACAATACAATATATAATATCAAAACCCTAACCCTTAGTGCTGCCCCTAGACCCCGTGAGGGGGAATTTGGGGGGAAATCGCGCTGATAAAAGTGGGGAAAAAATAACCTCCGAGTCTGATTAGGCTCCATATAACAACAAGTAGAAGCCAGAGCACTAAATTCAGCCACCCATTCAAAACTTCCATTGTGCAGCTCCAGATGTAGATTTTCAAAAGAAACCCCGCCCATGCCTCAACTTGCTCCTTGTGATTGATCAATGCCATGCCCTTCATATCAAGCAAGAATGGGAAAAACCTCACAACTTCATCTGCGTCTTGCAGGAGATGAAAATCTTCAGGTTGAGGTATCCCTACTCCTAAAGACACTGCCTTGATGGAGTCCTTCAGACCAACAATGAGATTTTCCTTAAAAAGTTCCCTTACCAGAGTTTCTACCTTCTCTTTGGAGATACCAGCATCCAATATTGAGGCCAAGAAACGAGAGGCTATGGTTGAATCCACCCTATAAAATTCACCTTCCACGAATCTTTTCCCCAGGATCACCTTTACTGCAACCAAGACCAGGTCCTCATGGATACGAAGCACCCTCTTAAGCTTGTGGTCTGTTATGGGCCCTTTGAAAGATAGCTAATGGACTGCACTCTCCAATTCGATTGGAGTATCCAATCTGAGACAAACAACTCCCTCTGTTGCAATTCACACCACGAATCTTGATCGCACCGCCATTTCTTCTAATATAAGATATCGGTTGGGAGGAAATTGAAAAAGAGAGAAGGATTTATAGATTTTCCAACCCTTCTCAATTCTTCCAAGAAGGTGATTGTAAGTGAAGGAGCAAACCTTCTAAGCATTGCCACCGAGTGTCATTTCATTAAATCTCCTATCATAAAGGGGACTTCAAATCCAACACCCGACCAGTACTCAAATGCTCATATATCTCCCACGAGGTAAGCTAGAGCGATCTACCTAGTAGTGATGACAACCATCACCTGCTACAAAACCCTTCGTGGCAACCACCAAGCCAGCCTAGCTGGCTAGACAAGACCCCGGACCTTTCACACCCTTTTGTGTGAAAGGTTGCCCTCCCTTCCGGCCACAATCCCACAATAATATTAATTACATTATTAATATTTATAGTTATAATAATAATAATAATATGAATTATATTATTGATATTTATTATAACACTTGATATATTATCTTAATTGATATTATAGTATCATAATATAGTATAATATTAATTAATATAATATTTGACTTAATTTTTTTCTTAGAATAAATATTTTTTGTATAGATAAATTGGATTCCAATAATGTTAAACAAATAATTTTTTAAAGCCAATATAAATTGTAATATTTATAGTATAATTTATAAATTTTTTTAGTTTAAATATTAATGATATAATATAATTAATTATTTATTGATAATAAACAATGTTTGTATTATAAATATGATAATAATATATTTATATTATTACATTATTCTAATATTATAATATTTTTATATAGTATTATATTATATTTTTGTTTTTTATTATATTGTTATATTATATTATATTTATGTTTATGCTTATTAATATATTATTATACAATATTATTATAATATTATAATATCAATTAAGATAATATATGAAGAAATGTTAATAATAGATATTAATAATATTATTAATATTATAATTATAAATAATAAGGATTTTGTACCTTTGACAAAAGGTAATTTTGAAGTTTAGATAATGAAGTAAAAAATTAAATTCTAAAAAATTGATGATTTTTCACTCTAAAATTATCACCATCGGTTTAGACATGACTTAACTAGTGGGGGTTAAGATTAGTGTTCATAATTTGTTTACTTGCCACATCCTCCCCTCAAACTGAATTTCTCTCCACATTTATAGGTGTTTGTTGCACTCTCCCACAATCCTAGAGAAGAGGTCATTTTTTTTCGAGCCAATCGCAATAAATGATTTTTCAATGATCTTTTATTAAAATTTTATCATCTTGACATAGGAAAAGTTCAAATTTATATCAAATTTGCCCAACAAGAAAAATAATCATGTGTCTTGATTGGTTTACTATTAATAGATTAATAACTAGATAAACCTCAGTGAATGCAATATTAGGCGGATACTAATAAAGAATCCTAGGATAAAATATTGTGATAGGATGAAAAATTATGCAATAACTATTGGGACTAATATTAAAATCAAACCAAAACAATAAATATATGTATATTTTGATGATGTTAGGTGTTGCAAATTTATTTGATAATGTACTATAAAATAAAAGTGTGTCAAGGATTGCTAAAGAAATAGAAAAAAGAGTGTATAACTACTTGATTCACAAATGTGTGTGAAAGCGATCTTCATGAGTGCATAACTAGACCTATGCATCAAAGTGAAATATAATCCATGGATTCCAACTTTTCAACTATGTTCATTTTGTGCCTATAAAAAAATTATCCTTGATGTTTGGTGTAGCTATCTTTGGTAAAATGGCATTAAGAGAAACTTTTTGGAAGCTTTCTTGATGAGGATTTGTTCTACTTTGGTTAAGCCTCAAGGTGATTCAATTCAATGATATTGAACAATGATTGGGGACAATAGAAATACATGCAATATGGTCGTAGGATGTTTATGAAACACAAATAAACTCTTTTTGTGCTTTTATGATATAATGATCCAAATTCACTTAGGAATTTGGGTAACAATATCTGGTGGGGAACTGACAATATTGTAAATCACATCAATGCACAATTTGGAAATCTCATTAAGAGGGATGTATGCCTATCTAAACTTCCTTTATTCATTCTTACAACAATAATATTTATGCAAGTTCAAAAGTCACCATGAACACCAAAGGTCACCACATCCTTTGAACTCGAGGATTAATTAACTAACAAAAACTTTATTTATTTCGGTACGAGATACTTTCTCCCCCTTTGAGAACCAATGGGCCCCATTGCATCGATGTTCTGGAACAAATGTGGAAAGAGTTTGGCAATGTGTGCCCTGGTAAACCACTTTCTCTGATGAGGAAATTGTTCTTCTTGTTTGAGGATGGTGTATGGCCCATATTGAAGATAACTAAGTTTCCTATTTGGTCCCTAAAGTCACTCCTTCTCTAGGTGAAGACAAATTGTGTCACAAACCTTAAAGTGATGAGGCATACGATGCTGGACATGTGACTCCTTGTGCTTTTGGTTGGTGTACTGCACTATCTAAATATGAAAAATCTTTTTCACAAACTTGGATGCCTTGTCAAACTCCTTCTCGACATATGACCTAATAGCTCATTCATCATGGTTGGAAGTGCAACATCCATAGAAGCTAATTATTAGTATCTATTCTTTACAATAATCTTTTTAGGGGTCGAAAATTAATGTATAGTCACCATGTTCTATCCTTCCTCTTAGACATAATGATTGAACTCCCAGACAGTGAGGCAATTGGGTGAATGTGTCCCTTTTGAATTAACTCTTGAATTGGTCTCTTGATCTCATCATTATCTAAAACTAATCTTCTAGACATAGTGAACAATTTGGTAATGTTGCTTTTGGGATTATATTAATTGGGTGTATGATTTGATAGTGCAATGGAACCCCTATTAGTGACATGAATACATTATGATATTTTGTCAAATTATAATCCATGGATTTCAACTTTTCAACTAGCTCTGATATTGTTGACACTGTAGATCTGCTAGAGTCATGACACTTCTTATGCTAACAGAATATGCATACCAATTCACTTCTAGGTCATATTGTTATTTTCCTACTGCATTCTTGAATCCTCAATGTGGCAGCCCTTGCAAATATTCTTTTTTAGTGACAAATTTTATGGTGGAAGTAGAGTTTAGCGTCACAGTGCCTAGGTAATAAGCTTGCACCTATTGTGTCTAACTTTTTATCTAGAGGCTAGCAGTGATTATTCTAGTTGGATATTATTTATATGTTTTATATCAAACAAAAGAATCCAATTGTAACTACTTTCTATGTAAAAGAAATGCCTAGTTGATTTGTTTTTCACATGAGTATGTGGATATAGTTTGTCAGGTGAATATGGTGTTTTTGAACTACTACTGTGTACAGAAGGTGACCCAGAAATAATGAAAAACTAACTCAAGTCATGTGAAAAGTTGATAAATAACTCAGGTGTTTTAGTCATGCACCTAGTGCTCATGACAAACAAAAGGGGGTGATTTTCAATTGCTCAAACTATGGATTGTCCAACATTTGTTTACCAAGTAGAAAATGTAGGCTGGATCCCTACAACAAGGCTCTAATACCATTGATTTGAATTTAGTTAGGAATTTGAGTGACATTATTTTGTGGGGAATTGGTTATATTGTAAAGCACAACAAAGAATAATTCAACAATCTCATTGAGAGAGATGTATGCCTAGATCCAAACTTCCTTTCTTCGTTCTTAAAACAGTAATATTTATACATGTTCAAAAGTCACCACAAACATCAAAGGTCACCACATTGTTTGAAGTAATCGATTAATTAACTAACCAAAACCTTATTTATTTTGGTATGGGATCATTTAATTCCTTAATGATTCCTCCTATATCATAGATGATTCATCTAACATATAGATAGTTCTTCGTACACCATCCTAGCATAAAATATCAAATAATGTATGCTTTAGTTGACTCCTAATGATTAGTAGGAAAATAGAAACAAGGGCCAAGCTTTGGAATTTAAATTAAAAAATTTGGAGTTCAAATATGTTGGTTTTTAATGTTGAACTGCTACTCATATGGACCAACTAGAACTTGAACCTAGGACCTTCCATTTGTTGCTGGAGTGCTCTACCAATTGAGCTACTAGCCCCTTGTGGCCAGTCCATCATTGGTCTGGGTATGGATTGCATCCAACATAGCTGCTGCTCATATGGACCAGCTAGGACTTGAACCCAGGCCCTGCCATTTATTGCTAGAGTGCTCTACCAATTGAGCTACTAGCCCCTTGTCGCTAGTCCATCGTCAGTCCGAGTGTGGTTTAATTCCAACATTTAAATGAACTAAATTAATTTGCACTCATGAATCTAAAAGAAGGTGATAAATGATGGGTTTAGTAGTGAAGCATGGACACTTAAGATGTGTGGTGATAGGGGATAGACTAATATGATTTAAATGCCCTATTTTAATTAATTTAAGTTGTGCACAAATTACCCATTCCTATATTTCCTATGGGCTAAGGAGAAATTGCTAGGGAAATAAATTGAATTAAAGTTAATTATTTGGACCAAAAATAATTATTATTTATGATTTTTGATAAAAAGGGGCTAGGTAATCAAGAAAATATTATTATTTTTAAGTCTTTCCTATGGAGGGGCATGCGAATTCATGGAGATGGGATAATGTAACTCTAAAACCATTTGGCATCTTCTTTTATGATGTATTCTATAATGAGTTATAATGCGTTTGATAGTTTTTATGGTACCCTATTTTTAGGGAATTATAAGTTAGATTTTATGATAAAGTGGGAGCTATTTTGTGTGAAGAAAAATTATGCCAAGGAAATTAGTGAGGATTTGTTGATATTCTAATTTGAAAAGCATCTTAATAATTATTTATGACAATTGTAAGTAGGTGTAAGAAGAACATCTTTGACTAGATAAAAATAGCTAGATGAAAGAGGAGGTCATAACAACCATTTATGTGGCCAATTTTGTGTTAGTGTAGGTTTTTATTTTTCTATTTCCTAGGTTTTACCTACACTTCTGATTAAGCTTACTTAGGATAGTAATGTGAGTATTAGTGTGAGTGGGTGTGATGTGTCGGCATCTTCCTTGGGAGTTACAATTGTCTATTTAGGCTATTGTAGTGAACTCTTCTCATTGGTCATATTTGCCACCTTTCCCCTCAATCATTTTCTATAAATACTCACCTCCTAGCTAGTATTGTGTATTGATTCATGCAGTTCTTTACTTTTGCATTATCCTAATGCTATTTTTCATTATGATAATTCACATTTCTCTCTTGAAGACTAACTCTATTTTGTTATTTTAGACTCTATATCATTTACATATACAATTCATTATCTATTCATTGTGGTATATCTCTATTCTAGAAAAATATATAGAAGTAGTAAGAAACTATTAGTGTAGCTATTACATTGTTTAATAAACCAGTTATGGTTATGCCTATTACGTAGTTATAGGTGGTAACAAGTGGTTATATAGTTACATTTCTATCAAATGTAATTCTCTTGTATAAATGCTTCTTTAGTCCATCAAATAAATTAACCAAGCATTTATTGTTTCATTCTAGTATCATAGTGATGTGATCTTGTGCTTGTGTTGGGCATGATAATGAAGTCCATCATAGATACATAGTAGAGTTAGTGGAGGAACAAATGCTAAGAAGAGCCTTTGTTGTTGATTGGTACATGGCTACAATGAGGTGAGAACATTTCCATGAATACCTTTGTGGGCATTGGGGTGACTGGCCATAGCTATGTAGGAGGTTCCATTGTTTTATCTTGCCTCTCACAATTACTTGTTCAACAATAGCTCTATCTATTCTCTCATTGTTTCAAATGTGGCTCACTGAAAGCTTGTGACCACTTTGATCTTGAAGGAAAGGCTCCTGGTAACAATGAGCACTCGTGAAAGCCACGACTCCACACAATAGATAGAATTTTCTTCCATTATCATGCATACGACTTGGTACAATTATAAAGGTCTTTGAATGATTTTCATATGCCTATACATTGAAATCTGTACACCAGTGTGATAAGGCATGTGGATTTGAAGCTTGGATCCTTCACTTGTGGAGTTATAATATTACTTTATCTTATTGTTTTCTTTGATGAGTACTTTTTACGATGGAGATTACTTTAGAAAAATATTCTAGATTTAATTTTCATACTTAGAAAATAAAAATTTAGATTAAACTAATGAATAAAAATTTATGGAGAATAGTCAATGGGAAAGAAAAACTACCTATAGATGCAGATAAGTTATTAGACTGGAATACTATAGATGATAAGGCCAAATCTATTATTAATCTTGCTCTTTCAAACACTGAATTACATCATGTAGATTTAGATAGATCATCAACAGAAATTTGCAATAATTTGAATAAATTGTTTGATGTTGTTAAATAGGAAAAAGGGTGAATGATGCAAGCTAGTTTGTACACTAGATCAAACCCTCTTTCATAATAACAATCAAGGAAAAAATAAAGATAAGTCACTACAAGATGAAGGAGGACTCAACTATTAATTTTATGCTCTTGTTTGCTATGGAAAGATATGATTTAAGAAATCCTTTCATCAAATCCTAGGTTAAGTTTGAGTAAAACCCTAGTTATAAGATAATTAGCTTGTAAAAGATAGATGACAACAGAAACTTAGAATCTAAAAGGAAAAAGATGATTAGAGAGATACCAAAACTTGTTCCATAGAAGCTAAAAAATTGGAGAACTCCGAGGCAGGTGCCCAAGTCCAAAAAATCAAAATCTTCAAAAACTTAGAACTAAAGAAATATCACAGAGAGTGTCTAGATGTCAGATTTATTTTTTGTTTTAGTAGGAGGATGCTGGGGTATGTTAGTTGCCATTGTACCAAAAGATCAACCTATTAATGCCCGATACGACCACTTGACTTAACAAGCATGGGAGGCGGTTAAGCCCTTGTCGCAAACCACCGTAGCATAGTGCTGAACAAGGAGACCAAGGGTCACACCTTGCAACAATCCTCCCCAGCGCAAGTGTGGGGTTTGAACCCATGACCTCGGCTCTGATACCAATTGTTAGCTACTGTTACACCAAAAGATTGACCTATTAATGCATGATACAACCACTTGAGTTAACAAGCACAGGAGGCAGTTAAGCCCTTGTCACAAACCACCACAGCGCAGCGCTGAACAAGGAGACCAAGGGTCACACCTTGCAACAGGGTAGGCACCCAAGTCTTCCATAGAGGAATTTTCGTAAGCTACTTTCAGATCCTGAAACCCTTTCCCTTACACAAACTTCCTATACCTTCACTTCTTTAGACTTCACACCTATAACCTAAACACAAGAAAAAAAGGGGTTTGCGAGTTATGGTGTTTAGGTATTTGTCTTAGTCAAATCTTGGGATAGCATTCAAGCTTCCCAACACAATTGTTAGAGAGAGAGCATGCCTTAGCAGGGCAAAAGCTAAAGATAAACGAAAAGATGAAATGTTTCAAACAATAATGAGTCACCTCAGAGGTGAAGCCCTTACAAGAATGAAGATCCTTATACTCATAAGGAGATGGATGATGATTCCAAATCTACAAGAACACACACACTACAAACACAAATCTGCCACAATAACACAATGAATGCCTTGAATGCTCTTTTCCCCAATATCATAATTTCACAATATCCATCTCTAGGTTACAAAGGAAATTCAAAACACACTTATATATGTTTTCCCACTAACATTTGTGAATTTAATTGAAAGAGCCGATAAGGAGAGACCCATTTAACTGTCCTATGTTGACATACCTTAAAATCTTCCCCAACCAATATGGGAAGACTTGGGCATGGGTGTCCAAGTCCCAAGGAGCCTTTTTGGTATTGGATAAGGCATAAAATGGGCCCCTAGTTCCCATTTGACATGGGTTTCAGGGGATTTCTCATCGAGATGAATATTTATGATGTATAATGTATTCACGAGAACTTAGGAGCTAAACTAGGAGGTAAAAAGGTATGTGTCCAATTTTTACTCCATAAAATTTAGCCCCCACTTTAACGTGTGTGTGATCTTATGATTTTGCACATGCATTAATGTATAGTTGAAGCATACGAAACATGTCAAACACATCAAACACTAGAATGAAAACACACCCTAAGTTTGAAGGACTATTTCTAGCCCTGAGGCTTAGGTAAACATAATAAAACACTTGACAGTCACATAAGACACAATGAATATAGTAAGGAAGCATGCAATACACATATAAGATAGTGAAAGTATGCAATACATAGAGAAGACATGAATATAGTCACTCAAGACACAGAGAAGACATGAAGATATATATATATATATATATATATATATAGCTAGAAAACACACAACGTGAGGGGAGCTCATCACTACATGTCTTTAGACCATGCAAAAACATGGAAAACACACATGGCATGGAGGAGGTCATTTCTACACATCTTTGGACTAGACCAAAAACATGTAAGACACTCAAGGAAGACACATAAAACACATGGGAGACACAAGGAATACATCAGTGCCATATAGTATGTTGTCGACACACTATACATCTTATACATGATAGACATGGGTGATAGGAATGCATTCATTACTGCACTCCACTACCTAAGACAAACAAAACACACTTGACAGTTGAGCTACGCTACCACAACTATCAAAGACACACTTAAGGGTGAATAACTCAATATCCAAACCTACCTTGCAATGAGAACTTTGTTAAAAGGATGTGCAACTAATTCAAGAGTTACACCATCCCTCTATACACAGAAGGGATTTTAAAATGCAACCCCACCTATATCTATAGATGCCTTATAGTCCAAAGGAATCATGTGCTCAAAGTATACAACCCCATCTCCATCATGGAGATGCCTTACAGTGAAAAGGAGGTATATGCAATAGATCGAAGTACACAACCCTACCAACATCATAGAGATGCCTTATGGTGAAAATAAAGTGTACGTAAACACACTTTATCAATATCTAAAATAATTAAGCAGTTACCATCATATATGCTCCCACCTTAAAGTGGTTGATCCCACTTGCAGGTATCAAGTACATTTAAGGTAAAGTGAAAACACATAAGGGGACAAGATATTTCACAAAGCCCGTGACCCCAAAGTTACATGTGCCATGATCATCGAATGTTCCCACAAACACACCATTATCAATTGCTAACATAATCAAGAATATATAAGATTTGGTTAGAAAATCTATTCTAAGATAAAAACTACATCAATTCATGATAGTTTAACATATCACATCATAGACCAAGGCTACACTTGCAGGTTGGGAATTGAGTATAGCCATGAGGTTATACTGCAGGTATCTTAGGCCTAAGTATAGCTACAAGGTGAGATACAAAACAATCCAAAGTGCATAGAAGCAGATTTAGAGTATGTCAAAGGTTTGTTACAACAGATTTCACAACATGAATCACAACACGGAGTGATTCTACTAGTCAAGCACCAGTAATATATCAACCCTATCTTCATATATGGACTAGGTCCATTTTTTCTTTCTTTCTGTAGGAACACATGGTCCTTATCAGTATTTATTTGATTTCATTATCCACCGACTAGTAGAGCCATTGAAGAATGGAAACACTAAAATGAGAGAGGAGACAAAAGTGTCTTGGGTTTACAACATGGGTAGATGCCCCCAAGACATCCTCCACAACATCATGCCCCAAGGCACAACACATGATAATTACAATAAGAGAAATATGAATAGAAGAATAGAGGAACACATTGAAGAAGTATCACAACAGAGGTGGTCCCCTTGTATCCTTCACCTTACAAGAGTATTAAGGGTCATCCAAAAAGACCTAAACAACATTTAACACAACACAGGGGAACACAACACAATACATAAGAGCCTTGGCCACCCATGAGAACAACTCAAAGAGGTGTAATGTCAAAGGTGGCCAAAAGGGGTGAGAGATACTTACATATGATAAGGTACAACTACACTAGCAATCATCTTTGAGAAAATCATGTTCCTCCCAATCTTGAATGTGAGAGGAAATAGGTACATAAGGGTCTATGGCCCAACTTGAAACTTCATCCTTTAGCTCTTCTTATGATTCAATTTATTTTGGTGGGATGTATTTTTGATGAGATGATACTTGTCAAGCTAAAGATTGTTGTTTTCTCCTTCGTTCTCTTGCATTTTGATCCCTTCATGTCTTGTTAGTGATATTTGTAAAAGGAGTTTCCCGAGTTTCCACATTCTTTGACATTTCAGAATAGGAATTTGGCACAAATTTGATCTTTTGTGATGAAATGCTTTGCTCTTGTCAATTATCTCCCAATCCTTGTAAGGATGGCGGAGGAGGAACCTTGGCAAAAATTTCTTTACCTCTTCAGTGAGGGGATTCCTTTAGTTCATGCTACTTTTCACTCTCTATTTGTTCATCTAAGAGGAATTGTAGCCTCAGAGGACTGAGAGGGTGCAGGAGCATGCTCTCCATGTGATAGTTGAGCTATTAATTTTTCCTTATATTTTTTATATGCTAGGAAGAATTGATCTTCTCTTGGTTGATTTGGTTCAATAGGTTGCAGTCAAAAGTAGTCTAAGTTGAAATTTCCATGATGGACCAAAGGTTTCCACACACTATGATGTACAACATGCATATGTCCTTGATAAGGGAATTTTAAGTACTTATGAATGGTAGAAGGGATTGCTTTCACAGACTTGAGCCAAGGGTGGCCTAGTTTCACATGAAATAGGCCTAAGGTATGAATGATGACAAATGGTTGTTCTAAGGCTTTTTCCACCATTTTAATCAGGAATTTAATCTTTCCAATAACTGAAATGAAGTATCTATTATGTGTCTTAAACATGATATGTGCAGGATCATAGGTGTCTTGTTCCAAGTCATGCATGTATAAACATTCTTCACTTATTACATTCTCCATACAATAGGATTGATAAGGACACCTCTTGTAGGATTCCAACATATACATGTTGTAATGTAAATGAGTCCATCGATATCTTTAATTGTGGTCTCATGTGGTGTAAAGGATATTATAGGTTTAGGAATCTTCCTCTTCCTATCAACTCTAGGAGGAACCACACCATTCTTATTTTGATTAGAGGCCATGTATGTGAGACTGTTACACACCAAGGCACTAGTTTGAGAAAATTGAGTTTTTGAAAATCAAAAGCACACAAATTTCACTACCAAAAAAGTGGGTATGATGTGAAAAGTGTTGTACAACAAGAGAATGTGAATGATTTTAATATTTTGCACAAAGAAGTTTGAAGAAAGTGTTAAATCCCTTAAGGTTGAAATACACAATGTGTAATTGCAAACATTGAAAATTTCAAAACAATCTTGAATGTCAAATGATGCAACAATACAATTCAAAATTAGATTTGAATGAATGTTTATGATAGAATCAAAGTTTGAAATAAGATTTTGACTACAAACCCTAGCTTTGAAAATAACTAGGTTATAAGAAAAGATGAAAAATTTCAAAAAAACCATAGCAAATGAGATCTTCGAATGCAAGATGTAATATCATAAAATTATTAAATGTTGTAATATGGATCAGATCTAATGTAAGAATTAGAAAAGCAAATATTTCAATGATATGCAATGAAAACAATGAAAAACTATGCCTTTATACAAGCCTAGAATGCTTACTTTTTCACCTTTTTAAAGATTTATTAAAGATTTTCCAATGATTAATGAAAAGTATGATATGAATGAATCAAATATATGAATAAAAATCTCAGAAAGATGCAAATTATTGATGCTATGGGTTCACAAAAATGTTAAAGGAGAAAAAGGGTGAATGATGCAAGCTAGTTTGTACACTAGATCAAACCCTCTTCCACAAGAACATTCAAGAACAAAACCAAGATAAGTCACTACAAGATGGAGGAGGAATCAAATACTAATTTTGTACTCTTATTTTCTATGGAAAGATATGATTTAACCAAACCTTTTATCAAACCCTGGGTGAAGTATGAGTAAAACTCTAGTTATAAGATAATCAAATTGTAACAGATAGATGACAATAGAAACCTAGAATCTGAAAGCACAAAGATAATCCAAGACATACCAAAACATTTTCCATAGAATCTAAAAAGTTAGAGGACTCCAAAGTGGGTGCCCAAGTCCAAAAAGTTAGAATCTTTAGAAAATCAGAACTGAAGAAATGTCGTAGAGAGTGTCTAGATGCTAGATTTAGTATTTATTTTAGTAGGAGGATGTTGGGGCAAGCATCCAGGTCTTCCATGGAGGAATTTATACAAACTAATTTCAGATCTTGAAACCCTTTCCCTTAAACAACCTTCATGTACCTTCACTTATTTATATTTCACGCCTATAACCTACACACAAGAAGAAAAGGGGTTTGGGGGTTGTGGTGTATCAGGATTTGGCTCAGTCAAATCCTGCGATAGCATTCAAGCTTCCCAACATTGTTGTTAGAGAGAGAGCGTACCCTAGCAGGGAAGAGGCTAAAGATAAACCAAATGATGAAATGATTCAAACAATAATGATGTCACCTTAGAGGTGAAGCCCTTAGGAGAATGAAGATCCTTCAACTCATAAGGAGATGGATGATGATTCCAAATCTACAACAACATACAATACAAACACAAATCTACCACAATAACACAATGAATACCTTAAATACTCTTTTCTCCAATATCATAAGTTCATAATATCCATCTCTAGGTTACAAATGAATTCAAAACACACTTATATATGCTTTCTTGCTAACATTCATGAATTTAATTGAAAGATCTGACAAGGAAAGTCCTATTTAAAGGTCCTATGCTGACATACCTTAAAATCTACCCTGACCAATTAGGGAGGACTTGGGCGTGGACGCCCAAGTCCATGTTGGCATAATAGTCATATAGTATTACATTGTGCATTTATGCATATTAAATAAATGTTAGTAAATAAAGCAATAGTTAGTTGGTTAGTTTGTGGGAATTACATTCTTGTATGGAGGTAGTTATCAAATAGTTAAAGGGGAGGGGCTTTTATAAAGCCAATGTAATGCATTGTAAAATTATCTTGAAGACAATAATATATTATTCTATTTTCTATTATTCGTGTGCAATGGTGTAATCTATATGTGCTCACCATATTTCAATATGGTATCAGAGCAATTTAAGAATGGGCTATGAAGAAAAACATTGTTGAGTGAGTCCGTCAATCTAAAAAAATTAAACCTTTGCATTTGATACTATTGGTAGTTACAGGGATAGATCTTGCTATGGAGAAAGTGAGATAAGTTTAAATAGAATCTAAAGTTTGTTGGCATGTAGCATTCTATTCAAATTTAACTCCTTTCTGTAGTAGATCTGTAAATGGATGGATATCATTTCATATTTTTCTATATACAAATTCATTAACAATAATATTCAGACTCTAATGCTTGCTTCTACTTTCATGGTAGCCATTGTAGTTAGGGGTTTGATGTAAAATGTGGGAGAGTTGAAGAATCAAAGCAGCATACAACATTGTTCAGAGGCAATCCATAGTCTTATAAATGTTAAATGACTTTTCCACCATAGAAGAATTGGTCAGCCATTTGAAAAGAATATGGTGAATATTGTATAAAGGTTTCATTTGAAGAAGAAACATTCCATGTAACTTTTTGTTATAGCATGGAAATATAAAGCAAAACGACCAATGTTCATTTCTTATTGCAGTGTGTGAAGAATCCTTGGCACAATGATTTAAGACATTCTCTATTGTGTAAATGTTGTGTGGAAAATTAGGTGAACATAAGGTGACATTCCTTCATTGGTTACACAGGGGTGCTGTAGCTTAAGGATATAACATCTGCATGGAAGAATCCCTACAAATATGCTGCCAAAACAATAAAGAGTGATCATAAAGCCATGAGTTTTAAAGGAAGTTAGAATCATGTACTTCCTGTATTTGTTCATAAATATTGTTTGACTATTTGTAAGAGTTGATGTTTCAAGCTGGGAAAAGATGTTGAAGTTTTTTTTTAGCTGACCTTGTGTGATTGCAAACAAAAGAAACCCAAGAGAACATAATTGTTGTAGTGCAGAAGAAATATAGTTGCATGGTAATTTATTGCAATTGTATCTATTGGCTGCAGGGTTTGTAAGGGCGAGATCAGCAATAAATAAATCCAGAGTGTGAAGGAGATCCATCTTCAATAGTTGTGGAAAGAGGTCTAAGTAATAAACCCTAAAATTTTAATCAAAAGTCTTATTTAGTTTTTTGGGCCAAATGTGATCAATTAAAGCATAATAAGGAAAATAAGGATTGGAGGTATATGAGTCCATCATTGATCAAAATTGACATCATTATTTTTAACATTTGAAAATGGCCACACATTATGTTTGTGGTTCCAATGCCATCCATGCTATCATTGATAGAAATTTGAGAGACTTGCATACTTGTGCTATTGAAGAGTGTAATGCAAATGGATAGAGTGTAACTGCATCATATTAGAGGCAAGCGGCATTGGAGGATGGAGGATTTTCCATCATCTCAAGTTATCTTCTCACTTTGAGATGATGCTTTGCATGAGAAGCATTTTTGGTTTTGGTTGTTTTTCTTTTCTTTGTTGATGCAAATGAATTTGAAAAATGTATGTTTTGTGAAGATTTTGTTTTGGAGACAGGTTTGGGATTTGCTATTGAGCTCAATATGGATTGTTTTCCAGTGAGCTTCAAGAGTATATGATCAATAATTATACCCTTTCGTGGTCACTAGACAATGATAGAGATTTGTCGTATCTCTTAGGGGACATTATTGAATAATTCAAGACTCTGTGATTTGAGAGTTTGGGACTAAAGAGTTCAAGAACATAGCTCGAAGCTATGCATTTCTGAGGGTAGATGAGACAACATGATGGAGCCCCACTTGATTCAAGATTTGTTCTTTGGGAGAAGATCTTCTATAAAATATGTATTCATGTTATGTAATCAGCTTTGTTGAGTATATTAGCATTCAGGGGGGGTCCCTTGGTACTATTGCAGGAACAATGTAATGAGGGTGGGAATGTTGACATAATAGTCATATAGTATTACATTGTTAGTTTATGCATATTAAATAAATGTTGTAAATAAAGCAATAGTTAGTTGGTTAGTTTGTGGGAATTGCATTCCTATATTGAGGTAGTTATCAAATAGTTAAAGGGAAGAGGCTTTTATAAAGCCAATGTAATGCATTGTAAAATCATTCTAAAGACAATAATATATTATTCTATTTTTTTGTTACTCCTATGCAATGGTGTAATCTGTATGTGCTCACCATATTTCAATAGTCTAAATAAGCCTTTTTGTTCCAGGATAAGGCATAAAATAGGCCCCTAGTTCCAATTTGACATGGGTTTTGAGGGATTTCTCATCAAGATTAATATTTATGATGTATGATGTGTTCACAGGGACCTAGGAGCTAAACTAGGAGGTAAAAATGCATGTGTCCACTTTTTACTCTATAATAGATGTAAAGGCAATTAATGAAAAGTTTTCCTTAAAGCTTGAATTATTCAGATTTAAGATGGATGATAGAATCACTATGTCAAATCACAGTAATTTGAGCTGTCTCATTAGGTAACTAGCATAATTCAAGGTTGCAGTAGATGATCATGATGCTAAAGTTGTTTCGTTAAATAGTTTGGCTTCAAAATACAATAATTTTATTGTTACACTCAGTCAAATAACTTCTCAAACCTTAGAAGATATGATTTCAGCCATTTTAGTAGAAGAAAAGAGAACAAATGATGCATAAGATACATAAGTTGATTATGAATAGAAATATGCATTATATTCACAAAGCAATAATTAAAGGTCAAGTACAAACAAAGGGGAAATTGAATTTTTTTACTATAAGAAAAAGGGTCACATAGCTTGGAATTTTAGATTTCAAGCCAATGATATTCTCACAGGAAATATTAAAGATAAATCAAATGAAACTAACTTATCTTTTGTTAAGGATGCGGGTCCACCAAATGTTGAGGATGAGGATCCACCAAATGATGCTTCTGTTGATGATTATTGTTTTGAAGATACTAGGAATGGATATGTTCTTTGAGCCTTCACAATTGGAGGTTGGAGGCTGGAGAAGTTTTCATCTTCTCGAGCTAACTTCTCACTCAGATATGGTGTCTTGTATGAAAAGCATATATATTTTTTCTTTTGTGCTTTCGTTTTTATGCTGACAAAATTAAAAGAATGCATGTATTGTGAAGTTTGGTTTTTAAAGACAAGAAGGGATTTGGTGAACTCAATATGGGTTTTTGTCCAAATAGTTTGGGAGTCCATGGATCTAGGGATTTATACCCTTCTGAGGATCATGAGAGAACTTGATAGAACATTGTGGGTGGCTTAGAATGGATTGTTGTCCAATAATTTAGGGGATCTATGATTCGAGAGTTTAGGGAGGTGGTAATCCAGGAACTCAAGAATTCAACTTGGGAACTACACATTTATGAGGGTTATGAGGTAGCTTGATGGAGTTCCACCTAGTTCAAGATTATTTTCTTCAAAAATATTCTCAAGAATGTGTATTTGTTTTATGTAATCAACATGTTTTGTTATATGTTCTATTTTGTGTAATGTAAACCTTAAGGAGGGGTCTCTTGGGGGTACATTTTCAAAAACAATGTAATAAGGGGGGAATCTTAGCATAGCTATTACATTAACAAACTAGTTATGGTTCTGTCTTTTATGTAGTTACAGATGGTAACAAGTGGTTAAACAGTTATAGTTATATCAACTATAATTCTCTCATATAAATTCTGCTTCAGTCCATTGAATGAATCAATCAAGCATTTTATTATTTCAGAAACAACATAGGAAGGAAGATTCAATCACATATAATGAGTCAAATACATAAATATACACTTAATCCTTATTTTATAACCCTTATATCTCCTTATATATATATATATATATATATATATATATATATATATATATATATATATATATATATATATATATATATATATATATATATATATATATAAGACAAGTCTAAGTCTTTGCTCTATATGTTATATATCTTACATTTCTTACTTGTGCTTACTCTATTACATATCTTTATACAAGATGATGTAATAGGAATATGTCGCTTACAAAACATCCTTAACTCTATCAAACATGTCAGCCTTATGCTTCGCACTCCCTTTGTGGTGACTTGTGTCTACCCTATTTCCTACCAACATTATCCCTCTTTTTTGAAAGTATGTCTTGTCCTCAAGACGTGCACAGCTAGTTGCTGGGAAGGATGTTCTTGTATATGATCTTTAGCTACACTAGGGTAGTGTCCTACTAACTTTTGGCATGTTGTAGTATTTGTGTGTAGCCCTGTGTTTGGATATGTGTTGTTTCTTCTTCTACTAGGCTGGTGGGGATTTGTATCTATTACGCACTTTTCTCTACTTCCCCCAATACTCTAGTCAGATGGGGTAGATGCAAGCTTATAACTTCCCTTAGTTGCTTGATTTGTACCTTGATCTTTTCCCTCTGATCTTGCAACTGTTGGATCTATGTTAGGATGGCTTCTACTTGTACCCTAACTGACCCATCCATATCTTTCACTGGGTCATAATTGCTTGCCACCTATACTATTTGTGCCTTCAACTAATCAATTCTATCCTTAATGCTCTTACTTTTTGTTGTCCATTGTAAGCAAAACTAATACATGATGTTTGCATCATTTATAGTCTACTGTAAAGTGCTTATGTGATTCTCTAGTGGGGTGTGGGTTGTGGCACACTTTTTCTTGGCATCATCCATTCTATTTTTTTATCATCTCCGTAGTGATTTCCTGCCTTATTGTTGTCTCTAGGTATTTCATCTCCGCTTGTAAACTATCTACCAGTTGCTTAAGTTGTTGTGGTAGGGGCAGAATTGTATCTCTTCTTGTATGTGGTATCTGATTTTGTATTGTTGTTATGGCTTCTTGCAAGTGCTTTGTACTATCCACATGTTGTTGGAATACCTCATCCCTTGTAGTGGCATGAAAGCTTTCTCCTAATTGAAGTTTTTGATTAGGAGAGATCTCTCATAAGTTAATATGTGATCCCAATAATGGTATTTGGAGCAATTATGGTGTGGGTATAGGTTGTATCTACTTTTGTTATGCCAAGAAGTCCTTGATTGACTGTATTGGGGATGTAGCAGATGATGATGCCCTTGTTGGAGATGATTGTTGTTTGATCCATTTCCTTATTTAGTATGTCAAGGACTTGAAGAAGATGGAGTTGTTAGTAGATGGTTAGCACTCCCTGTGGGATTTGTGACATGGACTAACCGCCTCCCATGGATTCATTAACTTGGGTTCTTGTATCAAAAATTAACAGGTTGACCTTTTGGTTTAACTGCAATCATGGGCCAACAATTGGTATCCGAGCAAAAGGTCACGAGTTCGAATCCCCCTATGTAATTCTGGGGAGGAGTTTGTTGGAAGATGGTCATAATTCCCCATGGGATTGGTGACATGGACTAACCACCTCCCATGGATTCATTAACTCTGGCGCTTGTATCAGAAATTGACAAGTCAACCTTTTGGTTTAACAACAATCATGGGCCAATAGGAGTTTTTTGTTCTCGTTCATTTGTTTCCTCCTCCCTTATTATATCATAAGCTCTCTTAGTGATGAGTTGTGTTTATTTTTCTATTTTCTCTTTATCTTTCATAGTTTGCTCCATGAGAGTATCTACTCTCTGCTTTGTTCTCATTTCCTTAGCTTGCATTTGTGCCAATTTCTCTTTCTTCTCCATAGATATATTTGGATCCATCTTTTCTTAGAGACTCTTTTCTCATTTGTTCTTTGAGCTCTAGTGTTCTTTCTCTTTTCTTTCTTAAAGCATCTGCAAGCTCTTCTGGAAAGCTATCTATTATCTCTTCTAGTGTCTTGTTAGACATCCAAATATACCTTATCATTGCTTTAACTATCACTTCTTGGCTTGCTAAACCCACATGAGTATACATATCTCGTACTTGCTGAAACATACCATGATGGATAATAGCATTGGTGAGGTTATTTACATTGATCAAAGGTTCTTCTGTACTTTTTGTTTCTCCTTTCTCTACTATGCTTTGTTTATTATTTCTTGTTACTTTATTTTGTTGGGATTTTGTACATCCTCCTCTTCTTCGTTAGCTTCCTCCTCTCTTCCAAATATTGCTATTATTTTTCTTTTCTCTTGTTGCTTCTTCCTAGCTAGCTATTTCCCCTTTCTCTCCCCTCTCATTAGTATCAAGATTTCTAATATCTCTTGTATCTATGACTCTTTTTGTGTAGGTTGTGGAGTGGATACTAATTTCTCATGTGAAGATGATGTTGGCCTTGCCATATTTTGTGTGCTGGGAGTGGTGGAGTGTAATCTCCCTGACCTCTACATTTGTGGTGCTGACATTGTGCTAGCTTGTAGTATCACAGTACTAGGATATAGTATGAAGGAGGTGGGTTACAGTACTTCCTTTGATGAAATACCCCATTTTTCATGTAATTTATCTACAATCTTTTCTACTTTCTCTTCTACCTCCTTGTATTGTTTATCCATTACTTCTCAATATGTTCCAAACCTTTCCACATTTAAATCTTTAGGTTGTTTTAGTAGGTTAGCAACATGTGATTGTAATTCTTCTACTATTATCTCATATGGGTGATTCGGTATCCAAGAGGTCCTTGGTTCCAGCACCTCCATTAGCATGTAGTATTTGTCTACTAAAAAGACTATATATTTTTTGTGCTTTTTGACCATATTGTAAGGGATTATTTCCCTATACTATATTTGTTGATATAGGGCCTTGAAGAACCCCTAATATGTGGTAGTATAAGATTGCTTCTCAAAATTATTCCTATGTTTTGTAATTTGTGTTGCAACTGAAATGTTTGTTTGCTAGACATTGCTAGAAAATTGAGGTAGGCCATTCATAAAATAAATTTCAAGACAGACTATAAGAGAGCCATACACAAAAAGTATAGTTTGAGTTCTTTGAATTTTGTAGATTTTCCATAGGTTTTCCCAAAGTACTTCACATAGGTTAAAATCCTTCCCCTCAATGACCATCTAGTATGCAGTATGGATTGTTGTCATAGTTGCAGAATCCTCTCGATTGGCATAGTATATTTTATAGGCTATCCCCATTGTCACATATCTTACCATGGGGTTTGTGATTTCTTTTACATTCAAGTACTTTCCATCATATGTTTCTCCTATTATCTCTATATCTTTATCATTTTTGAAGGCCTTCTTTGAGGGTATTTCCCCTATCTCCCTTAACCCCATCATTGATTGAATAAATTGTTTAGTGATTCTATATGGTCTATCCAGGTAGATAAACTCATTGTGAATATGGCTCAACTCTATTTTGGCCTAGAGTCATGCTCAATGCAAAAATTTGGAAAATCCTTCCAGATATCTAACTTCTTCTTCTCTACTTCAAGGTATTATGGTAAATAATGGCTTTGATCTAGTTGAAGTAGCTACCTCAGGAGTTGCTCAAACTTAGTATAATCAATTTTGGATATGAGTGCATGTATGTATTTGTACATGTCCTCTATATAAATTATATCTAGCAATATTATAGATAAATCCCCCTCCTTGTCTACTTCCATGGCCTTGTAGGGATACTTCTTCTATTTGGGTCTCAGCTTCTTTGAAATATTAACTAACACAGGAGTGGCCATTTTCATAGTAGCAACGCTTAGTGTTTTGTTTTCTCTTTTGCAGATTGTTATGTGCTTGTGGCATTTGTAAAATACCAAAGTAGTGAAAAGTTGATACTATAGAAAATCAAAGAAGATTGTATTTTATTCGATGGACAACACAAAACATTTATACAAGGATAAAAGCAGTTAAGAAGTTCTAAACTGCATAACTGCAACATAGTAACTAGTAACCGCTATTGTCCCACTGTTTTAACTGAAGGAACCACTGTCCCGCTGTCTTAGCAGATATTAAACAATGTAATATCACTGTTATGCTAACATTCCCCCCTTTATTACATTGTTCCTGTAATAGTACTAAGGGACCCCCCCTGAATGTTAAAATACTCAACAAAGCTGATTACATAGTATGAATACATATTTTATAGAAGATCTTTTCCCAAAGAACAAATCCTGAACCAAGCGAGGCTCCATCATGCTGTCTCGTCTACCCTCAGAAAGGCATCACTTCAAGCTATGTTCTTGAGCTCTTTAGTCCCAAGCTCTTAAATCATAGAGTCTTGAATTATTCGACAATGGCCCCTAAGAGATACGACAGATCTCTACCATGTTGTCTAGTGACCGCAAAAGGGTATAATTCAAGATCATATACTCTTTGAAGCTCACTGGACAACAATCCATATTGAGCTCAACACCAAACCCCAAACCTGTCTCCAAAACAAAATCTTCACAAAACATACATTCTTCAAATCTGTCAGCTCTGTCAGCAACAACAAAGAAAAACAAAACAACCAAAACCATAAGCGCTTCTCATGCAAAGCATCATCTCAAAGTGAGATGCTAACTTGAGATGATGGTAAATCTTCCATCCTCTGATGCCGCCTGCCTCCAATATGACCCTGCTCAAAGGGCATATCCATAGAAATTAATAGTACCATCTGGTGGATCCTCATCCTCAATATCTGGTGGGTCCTTATCATCTTCGATGCAAGCAAGATTTCCTTCATTTTTGAGCTTTCCTTTAAGAACATCACTCGATCAAGTTCTACAATCCCAAGCTATGTGACTGTTTTTCTTACAATAAAAACATTTGATTCTCTCTGATCTCTTGTAATTGCTTCTTGAAAATAATGCTTTCTCCTAAGGATCATCTTTTGAATCTTCTGTTGTTCTCTTCTCTTCTGATAGAAGAGTAGAAATCATACCTTCTAGAGTTTGTGAAGATATTTGACTGAGAGTAAAAACAACATTGTTGTATTTTGAATGCAAGCTATTTAATAGGATGGCCCTAGCATCATCATCATCTACTGTAACCTTAACCTCTGCTAGCTATCTAATGAGAGACTGCAAGTTACTTATATGATTTGACATTGTGATTCCATCTTCCATCTTAAATCGAAATAATTGAAGTTTTAGAGAAAACTTTGCATTAACAGCTTTTGCTCCAAACAATTTATTTAGATTATCCCAAATTTCAGCTGATGATTTATCCAAATCAATATGGTGCAATTCGGTGTCAGAAAGAGCAAGACCAATTATAGCCTTGGCTTTATCATCTCTACTACTCCAATCTAATAACTTATTTGCATCTGTAGGTGCTTTTTCCTTTCCACTGACTATTGCCCATAAATTTTTATTCATTAGTTGCATTTGAATTTTCATTCTCCAAGTATGAAAATTGGAACCAAAATACTTGTCTAATGGGATCTCCATTTAGATAATACTCAAAAGATTGACTTCAGACTAAATATATTTGCTTATAAAATTTGCATTTACTAACACACTTCAATACATACCAATAATGGACATCCACTTTTCTTTGATTGCCAGGTTTTGCAGACTATGTCTTCCTCTTTCAGGTGCACAATGCCTTTGTTATGAATCATAGATGAACTTCCCACATGATTTCCATGAAAATTTGATGGATAAGAGTAACAGTAAATTTTCTATTAATGCATTCAACTCATGGCCTCCACAGGGATCTTTGTCAGAGGCTACACTACTTATGCCTCCCTTTATTCTAACATGCCATTATAGGTTGCGCCACTGCAAGTTCTATTTCTTTGTCATATTTCACGCTTCTTCACGTTAGTTTTCATCTAAATTCTGCAATGATTCAAGGAAAGATTACTAGCAATATTGTGACTCCCCACTCACAGCAATGCACACCCATATGTATTTCTTTTGATGCTTGCTCTTTTCATACAAACTAGCAGCGCTTTCATACAAATGTGATAGCACCTTTCAATGTCTTCATGGCTGCATTCAATGGCCTTCACCTAACGTGATCTCCAAAACTACATGTCTGGTAAGAATTGAATTGAACTTCCACATTTCATTCCCTTCTGCAGTCCATAAACAACTCCTCCTCGCTCAGGTCATGCTAAACGGCTCTGATACCAAATATAGAAAATTAGAGAAGATTGTATTTTATTCGATGGACAACACAAAACATTTATACAAGGATAAAAGCAGTTAGGAAGTTCTAAACTGCATAACTGCAACATAGTAACTGGTAACTGTTGATGTCCCACTGTCTTAATTGAAGGAACCGCTGTCTCGCTGTCTTAGCAAATATTAAACAATGTAATATCACTGTTATGCCAATAGATACAACCAGGTCATATATAGTTTGGTGATTATGTCTTTGAGCATTTGATGCATGTGGTTGTTTAGGATTTCTTAGGAATTTATATCCATTAACTTTTTTGTGGCTTTTTTAAATGGTCTCTTGTTTTTCCTAGGCTACAATATTTTTCATATAATACAATTTATGAAATTTCATGGATTTTTCTCATTATTCTATCAGCTTGTGATGGTGTTTTAGGTGGGCTCCATTTACATACCTTGTTAGTGTTTTTCTATCTATGGACTTGAGTCCTACCACTCCTAGCTTGACAATTTCATGTATATATTAAGGTCCTTACAATATTACCTTCAACTTACCTTACTTTCTAAATTTTTTATCATAGAGAAATACTAGGTCTCCTTCTTTGAATATTTTAAACTACAGGTTCCTTTTGTGCCAAACTTTCTTCCTTTTCCTTTACAGGTTTTGATTATAAACCTCAATAAACTATTCTCATCCATTTTTTATAGATCATCAATCTTCTGGGCTAGTGGCTCTTCCTCATTCAACCACGGGATTAATGTGGTGTGGAAGTTAGGGATTATGAAATTCATAGGTATAGTTGTATCCATTTCGTATACCAGTTTGAATGTGAGGTGTGGTATGTCCAAAGTACCACAGGTATCTTTCTATCCTAGTCTTCCCATTCCCATAACACATATTAGTTAAGGTGGTACTAATTATATTATTTAAGGCCTCACTTACTCCATTTTCCTATGGATGATAAGGTTGACTTCTGTTAAGTATAATCATAAAAATTTGTAACAATATTACAATTACATTTTTAAAAAGTGTTTTCCTTGATCACTTGTTATGCTTAATGGACATCCAAGTCTTTTTATAACATTCTCATATAAGAACCTTGCATTATTTTTGGCCGTGTAGTCTTTGGTAGGTTCTACTTCTGTCCATTTAGTGAGATATTCCACTCGTTATGATAAATCTTACCTTGGAATGTTTTGTTGGGGGGTCTATGGGACCTATGAAGTCTATTTCCCATTTCTCGAATGGTATATGGGCTAGTACTAGTTTTAGAGGAATCTCATCTCTTGCAGTAGGTTTCCCTACCCTTTCGCATATATCACAGTTTTTCACATATTCTTTAGAATCTTTATGCATTGTATGCAACCAAAACCCTACCAAATTAACTCTTTTTGTTGTTGTTTCATAGCAGTTGTGATTTACAAAGAGAGCTTTAGCCATCTATTCCATGAGTCCTCCTAGAAATTTTCTTTTGCTCCATTGTGAATTATCCATCTGAGGTTTGGCAATAGAACTTCCCTACTCTTTATTATGGAATTCTACATGGACAAGCCCCATGGAGGATTTTTACTTTAAAGATCCTCTCCCTCTCGCTATTGTCCAGGTATTTGGATTACATCAATTTATCCCATTTGGAATGTGGTCTCATGTACATTCTCCATGCTATCTTAGCTCCTAGTGCTTGGTTTTGTTGCTTTTGGTTTAAAATCCTTGCCCCCCCTTGAGGTTTTGGTTTACATACCTTCTCCCTAGATAATAAGTGGATCTTCTTTTTGTTAGTTGGCCCTTTCCATAAGAATTGCCTACAAATTTTCCCCATTTCTAAAGTTATGGCTTTTGGAATTTGTAAGGTTGACATCATATATGTTGGTATAGTTGTCAGTACTACTTTGATTAGGGTCAATCTGCCTACCAACGTTAACCATCTTTCTTTCCACGTTCCTATTTTGCTCTTCAAATTCGCTAGAACATCATTCCAAAATTTATTTATGCATCTCCCATTAAATAGAGGAATCCTAAGGTACTTACCTTGTAACCCTTCCACATGGAAATTGAAAATCTTGGATATTTCCACCTATTTGGCAATCTCCTAGTGAAAAAAAATATCTTAGATTTTTTCCATTCATTAGTTGACCTGATGTGTAGTAGTAACTGTCGATGGTATCTTTGATTATAAGGGATTCCATCTGTGATGCTTGACCAAATAAAATGGTAATGCTGACAAAGAGCATGTGGGTAAAAGGTTCTTTCATATTTCTTATCCTTATTCCTTGCTCTAGTTTCCTTCTATTTGCATCCCTAATTTACCATGTCAATGCCTCTGTCATAAGAATGAAGAGGTGTGTAGATAGGGGATCCCCTTGCCTTAGGCCTTTGGTTGATTAAAATGGGTTTGTCTCCAAGCCATTGACTAATATTGTGAATTTGGTCCCTGTAATGCAAGCAGAAATCCATTTCCTCCATTGTTTAGAGAAGCCTAATTTATCTAGGATGTACATTAGAAAATCCAATTTACCCTATCATATGCTTTTTCCATATCCAATTTTATTATCATACAAGGGTCTCTTCCTTCTTTGATGGAATGGAGAATCACATAGCTAATAATCGCTCCTTCTACTATGTCTTTCCTAGGTAAAAAACCTCCCTATTGCTTCAAAATTATCTATGATATGATAGATGTTAGTTTTAGTGTTGCCACTTTAGTGAGAATTTTTTAAACATAATTACATAGGGAAGTTGGCCTAAATCCTTCAAACAAAAGAGGTGTTTTATCCTTTTAGATGAGTATGATGCTAGTGTTCTTCATTTCTTTGAGGACATTAGTGAATTTTATCAACTCTTCTACTACCAAGAAGATGTATCTTCTCATGGTGTCCAAGTATTTTTGAAAAAAATTTCCCAACCATCCATCCAGACCTAGTGCTTTCTCTCTTGGCATTGAAAAGACAACAGTTTTGATCTCCTCCATTGTGAATTCCTTCATCAATTCTCTATTTTGTTCCTCCAATACCAAGTTGGGTATATTGAACTTGTTATCGTCCCAATGGGATGGGATATTTTCCTTGGCTAATGATTTTTTGTAAAATTCCCTCGCTTCCTCTTTTATCTCCTATATATTGCTTGTCATTGATCCATTGCTCTTCCTAATATTTCTGATGGAGTTGGAGGCACATTTGATTTTGGTAGAGAGGTGAAAGTATGTTGTGTTTTTGTCACCCTCTTTCAACTAGGTTTGCCTTGATTTTTCCTGCTAAAATATTTCTTCTCTCGCCAATACTTCTAACAACTCATTCTTCAAATATTTCTTTGCTTGAAAACATTCAGCATCCATACCAAATTTTATAAATTTGGAGGCAACAATAGTTAACTCCTACTGAATTCTAGTCTTTTCCTTGAAAATTTTCTTGAAGTGGTGTCGATTCCATTCCATGATTTTCTTCCTTACATACTTTAGTTTGGAAGCTAGTTGGTTTCTAAAACCTTACACAAAGGGAGCAGCCTTCCACCATTCCTGAATTAGGGGTACCAATTTTGGATCTCTTAGCCACATATCCTAGAATTGCAAGTGTCTCACTTTAGGATCAATTTCCTCTCCTATCTTGAGGCTTATTGGGAAATGATCAGACCTGGAGAATGCTAGGATTTCTGATGTGTATTCCTAGTTTTCTTGTATACATTGGCTAGTAATGAGGAATCTATCTAGTCTTTCTGCTATCTTTAGAAAATCCTTCCTTCTATTTGTCTGTGTATATTTTCTATTCTTAGGCTTGCAATCTATGTTCTCAATGAAACTTTTAAAATCCCTTCGAGTTCTTGAGGGATGTGAAATACCCCCCATCTTCTCAGATTCTTCCATCACTACATTAAAATCCCCTCCTAGTATTATCTTTTCATTCTTGATTAATTTTAAAAGTTGGTTGAGATGCTTCTAAAGGAACTGCTTTTGAGTTGTGCCTATTAGCTATATAATTAGGTAACTAAGTTGGCCTAGGTAGAATCCAAGGCATAATTATTGTATATATAGGAGTTAGTGGTTAGTCTATTGTCATTAGATTGTGAATTATGTTTTCAATGGATATATTTAGAGGTTTTCTCCCTTGAATTCTTTTATTATTCTAAATTATTATCAATTATTTGTATCATATTTCCTATTATATTAATCTCTTGTCCATGTTATTTCATTACATCTAGATTTTAGACAAAATATGTTTAAAATTGAAAAGTCTATGTGAAACCAAAAAAAATGTGAATCCACCTTTAAGTCAAATAAAGGGACTAAACTAGCCTTATGCAGGAATGTAGGAAAGTATTGGAGGAAGGGACTTTAGACTAAGGTTAGAAGTCCATGAAAATCCTAAGAATTGAAAGAAGAAAGAAAATCAAGAGAAGGTTGTGAAGACATGGAAAGGAAAAGGATGTGGGGAAGTGGAGGATGTCTAGAGATCTATGTTGGATCCACAAGTCTTCAAAAATTTGTATATGCAGAGAAGTGGAGGACAAAGTCACTTCAGACAAAGTCTCAATGGGAACAAAATGTCTACAAATGTATATTTGTAAAAGTGAAGGAAGTATTGTAGGGATCAAACGGATGGGCAAACTTTAGAGAAAAGGACAAAAACCCTAAAGTCCACAAGAATTCTACACTTTTACATGAGGATAACTTAGAGTGTTTGACTTAGAAATTTTCTAATCTTTTTAAAGTGTAAGTTTATGCCAAACTCACCAAAGGTTTGAACATTACAACTTTAATTGTTTCATTTAGACTTTCAATTCGACCAACTTTGACTTGACTTTTCCAAGGAGCAAAAATAAAACAACCAAGGCTAAGCAATAGGGCACTAAAAAAAGCAAGGAAAATACATTACAAAGCAACCATAAGGGACAAGACATTGTCTCTAAAAGAATAAAAATAAGGACCCAATAGGAGACAAAACCAAATTGAAAGGATTAGAAATACACTAGGGTCCTCCTCCAAAGAATGATACACAAAATGGAGCATATGAGGACAAACAAAAAAGGCCCCCCCCTAGTTTCAAGAGAAATTAGGGACATGTTGTAAACAACATTAACAATATCTTTAATTGTGGAAATGTCTATAAATAATACTTTTGTGTCTTTTTTTCATCTATTTACTTATGTGTTTGTTTATTTGTGGTAGTTTAAATATATATTATCATTTAATTTTATATAAAAACTAAAACATAGCCAAAACATATTATAAAAATACTAAAACTATAAAATTCAACTTTTAGAAAGCAACATATAAGTATATCATATTTACAAAAGTAGAAACAAAATAAAATAATCACTAAAATAATGAACGATGCCTTTTAAAAAGTAAAATTTAAATATCTATGTTCACGTAGTAAATAAAATAACACAATTAATTTTTTTAACATCATATCAACTGAAATCATTGGGGTTTGTAAGCTCCTCCAAATATGTCCTTTGTGTGGTTGTCATGAAGAGACAATAGACCACTTGCTGCTAAATTGTCCCTTTTCATTGAAGTTATAGCAATGGTTGTGTGCAAAATTAGGATGGAGAGAGGCTCTCCATAATGACATTTTGTCTCATTTCAATTCTTGGGGAATAATTAAGAAAGGAATACCTGTCCTATATTGGTAAAGCTTAACCAGAGGACACGTTGCAAAACAGTCAGTTGGTCGAAATCTTACTAACTGATTAATTTTTTACAATTCTAATGACTGTAAACATGGTTGAACAGGTCGAAAGTAATGCTGGTTGTTTATGGTGGGCATCCTGTATACGGACAATCAACCCTTCTACGATCATTTGGGACATTTGGAAGCTGAGAAACTTGATGATTTTTCAAGAAAAACAAATGGAAGATGAAAGTTTACAATGCAAGATCAACGTGACCATTGAAAAGTTCGTAAATTCCAGATTGCTCTTGACATGGCGATAAAGATTTCACTTCTCCATACATTGAAATGTTGGAAAGGTATCAAACTCCTTTCAGAGTTCAGGATCCAATGGAATAAATAATAAAAATAGCTTCACATCAACTCTGAATGGATTCCACCTCAAAAAAATGGGTCAAATTAAATGTTAACGAAACCTCTAAATGGATCCGGGGCATATCTAGTGTTGGTTGTATACCAAGAAATGAAATAGAGAAATTGATGCATTGAAGAAGCTTTTGCCTATTAGAAAGAACGAAGTGGAAGCACACCCGTTGGAGCTAGGCCTACGATTTGTATCGTTAACAATTTTTTGCATGTGCAAGTGGAAGGGGACTCAATTATCAGCGCTCTTGGGAAAAGGTGACCCCAAGTGGGAATCTGAGCAATATAATGAACGCGGCGTCGCCTCTGTTTGAATCCTTTACAGTATTTATAGTGCAGCACATATATAGAGAAGGAAATCAAGAGGAGGACCAATCAGCAAATTCTTCAATCACAAGTCACGAGGAATTGACCATCAGATCCTAGGCGGACACATGGTTGGAGCTCGAGGCAAGATTAGCAGGCTACTTCAAAATCATCGGGATAAGTATTACTCGAATCGGAGTAATGGAGGAAGAGGCGGGGGCCTTGGACTTTCCATCTGTTCAGTCCACAAGCTATCTTTTCACATGCAGATGTATGTCTTTTTCAATGTTTTCAGGATTGAGATAGATCGGACACAGAACACGGTAGGATTTTTGGTACTTCCGATGCTCACTCGCCTTGGATTTATACGTGGTATTTCAATGGACAGTGGCACTAGCAAATGTAAGATCACATTGTGGCCCTAGCATCTCTAAATCTAAGGGTATTTCTGGCTCCTTGGGACTAGGAAGTGCCAACTGGTGAAGAGCTCAATTATGGGAAACTCAAAGTAACATTCATCATCTTTTCTGCATTAACTGAAAGTGCAATTAGAAAGGCGCTAGGTTTACAAAACGAATGATATTTAAGTAAAAGGGATAGGTTTACAAAACTACTGATATTTAAGTAAAAGGGAAATGAATGATATTTAAGTAAAATGGGAAGAAAATGTAGAACTCATCAGAAATAAAATTCTAATATCCACATTTCTATAAACATTATAAATCTACAAAAATATTATAAATCTGCTAAGGGATGAAGGATGGCGGTGTTGGCTGGAGCGGATATTAGTGAGATCTACCTCTCTCAAAGGAAGATGGAGGAAGCGTTAGCAAATTATGATGAAGTGAATGGCGAGGCGAATATTGGCAGGATCTTCCCTAGCCCTATGCTTGAATTGTTACTAGAAACTTTGGAGACTCTTAACAAAGCTAGATAATGCCTGATTGTGGGAAGCTTCGACAATTTTCACTAGACTATTTCTAAAGGGAATGTATTGGAGGAAATAGACAATAGATAAGAGATACTGTATTGGAGGAAATAGACAATTTTCCTTTTGCAGAATGCAACTATTGTAGGACAAATGGAGGAACAACTGAGGGCGAAGAAAAGAGATGGCTGGGCAGACAGCAGATTCCAGTTCCAGTGATAACAACTAATAGGTTGAAGGAATGTTTTCAGTTTCTTTTTCAAACGCTTTGCACTCTATTTGTATTGGGCCCTTCTGCTCTTCTTGCTCCTGTACGACTCTATTTTTGAAATTAATACAATGAGACAATCTAATAATAATAGTAAATTTAAAATAAAATAATTTATAAGTAAATAAAATATTTTTAAGTTGATTTTTTTGTATTTTTAGATAGATGTATTTAAGATATCTACAATAGTATTCATATTAACATATCTATATTTAAAATATATATCTAAAGTATCCAATGCCTATTCCACCTATGTGGTAAAAAAATAGGCTCCTCGAGAAGGACATCTCTTGGTGTACTTTAAATATATATTTTTAAATATAAATATGCTGGTAGCATGTGGAGGGCAAGTCTAATTCTAACTATAATATATATCTTAAGAATTATTATAATTATATAATATTATATTATAATAAATGTTAGATATATTAAATTATAATATATTTTAAAATAATTATTATTATAATATAGGTAAGATATATTATTATAATATATTATATAAATTATAATTATATATATTTTTTAAAGGTTTGAATGAAGGTTAGATATAGAATTCCAGTTTTGTTTAGGGATTGAGTTAGAATTAGGCTTATAAATAGGGTTAGATATAGGGTTATACTTATAAATCAATACTAAATGTAATCTTACAATTATGGTTAGAATTAGAATTAGGCTTAGATTGAGGGTTAAGATTATAACTACAGTTTGGGTTAGAATTACGGCTATCCTTAAAATTAGGGTTAGAAATAGGGTTATGATTACAATTAGGGATTGGATCATGGTTAGAATTAGGTTTAGGGTTAGAAAATAGCCTTATGTTTATAAATCTCATTACATTTCATCTTATCTTTTATTCACCTACCAAATTATGGTTAGGGTTAGGGTTCCATGTATGGTTAGGGTTATAGTTAGAATTTAAATTAGTGTTAAGGTTAGCATATTTATCTTTATATAAATATATTCTAATTCAACCTTAATTTTAAATCTAACCCTAACCCTAAATATAACCCTAACACAATTTGTAACCCCTTGTAATTTTAATCGAAATTGTAATCCTAATAACCATAATTTAATGGAAAGTTTAACATTCAAGTTTAGGACATAATGTTTAGGGGGGCCATTACTTAAGGAGGGTTCAACATTTAGGGCATTTAGGGTTTAAGGTTCACATCCAAGGTCCAAATTTTAAATTTACATGTTCAACTTTCAGTGTTCTAACATTGATATTGAATGGTCTATATTGACTGCTTATTGTTTCATGTTCAAATTAAGTTGTTTATTTCTAACCCTAACTCTAATTCTAACCCTAATTCTAACCCTAATTCTATCTCTAATCCTATATTTAACCCTAACCCTAACTCTACCCCTAGATCTAGTTAACCATAATTTTATCCCTAATTTTAAACAATAATTTATGTTCATTAAATTACAAAATATTATTTTGTATTCTTGTTATTTTAGTTTCCTTTTCTCAAACAAGACACTTTTTATTAATAAAAAATAGCTATGGATTTAATAGGTTAAGATATAAAGTAAATGTTTTTTTTTTTCATTTTACCTTTTGAAAATTATAAGAAAAGTAACAAACACTCACATATATATTATATATACTCACCAAACCTATGAAACAAAATACTTCTTTAAACTAATCAACCATTTTCCTTTACAATATATTTATTAATAATGATTTTTTATCAAATCAAAATAAGATGTAAATTTATTTGTAAGATAAATATCAACTCAAAATAATATTTAAATTCAATTTTAATAAATAACCTAAAATGTGTTGCAAGTATGGGCCTAAACCGGTGTTGTCATTGATGTCAACATTCTCCTGTTGCAGTAATAATAAGGATTGGATGAGCTGTGTACTGAGGATATTGAGAAAATTAGTCTGAATCGGGAATAGAGAAGAACAAGGAAGACAGTAAGGTAAAAGTCCACGATAGGATGAGTATTAGAGGATGCTGTTTAAAGAGTTTGTAGATATGTGTCTTAAGGTAGTCCAATAGAGATTTCAGAGGTCTGTATGAAGATCTGAAGTTGTGGCTATTCAAGTAAAACTAGTTCCAGCAGGTGTTCAGTGGTGACAGAGTGAGACAGATAGGTCCGGTGAGATCTGGAATTGCATTATAATGTTCTGTGGATTTGAGGGAGTGCTGAGGAAGTCTTTGTGGAGTGTCAACTAGATTGGTTCGTGGTTTGAAGGTCCGCAACCATCTATTCCTTTGTGATAGTGTTGACAGATTATGTTCTTGAGGTTTTGGATGAAGGAGAGAAGGATTCAAGTAAGCAGATGAAGTATGGATGTTCTTGGTGATTCAGGCAAGCTTGTGGTGGTCTTTGGATCATGTCTAGTTCATGTTGGTGGTCCACATTGAAGTTGGAGTTCACTTTTGAAGAACAACTTCCAGATGATGGTGTTCTTCCTAAAGTAGGCCGACTGGATGAGTTATACATCTTGCGGATGTTATTGTGGATGTTTGCTAACTTAGATGATGATTCCTAAGTTGATGCCTTGTATAAATAAGGGATTGCAAAGTCCTTTTGAAGTTGTCCTTATGGAGATGAGTGTGTGGTAGCGAGGAGGAGAGCGAAAGGCAGAGCATAAGTATTGAGCTTAATGGAACTGATTCAAGCATGGTAAAGATGCTATTTTCTAGTTCAAGTAGGTGATACTTATTTCTTTGTAGACAATGTGTCTCTTGTAGGTAGTGAGCCCTAATTGGCATGTACCATTTTGTTCTTTCTATTCTTCTAACAAAGAATACATTCTTGGGTTAATCACCCCGTGGTTTTTCCCTTAACTGGGTTTTCCATGTCAAAATCTTGGTGTCTCATATGTTGATGTGTTTCTGCTCTTGATTTGTTGCATTATGTTTCCATTATTGATTTATTGTTAAGCTGTTGAATTACAAAGTGGAATTAAGTGTTTAATAGAAAGAAAGTTTTGCACAACTGATTCACCCCCCCTCTCAGTTGTAGGCCCTAAGTCTAACAATTGGTATCAGAGCCAAGTTCCTCTAAAAGGACCTTAACCGCTTGAGGAGATCCAGGATGTCATCCTACAAGAAGGATAGTCCAAAGTTTGATGGAACCAATTTTAGTATGTGGAAAGGTCAGATGAAATGTCACTTGTAATGTATGGGAAAGGTGTACTAGACCATGGCTACAACACAGTATACAGCTCCACAAGGTGGTCTAAAAGCTCCAAATGAAATCACAGATGTTGAAAACAATCTGCGGACTATAGAAGCTCTTCTAAGCGCTTTATCTAATTCAGAGCTCTCAAATGTTATTGACCTACCAACTGCTTATGAGATTTGGAAAAAACTAAAACTTTTGCATGAAGGAGACCAGTATG
The DNA here is from genome assembly GCA_027924645.1 of Cunninghamia lanceolata. NCBI lineage: Eukaryota > Viridiplantae > Streptophyta > Pinopsida > Cupressales > Cupressaceae > Cunninghamia > Cunninghamia lanceolata. The sequence continues at coordinate 12,925,717 of BSBN01000254.1, forward strand.
TTAAATGTGCAAGGTTACAGAGTCTGCAAGGAAAATTTAAAAACCTAAAGATGAGAGATGATGAAAATATTACTACCTTTATGCCAAGATAAATGAGCTTGTTTGTGGAATTAGAAATGCAAGTGGAGTCTTAGATGAAAATGAGATTGTTGGCAAAAGTCTCAGATCCCTTCCTACCTCTTACAAAATCAAGGTTGCTGCCATTGATGAATTTAGAGCCCATACAACTGTCACAAGAGATCAATTGGCTGGCAAATTGGCTGGATTTGAAATGATCGAGTTTGGAGATGATCCCCCCAAGACTAAATCTGCATTCAAAGCCAGTGCCCTTGTAAAAGGTAAACAAAGGTTTGATTCGGGAGAGAACTCTTCAAGGAAACTATCATGGTATGAAAAAGCAAGAAAAGACCTGGAAGAAGAAGAAGTAGAAACTGGTCAATTTGAAGCCCTTATTGCAAAGAGACTACCAAGAGGATCTGGTAAATATGAAGGGAAATTGCCTTTTAAGTGTTTTAACTGCAATAAGATTGGTCATTTTGCCTCAAGATGTCTAGAAAGATTTTCAAGGCCAAATCCTAACAAATCAAGGTTCCAAAAGAATTGTTGCTATGTTCATGAAGAAGATGACAATGAACGAGTAACAGATGATGAATCAGAGACAAAAAACAAATCCGGAAATGAATGGGTGTTTATTTCCATCAAGGAAGAAGAACCAATATCCTCTGAATCTGTCAATCATAAAAGTTGTAGAAAGAGCTCTGGCTGCCCAAGTTGAAGAAAAGGATGATTGGGTTGTTGATAGTGGATGCTCTCACCATATGATAGGTGACAAAAATAAGTTTGTAGATTTGGAAAGGTATGAAGGAGGAGTAAAGTTTGGTGTAATTCTATTAGTAGAATCTGAGGTAGAGGACCTATTTCTTTTGATGGAAGAAACAAAACTGGTAATGTACTATATGTTGAAGGATTGAAGCACAATCTTCTCAATGTTGGACAGTTGGTGGACAAAGGCTATGATCTCTGGTTCAAAGATAGAAAATGCAAGATCTTTGAAAGCTCCAGAACAGAGATTGCATCCGGTACCCAAACTAAAGGTAATATCTTCCACTTGGTTGGTACTGGTAAAAGTTGTTTATTTGTTCAAGTTGATCAGAGTTGGTTATGGCATAGGAGAATGTGTTATGTGAATTTTGATAATATCATCAAGATAAGCAATACTCAGGCTGTAAGAGATCTTCCAAAATTGGTGAAACCTACTAATGGCTTGTGCAAAGAATGTCAGTTGGGTAAGCTGAGCAGAGTCACATTCAAGAGTAAGGAACTATCTTCTACCAGATTATTGGACTTAGTTCATACTGATCTTTGTGGTCCGGCAAGAATTAGGAGTATGCAAGGTGATAGATACTTCATGTTACTAATTGATGACTACTCCTAGATGATGTGGGTGACTTTTCTGAAAGAGAAATCAGAAGCCTTTGAGAAATTCAAAATATTCAAGGCTATGGTAGAGAATGAAACTAGATTAAAATTGAAATGTCTGAGGTCTGATAGAGGTAGAGAATTCACATCTAGTGAATTCTTAGAGTTCTGTGAGAAACATGGAATAAAGAGAGAGTTGTCTACTCCTAGGGCTCCACAACATAATGGAGTGGTGGAGAGAGAGAACAGGACCATCCAGGAAGCTTCTAGGACCATGATGATGGAAGCAAGTGTTCCTCACATCTATTGGAGAGAATCTGTTAGCACTGCAGTCTATACTCTCAATTGAGTTCAAATAAGAAGCAATAGTGGTAAGACTCCTTATGAACATTGGTTTGGCATCACCCCTACTATGAGATATTTCAAAGTTTTTGGTAGCAAATGTTAAATTAAAAGAGATGAAGATCTAGAAAATTTTGATGCTAGAAGTGATGAAGGAATATTCTTGGGTTACTCTACTCAAAGCAAAGCATACGGTGTTATAACAAAAGACTGAGAAAGATGATAGAAAGTACAAATGTGAAGGTTGATGAAGGAGTTGAGAAGCGTTCAAGGTTTTATGAATATGATGAAGGTGATCTGAATGGTGTTCTGACTCAAGAAACTCAAGCCTCATCTATTAGTCATATTCAAACTAATCTGGTAAACCAAGAAGAAGAAATGAGTTTCAATGAGCCTGATCAAGAATCATAAGTGCAAGAAATTCCCAAAGTTCCTAGGTATGTAAGACTGAACCACTCTGAAGATCAGATCATAGGTGATAAAAGCAAAGGAGTACAAACAAGAAGGAGAATTGCTCAAGATTCGGAAGAGTATTGTCTGATTTCAAAGATTGAACCTAAGACAGTGAATGAAGCTTGCAATGATGAAAACTGGACTAAAGCAATGGAAGAAGAGCTAGTGCAAATAGAGAAAAATCACACTTGGGATCTTGTTCCCAGACCTAGAAACAAGAATGTGATTGGAACAAAATGGGTCTTCCAGAACAAACTGAATGAAGTTGGTGAAGTAGTCAGAAATAAAGCTAGATTGGTCTGCAAGGGTTACTCTCAAATAGAAGGAATTGATTTTGAAGAAACCTTTGCTCCGGTGGCAAGAATTGAAGCAGTCAGATTATTTCTTGCATTTGCTGCATTCAAAGATTTCAAAGTGTATCAGATGGATGTCAAGCCTGCCTTTCTGAATGGTGACTTGGAAAAGGAAGTGTGCATTGAGCAACTGGATGGATTTCAATTATTTGATCATGGTGATATGGTCTGCAAGTTGAAGAAGGCACTGTATGGACTAAAACAAGCTCCAAGAGCCTAGTATGAAATATTGGATAAGGATTTTTAAAGATTGGTTTCAACAAAGGTACTATTGACAGTAATTTCTATTTCAAAATTGATCATGAAAATATCTTGATTGTTGAAGTGTTTGTTGATGATATCATTTTTGGAGGAAGAGATAGTATGTGTAAAACTTTTACAAATCAAATGAAAAGTGAGTTTGAGATGTCCATGCTTGGTGAAATGAATTTTTTCTTGGGTCTGCAAATCACTCAAACAAAGAAAGGAATCTTCATTTCTCAGACCAAATATGTGAAAGAATTGTTGAAGAAATTTGGGATGGAAGACTGAAAACCAATGAATACTCCCATGGCAACAAGATGTAAATTGAGCAAAGATGATGATTCTCCTAAAACTAATTAGACAAAGTATAGGTCAATGATTGGAGGACTATTGTATCTCACTCAAACTAGACCAGAAATTATGCAGGCTGTTGGTCTTGTTGCTAGATTCTAGGCTGATCCTAGAGAATCTCATTTCATGGCAATCAAGAGGATTTTTAGATATCTAAAAGGGACAGTTGAGTATGGTTTGTGGTATCCTAGAGATCATGATTTCTCTCTTCATGCATATACAGATGTAGATTGGGTAGGAGATGTGGATGATCAGAAGAGTACCAGTGGTGGAGCATTCTTTTTGAGGAAGAGATTGGCTTCTTGGCTAAGCAAGAAACAAGCGGAAATATCTCTGTCTACAACTGAAGTAGATTATATTGTAGTAGTAGGTAGTTGCACTCAAGTTTTGTGGATGAAGCAGATGCTAAGAGATATCAAAGTAGAGTATGAGGAACCTATCACAATCTTCTATGATAATTCAAGTGGAATAAATATATCTAAGAATCTAGTGTTGCATTCACAGACTAAGCATATATCCATCAAGTTTCACTTTTTGAGAGAGCAAGTGAACAAGAATGAAGTCAGATTGGAGTTTGTGCCTTCCAAGGATCAGATTGCAGACATCTTTGCTAAACCTCTACCTAAGGACTCTTTTGAGTATCTCAAGGAGAAGCTAGGGGTCATCTGGTGGTTATCACAGTCATATCTTGTGATCTGGATTGATGATGGGGAACTACTACTCAGGGGGAGCAGTAAGTATGATTCTGAAGTGTTAGAATTGCAAGTATGTGCCCTTTCCCATTGATGTCAAAGGGGGAGAGAAGACATGTGAAAAACAAGTGGTTTCTGATCAAAGGGGGAGTAGTTAAGGGAGAGAAGACATGTGAATGGTTGTTTCTTATAGGGGGAGTTGTGACAGTAAGGAGAAGTTCTTGTCTTGATGGTTAAAATAGTTTTTCACATCATATTTTGCCATCAAAGACAAAGGGGGAGATTGTTGCAAGTATGGGCCTAAACTGGTGTTGTCATTGATGTCAACATGCTCCTGTTGCATTAATAATAAGGATTGGATGAGTTGTGTGCAGAGGATATTGAGAAAATTACTCTCAATCAGGAACAAAGAAGAACAGGGAAGACAGTAAGGCAAAAGTCCACAATAGAATGAGGATCAGAGGATACGGTTTAAAGGGTTTGTAGATATGTGTCTTAAGGTAGTCCAATAGAGATTTTAGAGGTCCGCATGAAGATCTAAAGAAGTTGTGTCTATTCAAGTAAAACTGGTTCTGGCAAGTGTTCAGTGGTGACAGAGTGAGACAGATAGGTCCGGTGAGATCCATAATTGTATTATAATGTTCTGTAGATTTGAGGGAGTGTTGAGGAATTCTTTGTGGAGTGTCAACTAGATTGGTTCGTGGTTTGAAGGTCTGCAAGCATCTATTCCTTTTTGACAGTGATGACAGTCTGTGTTCTTGAGGTTCTGGATGAAGGAGAGAAGGATTCAAGTAAGCAGATGAAGTATGGATGTTCTTGGTGATTCAGGCAAGCTTGTAGTGGTCTTTGGATCATGTCCAGTTCATGTTGGTGGTATGCATTGAATTTGGAGTTTACTTTTGAAGAACAACTTTCGGATGATGGTGTTCTTCCTAAAATAGGCCGACCAGATGAGTTATACATTTTGCGGATGTCATTGTGGATGTTTGCCGACTTAAATGATCATTCCTAAGTTGATGCCTTGTATAAATAAGGGATTGTGAAGTCATATTGAAGTTGTCCTTATGGAGATGAGTGTGTGGTAGCGAGGAGGAGAGCGAAAGGCAAAGTAGAAGTATTGAGCTTAATGGAACTGATTCAAGCATGGTGAAGATGCTATTTTCCAGTTCAAGTAGGTGATACTTATTTCTTTGTAGATAGTGTGTCTCTTGTAGGGAGTGAGCCCCTTATGAGTAGTGTGCTCGGGCAGTGAGCCCTAATTGGCATGTGCCATTTTGTTCTTTCTATTCTTCTAACAGAGAATACATTCTTGGGTTAATCACCCCATGGTTTTTCCCTTAACTGGGTTTTCCACATCAAAATCTTGGTGTCTCATGTGTTGATGTGTGTCTACTCTTGATTTGTTGCATTATGTTTCCATGATTGATTTATTGTTAAGCTATTGAATTGCAAAGTGGAATTAAGTGTTTAATAGAAAGAAAGTTTTGCACAACTGATTCACCCCCCCTTCTCAGTTGTGGGCCCTAGGTCTAACAAAATGTGGTTACATTGTGGTCATCAACTCTTATATATGGACCTAAACATATATTACATAATGGTTATTTCAACGGATAGCTTATTATAAGAGAAAACTTGATTAAAGTACAAAGCTAACCCTAAGTCTTGGTTGGACTCTCACCATTGCACTTATGTTTATAAGAAGTTGAAGAATAGGCTCGCTTAATAAATTCAACATATACAAATGACTTGGGATAGAGGATTTAGAGCACACCAATGGAAAAAGAAAAGCATGATCTAAACTTGCCAAAAGAGAATAAATATTAGAAAAGAATAGGAATGAGCTACCCTAGATAAATATTGCTACCAAAGATCAGATCAAAAGAAGAATTGGGGATGTGCAATGCTTGTGTGAGGCATAACTATTGCTAGCATCAAATTGATTTAAGAGACAATTTTTTTTTCTGCAAGGAATGAAAGTAGCCTAGGATCACAAAAGAAGATATTGCAATGGAAGATCCTATGGTGTTCACATGGAAATTTAACATACCAATAAGGGTGTTGGAATCACCAAAAAGACATTAAATTTACAAAGTCTATAATATTGGATTTGAATATTTTAGATTTAACTATGTAATCCATTATGGGTTTTGATCATAGTTTCTGATCCATCATGAGGATGATGAGAACTAGGGAAGAGAATGTGATGATGATGGATCATGGAGTGTTGATGAAAAAATATTATTAAATCCAGAAACATTCAAATCCAATAGGGTCTTATAAGAAATCTTGACCTTTAGCAATCTCAACAATGATGGAAGCTTGGAATCAACACCTTACCCATGCTGTGAGACATAGTCTTGGTTGTCTATTACTTTAAGGACATAGAGATGATTAGGCTTTAGTGCCTAGTTTCTACAGAGGGGCTTCAAGATTTGGAATAGACTATGTTGCTAAGAAGTGCAAAAAAATTTGTGAAGGGAAGGAAAATATAGATGCAATGCTACAAAGGGAAAGGGAATTAAAGAATTTGTTGGAAACTAATCCCATCCACCATAATAATTTTTTGTCTCTATTCATCCTCCATCTTTGCAGACAAGGCATTGCTTCTAATTCAATTATAAAGACTTTTGCAAAGGACAAAATCTTCCCTCTCTTGTCTTTGTCCTACATTTTAGATTTTGTTTCTTATCATATTTACTAATTTTCAGCAACATGTGCTCTATAGTTTCTTTCATAAGTGAAGGATTTTATTACTGAAAAAGATGAATTGTTTTGATGTTATTATTTTTCTTATGTTCTTAGGCTTAGTAAAAAGAGGAGGAATGCTCTATTTTTCTTTACTTTTTATGTAAGAGTAGTAACTTTGTTTTAAGCAAAAATGTGTATTTCATTTTTTTGTGTGTAAGAGTAGAAGCTCTATTTTAAGAATAAAATATATATTCTATTTTTTTCTCTATGTAAAGTGCTTGTAGTTGTAATATGACAATATCTCTATTTTGAGTTAGAAAGTATGAGAGTATATATAATACTCTATGAGAGAGAATATGAAAGGAGTAACAACTCTATTATACTGCTATTTTCATAATATATAATCTCTATTATTATTTATGTGTGAAAAGAGCTCTATGTAAAGAGATGTAGCTCCATTGTGTGAGACTCCTCTTGCTCTTTTTTCTTTTGTCTCCTTCATTTGGTATTAGAGAAAATAAAAATAAAATAAAACTAAGACCTAAAAATTACAACAAAGGTATGTACAATGAACAAAAATATTAATGATGATATATAATAAAGTATGGAGAGAGCTAAAGAGAGATAGGAGAGGTCAGTATTTGTTCTTTGTTGAAAACTAAAGTATGATAAGAAAAAAACCTAAAAAGTAGGACAAAGATAAGAGAGGGTAGATTTTGTCCCTTGTAAAAGTTTTCACAATTGAATGAGAACCAACACCCTATCTGGAAAGTTTGAAGATTAATAGAAAACAAAATTTATTGTGGTGGTTGGGATTAATTTCCAACACTCCCTCTTAATCACAAATGCCACCATCTAGTATGCCCAAACGATCTCTTAGATACTCAAATATTCCTTTTCCTAATAGCTTTGTGAAGATGTTTGCATACTTATCTCCAGACTTATTGTGTTCCATATAAATCTCTTCATTATTGATTAACTCTATGATGCAATACTATCTAGTGTTTATATGCTTATTCCTCTTATGAAATATAGTATTCTTGGATAGTGCAATTGCTGAATTGTTGTCAAAAAAAATATTTGTTGGTTCTTCTTTTTTGTGTCTCAAATCTATTAAGACTTTTCTCATCCAAATTGCCTAACATGTTGCTCTTGTTTCTCCTCCATACTCTTCTTCTACTAATGAAAGAATGACAATGGGTTATTTCTTGGATGCCCATGATACTACACCTATTCCAAAATTAAAAACATAACTAGATGTAGTCTTTCTATCATCAATGTTACCTGCATAATCACTATCTATGTATCCTATGAGTTTAAACTCATGAAACCTTGAATAATGAATTCCATGATTTTTGGTCCTACTCACAGATCTCAAAATTCTTTTTCCTTCTTACCAATGAGAGTCTTTTAGAGACTCCATGAACCTTAAAATAATATTCACACCATACATTATATCTGGCCTCATGGTTGTCAAGTACATTAGAATACCAATTTTTCTTTTGTACAATGTTGGATTAACATTGGATCCCTTGTCATTTTTGCTTAACTTCAAACCTATCACAACTAGTGTTGGTGTTGCCTTACAATCATCATATTGAACCTTTTCAAAATATCATTTACATATTTGGCTTGTGAAATGAATATGTCCTTTTCATTTTGATTCACCTTCTAGTGCCAAGAAAATACTTCATGAGACCATATTCAGTCATTTCAAATTCCTTCTTCATGACTCCTTCAAACAAGTCAATTGATAAAACATTAGTGAAAATAAAGTCATCAACATACAAACATAAAATTAAAATTTGACCTTGCTCATTAATCTTTGTGTACAATGTAGGCTCACTATTGTACCTACTAAATCCATTTTGTAAGAAATAAGAATCAATTCTACTCTACCATGCTCTAGGAGCTTGCTTAAGTCCATAGAGCACTTTCTTGAGTTTGTAGACCTTGTCATCATGGCCTAAGATCTCATTTTGGTTACTCTAGATATACTTCTTCTAACAAACCATTCAAAAATGTGGATTTTACATCCATTTGATATATTGGCCACTTGTTTTGAGATGCAATTGCCAATACTATTCTCAGTATGTCTAAATGAGATATTGGAGCAAATGTTTCATTGTATTAAACTCCATATTGTTGTGAATAAACCTTATTACTAGTCTTGCCTTATGCTTCCACACATCTCCTTTTGCATTTGACTTGGTCTTATAGACCAACTTTACCCCTATCACATCTTTCCATCTAGAAGATCAACTAAATCCCATGTATGATTCTTCTCTATAGCATCAATTTATTCATCCATGGCTTGTGCCCAATTTTCATCTTTAATTGCACCTTCAAATTGAATTGGATCATGTATTTGTGAAAATAATGCAAAAAGAGAAAGAAAACAAGCATTGTGTTCACCTTCATTTTGATCATAGATATCCCTCAAACTTCTTGTTTTTTCTCTCCTTAGACTTGCCAATGTTGGCTTTGACATATCACTTGAAGTACGTCTTGAAGTTTTTGGAGTTGATAGTCCTACACCTAGAATTCCTATTGTAGAGTGTGTAGCTTCAAGCATACCTTGTGATGTTTGTTGTTGTTAATTCCATGGAGTACTTATCTGAATGCGAGGGGATGTCCTTCTACTTGATGAAGGTGTCACTTGTGGACCACTTTGTTGAGATTGAGTGGTTGTAGTAGGAGATACCATAGAAGGAACACTTGGTGGAGTTAATACTTCTCTATCATCTTAGGGTCAACTTGTTGCAATACTCACTATTTTCTCTAAACTTCCATCCAATGCTTCTTCTTCTATGAATTGCACATCTTTGTTGATTATTAGTTTTCTAGTTATAGGATTATACAATTTCTAAGCTTTGGTGTCCTCCTTGTATCCTACAAAGATACATTTTTCTCCCTTGTTATCCAATTTATTTTTCAATTCATCTAGGACATGTGCATATGCAACACATCCAAATACACTCATATGAACCACATTGAACTTTCTTCCACTCCATGCTTCCTTTGGAGTTATGTTCTTGACACTCTTTGTTGGGCGTCTATTCATCACGTAGACTACACATGCTACAACATATACCCAATACTCATTTGGAAAATGTTTATCCTTCAACATACTCCTATCCATGTCCATGATTGTTCTATTCTTTCTCTTTGCCACACCATTCAGTTGAGGTGTGTACCAAGTAGAAAATTGCTTGTGAATTCGACAATCCTTGCAAAAATTCAAGAAGGCATTTGAGAAATATTCTCCCCCTCTACCTATTTTTAGAAATTTGATATAAGACCTCCACTTTGCTTATCAACTAGAGCTTTACATTGGTGAAAAATATTGAAAATATTATTCTTATGTTTCAAGAAATACACCCATGTTTTTCTAGTCTAGTCATCAATAAATGTCAAAAAGAAAACACACCCTCCAATTGAAGGTGTTTGCATTGGTCCACACAAATCAAAGTAAAAAATCTCCAATGGTGTCTTTGCTCTAGTTCTAACTTACCAGTTGGGATTTACTCTGTATGATGTTTTCCCAAAATTCACCCAGGTTCACATGCTTTATCTAGTTTTTCTATCAGTGGATAAACTTTTACCCTGTTTTTCCTATGTAGCAAATCTAGACCTCCAGAATTCAAGTGTCCAAATCGTATATGCCAAAGCCAATTCTCATCTTTTATTTCATAATGGAAATCTATTTGAGTGATCTTGCTAGGTTGAATGTGGGACTTCTAAAGGTATCTCTAAAAGAGGTTCACTCACTAAAAAATCTTGAGTTTTATCTTGACTTGCTTGTGGACTCACTAAGGGGAAAGCTTGAGTCAATTCCAACCTCAAATCTGATTTCAACCTCAAAGGAAACATTCTATTTCTGGTAATTTGAAATTTTTCTATAAGCTAATTTCTTGGAAATTGGTCCAAATTTACACATTCCTTGATTTTTAAAAACACTCTATACCCCTTCTAAACAAGCTACCCAATGCTCATCAAATTATGTTTTAAACCAGGGACAAAGTAAACATTCGAAATAAACATTTTCTCCCCCTTCTTGGTTAGAATATTGATATTTTCTTATGCCATGACTAACACTTTATTATCATTGCCCAAAAACATACTATCCTAACTTTTATTTTCTTTAGAAAATTTTGTACTTTGTTTGTTGACATCAAACTATCTTTTTCTACATTCATTTAAATAATGACCATACTTTTTACAATAATGACATTGAATTTGAGATTTTTTATACCTTTGGCCATGTTAATGATATTGACTTGGGTTTTGGTTGTTTTCTCTTTGACTTCAATTTGTTAGACATCTTCTTCCACCTCCATATGAATTTCTTCCTCTGCCTCTAAAGTTAGATCCTCCTTTATCTCTACCATGACTAACTGAAACTTGTGACTTGAAGGCATGCTCTAAAGAAGAGCTAGATGAATGAATTAGCCTATGCTAATGGGAAATGAGAGATGTATGAAGCTCATCTATAGAAAATTGTGAAATATTTTTTGTCTCTTTTATAGACACAAAAATAGATTCAAACTTTGTGGGTAGGCTTCTCAAAATGTTTTATACTATTCTCCTATCTTCAAGAGTCTCACCATGATATCTAATTTGATTAACTAGTGCAATAACATGGGTAAAAATGAATATATAGATTCAGAACCCTAAATAGACATAGTTTCAAAATCTCTTCTCAACAATTGCAACTTTGCAATTTTTACCTTATCCATTCCTTGATATGTAATTTGAAAGATGTCCCATGCTTGCTTTGATTTGCTGCCACTGCAACCCTTGAAAAGATTCTCTCATGCATTTCCTAAAAGATGTAGAAGAGAGCCTTGGAATCATTTTTCTTGTTATCATTGAGAAAATCCTTCATTTCTTGAGATAGTGCATTGTATGATGTTGCATCTGTGGGTTTAGTAAACCCATTCTCTACAACTTCCCATAAATCTTGAGAATTGAACAAATCCTTCATTATGATTGACCAATACTCATAGTTCTTTCCTGTAAATTGAGGAATTTGGATATTTGAAAGACTTGTGCTAGAAGAATTCAATAATTGTACTATCCAAGAATCTTATATTTCATAAGAGGAGTAAGCAAATATACACTAGATACTATTTCATTAGAGAGTTAATCAACAATGGAGAGATTTATTTGGCACACTACAAGTCTGAAGATTAGCATGTAGACAACTTCACCAAGCCATTAGGAAAATAAATATTTCAGTATCTAAGAGATCTTTTGGACATCCTAGATGGTGGTAGTTGTGATAAAGGGGGAGTGTTGGAAACTAATCCCAACCAAGACAATAAATTTTTTCTTTGTTCATCCTCCAATAGATAGGGTGCCGCTTCTTATTCAATTGTGAAGAATTTTGCAAGGGACAAAATCTGCCCTCTCTTTCCTCCATCCTACTTTTTAGAACTTGGTTATTATCATTATTACTAATTTTTCAGCAGCCCATGCACTATAGTTTTCTATCATAAGTGAAGGCTTTTATTACTAAAAAGATGAATGGTTTTGATGCTGTTGTTTTTCTTGTGTGCTTTGACATAGCAAAAATATGAGGAATACTCTATTTTTTGCTTTTTATTTTTTTATGTAAGAGCAACAGGGATGTCTTAAGCAAAAATGTTGGTGCATTCACTATTAGGAGGGTTCACAAAGTGAACTGTCCATATCATGTAGTAAGAGTAAACACAATAGAAACAACTCAAAGATATGAAACAAATGTAGATTCAGTTATTCAGTATATAATATAATTTAAATATGAATTGGCCGGCAACATGTAGGCTTACAAATAGGGCTCACAAGCCTGATCACAGAATTACAAAAAATACACAAGATATAGTTTTGAAGCTCCTTCACAAAGAATTCAAACTATCAATTATCTCTAATGTGATGAACTACTTTCCTAAGCATCTATTACATCAATTTATATCATCTCCAAAAAAATAGATTCCTCTGTGTCGGCCAAGGGAGATCACAAACTCCAATGAAGAACTGTAACATGTGTACATGAATAAGTTGTACCTAATTGAATAGAACTCCTCCGCAAATGAATGGAATGATGTGTGGATCTTGGGGAAGGTCGGCCATGAACCAAACAATATTGAATAAAGTGTAATTTAGCTCCATGGGTCGTGAATTGCTCTGCATGCCTTCTCCTTTAGCTGATTATTGGAGACTGTCAGGATGCTTTGTTATGAGAAAATAGTCAATCTTCTGATAGCGATATCTTTCTGGTACCTTATCCAAATGATATGAGATTTAGATATGATGTGCATGAATGTGTCTAGATGCTAAGTCCAGCTCCTCAAGGTTTGAAATGAAACTATGGCATAATGCGGACCAAAATACAGAAATTGCTATAGACTGAATTGACTGCACTGAACTGAAAAATGAAAAGAAAAAAATTAAAATGCAAATATTTTTGGTTGATGCAAGATCGCTCTTGAATCAGGAATGCTCATGCATCAAAAGTGTATTTTGATTTTTTTTTGGTGTAAGAATATAAGCTCTATTTTAAGAAGAAAATATAATCTTAAATTGCCTATAGTTCTAATATGACAGAAGCTCTATTTTCAGTTAGAGGGTATGAGAGTATACTCAATAATCTAAGAAAAAATATGGAAGGAACAACAGCTCTATTATACTGTTATTTTCATAATATACATAATCTCTGTTATTTTTTTATTGTGAAAAGAGCTATGTGTAAATAGTTGTAGCTCCATTGTGTAAGACTCTTCCTGCTCCTTTTTGTTTTGTCTACGTCATCATTGTTAGTGACTGTATTTCAAAGATTTGAAGGAGTGTCAGGACGGTTTTATATCAAAGGCATAAGGGTTCAAGGAGTATCTGGACTGTATTTCAAATATTTGTTTGTTTACTTCATATGTTCTCCAATATTTTTATCAATAGAAAAAGTTGCATGGTGCATTGCTGGTAGGGTAGCATGCCAAGTAGCCACAAGGCTTCGAGGGAACCACCAATATTTTAATTTTTTGCCCAAAAAACGAAAACAAATCTTGTGTAGACCAAAATCACAGTACAATAAATAATCCAAGTTTCAGGAGCGTAAGCAGTACCTCTATGCATCTTTAAATCCCCAATGGTTATTTTATCAGGCATAGGCTGGTGCCGGTTCTTCTTTTAAACTGGAGTTTGTTAAGCGCTTTTACACAAACAAACATAAAATGCTATGCTTCCTTAAAAACAGGTCGTCATTTACAAAATCAAATGAAATGGCACCATACAATTGAGGGGCAGTTAAGCTAGTTTATCAAATCAGTTATAATATTCTGTCATAATGTATTCAGATAGTCTTTGATTCACATATACCCATGAGGATTCTTCCATAAACGCCTAGGCACTAAGACTAGAACAACTAACAAATGTGATGAAAACTGAATTTGAACCAACAGTAAGTTCTCCATTAGAAAACAGAAAAGCTTCCACTGATTTATTATAGATTAGAGTTTACTCTTTGCTTCTCATCTCTTACAAAGTAAAACAGACGAACCAATCCATCGAAATAAAAACAACCTATAATCTAAACACAGTTAGGTCAAGTTCATTTTTTCCTAACTCTTCCTTGACCATTCTACCATCTCCCTTGCATTAAAAACCGTTAGCCGTTTGAACCCTTCTGGTTTTGATTTAAAACCGTTATGATAATCCTTCAAATCTTCAATTCCCTTTCCTTTTGCAGCATTGCATCTGTATTATCCTTCACTTCGCAAACACTTTTGCACCACTTACCAGCATGGTCTATTCCAAGTCTTGTAGCCTATGTCTCTCAACAGGAGTAAGCTCTCGATTCCAAGGAGGCAGAAGCTCGTTGAGATCCGATATGTCTGAAGGAACCGTTATTTCTTGAGCTATTTCTGTATTTCTTATGATACAGATATTGTTCATCGCTCTTTTGCTGATTCGAACAGCCTTACTGGTATCTTTTTGTCTTGCACATGCCATATGATTTCCATAGCAATATATTCTTTGTCCTGTTTTGGCTGTTTTTGACAGGAAATCATAGAATCTTGCTTCTTTCTCTCCCTCCTTGCTAAACAATTTTTCATTGTTAATCAATATGATGTTGGCAAGATGTGGTTAACAAAGCATCTTTCCTTTGCCATTTCTTCTTCCGATCTGATCTCTGGGAGTGGTTAATAAGCATTCCTTTCTACTCCTGGGCTGCTTCTCCTTTGGTGAGCACGGATCATACTTCATTTTCTGCAGAAAAAGAGCATGATCCATGCTCACCAAAGGAGAAGATTGTAGAAGTGTAGAAAATAAAACATGCTCTCCAAAAGAAAAGACTGTAGAAAAAAAAGCATGATCCATGCTCAACAAAGATCAGAAAGGAATTCATCATCCCAGATGAATACTGCTGCCAAAGATCAGATCGAAAGGAAAATTGACAGTGTAAAAATGCCCATGTTAACCACATCTATTGCCAACATCACATTGATTTAACAGCGAAATAGCCTTGGCGTTACTCTGATAAAAAATTGTCTTACAATTGAATGGAAAAGCTGAAAGAGGCGACTCTTTATGCTGAGAGCAATGAAGCTGTGGGTAAACAGCCGGATGTAAAGTTCCTTAAATGCAACCTACGGTTAGGTATAGACCTAGAGTGTGTAGATGTTTAAGTAGAAATTTAGGTTCCACAAAAACAATTAATGCCTGACTACAATGTACTTAATTTAATTTAATTTTTTTCTTTAAACTTGAATTTAAATGTTGCTAGATTTGATATTTACCTTGATAATAATTTAAATCTTATTTTGTGTTTAACTATTAACTATTTATTAAATAAAATTTTGAGTTTAACTATTAATTATTTATTAAATATATTATTTAAAAATAGTTCATGAAATATTTATAAATAGGAACCCTTATAAAATTATATATAAATTTTTAAATAAATATTTGTGTATAAAATATATTATACTTTTTAGTGTTATTAAGATAATATTTGAATAAGATAATATTATTTCTATAGTTTATGTTAGCTAAATATATTATTTGTAATATTAGAAAATTATTTTTTTTTAAATTAATAACTATTAAAATAACACTACAGTTTTTATAAATGAATATTAATTATATAATTTTTTTAAAAAAAAAATTAAAGATTTCATTTAAGGGATCAATGTTTTTTTTGTATGGTTCAATCACCAAATCTTTTTTTAATGAAATAGTGCAATTTATATTTAATCATATATAATGTATCTAAAAATATATTTTACCACATGAAAAAAGTTAGGTAGAAAAAGTCATGTCTCATAGTTTATGCAAGGCAAAGCATTAAATAACATAACAAAAATGGAAAAATAAAAGCCATCTAATTTTCTCCACATGACCATCCACAATAAATTCCAACATATGAAAACACCATCATTAGTCAAAGTATGTTGAGCTATTAAATATTCTTAAGTTACACCCTTTACCTTTGTATCTAAACTTTTTCTTTGAATTTTTGATAATGGTATATAGTTTTTACCAAATTAAATTTTTACCTATACAATATTTTGAAACTTACACTCTTCTACCTTACCAAGATAAAAATCTTTCTTTCACCAAAAATCAAATTCTAATTACCTTTTTTGATATTACCTATATTGACTTTAGTTTTGTTTATTATATTATTTGTTGAAAATATTTGGATGAGTAACACATGCCTTAGCTAGTTATCTACTAGAACCTTATTGTGTGCAAGGATTGCCAAAGAAATAGAAAAAGGAGTGTATAACTACTTGATTCACAAATGTGTGTGAAAGTCATCTCCATGAGTGCATAACTAGACCTATGCATCAAAGTGAAATATAATCCATGGATTTGAACTTCTCAACTATGTTCATCTTGTGCCTATAACAAAGATTCTCCTTGATGTCTGGTGTAACAATGTTTGGTAAAATGGCATCAAGAAATACTCTTTGGAAGCTTTCTTGATGACGATTTGTTCTACTTTGGTTAAGCCCCATGGTGGTTCAATTCAATAATGAACAACAATTGAAGACAATAGAAAGACATGCAATATGGTTTTAGGATGTTTATGAAACACAAATGAACTCTTATTGTGGTTTTATGATTTAGTGATTCAAATTCAACTCAAAATTCAGGTAACAATATCAAGTGGGGAATGGACGATATTTTAAAGCATAACAATAAATAATTTGGCAATCTCATTGAGAGAGATGTATGCCTATCTAAACTACCTTTCTTCTTTCTTAAAACAATGTTTTTTATGCATGTTTGAAAGTCACCATGAACATTAAAGGTCACCACATCCTTTGAAGTTAGGGATTAATTAACAAAAACCTTATTTATTTTGGTATCGGATAATTTATCCCACATTGAGAGGCAATGGGCCCCATTGCATCGATGTTATAGAACAAATGAGGAAAGCATTTGGCAATATGCACCTTGGTAAACCACTTTTTTTTTATGAGGCAATTGTCCTGCCCATTTGAGGATGGTGTAAGGCCAATTTTGAAGAGGACAAATTTTCCTATTTGGTCCCTAAAGTTGCTCCTTCTATAGATGAATCAAAATTGTGTTACCAACCTGAAAGTGGTGAGACATATGATGTCAGTAATGTTTCTAACAAGTACATCTAAATAAAAGACTATTATTCAAAATAAATGATGCATATATTAGCTATTTTCCAAAAATAATTTTTTTTTGTTCCATAAAGGGAAAAATTCCACATTATACTTTTCATAATTACATCAGAGTACTCATTTTAGCATATAATGGTCGCATTTATTGTGAATTAAAATAATCAATTAAAAATTCAAATGAAGAAATATTTTTTCTTTATTTTCTGCATCACAAGTCCTTGGAAAACCCATTGCAAGAGGGAGAGCATCACTTTGGCACTTTTCCTCCAACCACATACTGGTAGTCCCTCACACACCTTCCTTTTGGAAGTGGCCCTACCTTTCATGAGGGTATAGATAATGGGAATTAAGTTGATTAATCATGCTATCTGAGAACTAGTACAATATCCTAGCAGAAACAATCGATTGAACAACTTCTAGACTAGCTCTAGCTAAGAACAACCCATCAGACTGTTTGTGCAATTCAAGGACATGGTGAACTGACAATGCAAGCAGGGATTTTGCATTACTTGGGACAAAGCTTCATATAAATTAATTGTAT
Source organism: Cunninghamia lanceolata (assembly GCA_027924645.1). Taxonomy (NCBI): domain Eukaryota; kingdom Viridiplantae; phylum Streptophyta; class Pinopsida; order Cupressales; family Cupressaceae; genus Cunninghamia; species Cunninghamia lanceolata. The sequence goes on from BSBN01000254.1 coordinate 12,943,439, forward strand.
TTTCATGCACTCTTTTCTTGACTTAGAGACAAACATTCTTCTATTCACTTTGAATAAATTCAAATATTTAATAAGTTACACCCTATACCTATCTAATTGGAATTAAGTATACCTCTGCTACGGTTCAACTTAAACAGATATAAGTTGAGAGCCTGAGTGACTTATAAAGCATACATTGAGCCCTTCTTTTCATCCTTGCAATCTCAGGTCTATGACATCATGTCAACTACTCAATGGCTAGTCAGCCCTGATTCTGTGCTCATGAGAAACTTAGATTTTATTTCATATTTCTTATCCTTATTCCTTGCCAAGGTTTCCTTCTATTTCCATCCCCAATTTCCCATGTCAACATTTTTGTCATAAGAATGAATAGGTATGGGGATAGGGGATCCCCTTGCCTTAGGCCTCTGGTTCATTCAAATGGGTCTGTCTCCATGCCATTGACTAATATTGTGAATTTAGTCCCTGCAATGCAAGCAAAAATATATTTCCTCCATTGTTTAGAGAAGCCTAATTTATCTAGGACGTGCATTAGAAAATCCCAATTTACCCTAACATATCTAATTTTATTACCATACAAGGGTCTCTTCTTCTTTTATGGAATGGAGAATCTCATGGCTAATAATCGCTCCTTCTGCTATGTCTTTGCCAAGTACAAAACCTCTTTGTTCCTTTCAAATTATCTTCGATATGATAGATACCAGTCTTAATGTTGTTGTTTTAGTAAAAATTTTATAAACATAATTGCATAGGGAAATTGGTCTAAATTCTTCAAACAAAAGAGGTGTTTTAGCCTTGGGGATGACATGATGCTAGTGTTCTTCATTCTTTGAGGACACTAGTGAATTTCCTTGACTCTTGCACTACCAAGATGACATCTCTTCCCATGGTGTTCTAGAATTTTTGAAAAAAAATTGTTGACTATCCATCTGGGGCTATTGCTTTCTATCCTGGCATTGAGAAGACAACTATTTTTAGCTCATCCATTGTTTTTTTTTTTTTAAAGATAATGCGCCTGGTAAACTTTTTAACGTGACCGGCAACGCTAGTGCGACACACCATCCGGTTCCAAGCGAATGCTTTTGCCCGGAGCAATGAACCGGTGAGGCCACAACTGGGGGACCTCATCCCCTAGGAAGAACACTTCAAACCTGCGAGCTCATTAGCCCAGTGAAGGCGTAAAGCCTTGCGAGCTTGTTGGCCCAGTGGGGGTTTGAACTCTGGTGGCCGCCACTACATCTTGAGCGACTTAACCACCAAACCATGCCATCATCAGCTTTAGCTCATCCATTGTGAATACCTTCATAAGTTCTATATTTTTTTTCTTCGATACCAACTTGGGTATATTGAACTTGCTATATTCCCAATCAGGTAAGATATTTTCCTGGGATAATTTTTTTTTTGTAAAATTCCCTCGCTTCCTCTTTTATCTCTTGTATATTGCTTGTCATTAATCTATTTCTCTTCCAAATATTTTTGATGGAGTTGGAGTTGCATTTAATTTTGGTAGAGAGGTGAAAGTATGTTGTGTTTCTGTAACCCTATTGTTGGTTTTAGGGTAGACAACTGAGAGGGGGGTGAATCAGTTGTCACCAAAACTTTTGTTCTTTAATTCTTAAAGCGTTCTTATATTCAATAGCATAATAATAATTTAATCATGGAAGCATAATACAATAACTCAAGAGAAGAAACACATTCAACACATATGACACCAAGATTTTAACATGGAAAACCCAATTAAGGGAAAAACTATAGGGTGAATAATCCAATATTGTATTCTCTACTAAAAGAATAAAAAGAAAAATGGTACTTGCCAATTAGGGATCACTACCTGAGCACACTGCTCACAAGAGGCCCACTACCTACAGGAGACACACTGTCTATAGAATAATATAAATATTACATACTTGAACTGGAGAATAGCATCTCCATTATGCTTGAGACAGTTCCATTTAAGCTCAACACTTCTGCTTTGCTTTTTGCTCCTCTCCTCTCTATCACTTTCTCATCATGACCCTTGGATACCTTTTGAGTGACTTTGCAACTCTTATTTATACATGACATCAACTTTGGAATGATCAACAAAGTCAGCACAACACATACTTTATTTTATTACAAAGCAATTACAAAAATACAAGTTGACTTATTACAAAAACTTCATGCGTGCCACTACCCTGTCGGCCACACATTTTTGGGATTTCAATCTTCTTCAAGGAACATGCCATGCTTCTTAAAACATCTTCAAGATCATCTGCAATATGTGTAAAACATCTGGTCGGCCAAGATTAGGAAGAACACCATCACCTGAAAGTAAATCTTCAATTTCAAGCTCAATCTTCAATGCAGACCACCAACACGAACTGGACACAATCTAGAGAGCCCCACAAGCTTACCTGAATCACCAAGAACATCCACACCACTTCTGCTTACTGAAATCATTCACATCTTCATCTAAAACCTCAAGAACATAGTCTGTCATCACCATCACATTAGAATAAATGCTTGCGGACCTCTAGACCATGAACCAATTGAGTTGTCAATTCACATTGGCTTTCCAAACATGCCACTAGATCCAAAGAACAAGATATTGCATTTCCAAATCTCACCAGACCTATTTGTGTCACTTTGTTACCTCTAAATAGCTGCTAGAACTAGTTTTACTCATATGGCCATAACTCCTTCAAATATTCATGTGGATCTCTCAAGTCTTGATTGGATCATCTTCAGACACATATTTACAAACCCTTTGATGTACATTCTTGAATCTTCATCTAGTTGGGATCTTCACTTCATAGAGCTTCACTATCTTCATTGTTCTTCTCTTTTTCTGATAGGACTAATTTTCTCAATATCCTTAGCACATAGCTCATCCAATCCTTGACATTAATGCAATAGGAGTATGTTGACATCAATGACAACACCAGTTAGGCCAATACTTTCAACAATCTCCACCTTTGTCATTGATGGCAACATATGATGTGAAAAACTATTTTGACCATCAAGACAAGAACATCTTCTCACTGGCTTCCCCCTAACAAAATTTATTTACATATCTTTTCTTTCTTCATTTCTCCCCCTTTGATTAGAAATCTCTTTTGTTTTTCACATGTTTTCTCTCCCCCTTTGACATCAATGGGAAAGGGCACATACTTGCATCAATACTTCATAATCATACAGACTACTCCCCCCTGAGTAGTAGCTTCCTATCATCAATCTGGACCACAAGATGTGACCGTGAGATCCACCGGACTGATGCACATTAGTGCACCTCAATTTAGAACTAGAGGGGTAATAACCCCTAACTTCTCCCTGAGATACTCAAAAGAGTCCTTAGGTAGAGGTTTAGTAAAGATGTCTGCAATCTGATCCTTTGAGGGCACAAACTCCAATTTGACTTCATTCTTGTTCACCTGCTCTCTCAACAGTGAAACTTGATGGATATATGTTTTGTTTTTGAATGCAACACTAGATTTTATGATCTATTTATTGCACTTGAATTGTCACAGAAGATTGTGATAGGTTCTTCATACTCCACTCTAATATCTCTTAGCATTTGCTTCATCCATAATACTTGAGTGCAACTACCTACTACTGCAATATACTCTACTTTTGTAGTGGACAGAGATATTGCCTCTTATTTCTTGCTCAACCAAGAAACCAATCTTTTCCCCAAAAAGAATGCACCACCATTGGTACTCTTCCAGTCATCCACATCTCCTACCCAATCACATCTGTATATTCATGAAGAGAGAAATCATGATTCCTAGGATACCATAAACCATACTCAATTGTTCCCTTTAGATATTTGAGAATTCTCTTGATTTCCATGACATGAGACTCTTGAGGATCAACTTAGAATCTAGCAACAAGACCAACAACATTCATAATGTCAGGTCTAGTTTGAGTGAGGTACAATAGTCCTCCAATCATTGACCTGTACTTTTTCTTATTAGCCATAGGAGATTCATCATCTTTGCTCAGTTTACACCCAGTTACCATGGGAGTATTCATTGGCTTTGAATCTTCCATCCCAAATTTCTTCAACAATTCTTTCACATATTTGGTCTGTGATATGAAGATTCTTTTCTTTGTTTGAGTGATTTGCAGAACCATAAAAAAATTCATGTCCCTAAACATAGACATCTCAAATTCACTTTTCATTTAATTTGTAAAAGTCTTGCACATACTATCTTTTCCTCCAAAAATGATATCATCAACAAATACTTCAACAATTAAGATATTTTCACGATCAATGTTGAAGTACAAGTTACTATCAGCAGTACCTTTGTTGAAACCAATCTTCAAAAGATGTTTATCCATTCTTTCATACCAGGCTCTTGGGGCTTGTTTGAGTCCATACAAAGCTTTCTTCAGCTTGCAGACCATATCACCATGATCAGACAATTGGAATCCATCCAGTTGCTCAATGTATACCTTTTCTTCCAAATCACCATTTAGGAAGGCAGACTTGACATCCATATGATATACTTTGAAATCCTTGAAGGTAGCAAAGGAAAGAAATAATCTGACTGCTTCAATTCTTATCACCAGAGCAAAAGTTTCTTCAAAGTCAACTCCTTCTACTTGAGAATAACCCTTACAGACTAATCTAGGTTTGTTTCTAACTACTTCACCATCTTGATTTAGTTTATTTCGGAAGACCCACTTAGTCCCAATCACATTTTTGTCTTTAGGTCTGGGAACAAGATCCCAAGTGTGATTTTTTTTAATCTGCATCAATTCTTCCTCCATTACATTAGCCCAGCTTTCATCATTGCATGCTTCACTTACTATTTTTGGTTTAACCTTTGAAATCAGACAATACTTCTCTAAATCTTGAGCAATCTTTCTTCTTATTTAAACACCTTTGCTTCTATCTCCTATGATCTGGTCTTTAGAATGATTCATTCATACATACCTGGGAGTTTTGGGAATTTCTTACACATCTATTTCTTGGATAGGTTCATTCAAACTTATCTCTTCCTCCTATATTTTAGGATTCTCTAGATTAGTCTAAATTTGAACTACAGTTGGGGCTTCTTCTTCTTGGACCAAAACATCATCCTGATCATCTACTTCATACTCATAAAACCTTGAGGGGTTTTCAATGACTTCATCAACATTCACGTTTGTACTTTCTACAATCTTTCTCAATCTCTTGTTATAACATCTGTATGCTTTGCTTTGAGTAGAATAACCCAAGAATATTCCTTCATCACTTCTAGCATCAAATTTTCCAATGCCTTCATCTCTTTTAATATAACATTTACTACCAAAGCCTCTGAAATACTTCATAGTAGGAGTGAGGCCAAACTAGAGTTCATAAGGAGCCTTACCAGTATTACTTCTTATTTGTACTTGATTAAGAGTATAGACAACAGTGCTTACAACTTCTCTCTAGTAGATCTAAGGGACATTTTCTTTCATCATTATGGTTCTAGATGCTTCCTGGATGGTTTGGTTCTTTCTCTCCACTACTCCATTCTGCTGTGGATTCCTTGGAGCAGATAACTATCTCTTTATACCATGTTTCTCATAGAATTCTATGAACTCCCCAGATGTGAATTCACCACCTTTATTAGACCTGAGACATTTTATGTTTAACCCTGTTTCATTTTCTACCATAGCCTTGAATATTTTGAACTTTTCAAGTGCTTCTGATTTCTCTTTTAGGAAATTCACCCACATCATCTAGGGGTGGTTATCAATTAGTAACATGAAATATCTATCACCTTGCAGACTCCTGATTCTTGCTGGTCCACATAGATCAATGTGTACCAAGTCCAACAATCTGGTAGAGGATTATTTCTTACTTTCAAAGGTGACTTTGTTCTACTTACCCAACTGACATTCTTTACATGAACTGTTAGTAGGTTTCACCAGTCTTGGAAGATCTCTTACAACTTGAGTGTTTCTTATCTTGATGATATTATCAAAATTTACATGACACACTCTCCTATGCCATAACCAACTCTGATCAATTTGAACAAATAAACAACTTTTGTCAGTACCAACCAAGTGGAAGATGTTTCCTTTTGTCTGAGTACTAGATACAATCTTAGTTCAAGAGCTTTCAAAGATCTTGCATTTTCCATTTTTGAAATGAAGATCATAGCCTTTGTCCACCAACTGTTGAACACTGAGAAGGTTATGCTTCAGATCTTCAACATATAGAACATCACTGGTTTTGTTCTTTCCATCAAAGGAAATAGTTCCTCTACCTCTGATTCTGCCAGCAGAATTATCACCAAATTTTACAATTCCTCCTTCATATCTTTCCAGATTTATGAACTTATTCTTGTCACTAGTCATATGGTGAGAGCATCCACTGTCAATGACCCATTCATCCTTTTCTTCAAATTGAGCAGCCAAATCCCTTTCTATCATTTTATGATTGATAGATTTAATGGACATTGGATCTTCTTCCTTGATGGTAATAAACACCCAGTCACTTTCAAATTTGTTCCCTATCTCAGATTCATCATATGTTATTCCTTCATCATCATCATCTTCTTGAACATAGTAACATTTCTTTTGGAATCTTGATCTATTAGGATTTGGCCTTAAAAATCTTTTTGGACATCTTGAGGTAAAATGACCAATCTTGTTACAGTTGAAACATTTGAAGGGTAATTTTCCTTCATACTTACCAGATCATCTTGGCAGCCTTTTTGCAATAAATGCTTCAAGTTGAGGAGCTTCTACCTCATCTTCTTCCATATATTTTCTTGCTTTTTCATACTATGATAATTTGTTTGAGGAACTTTCTCTTGGATCATACCTTTGTTTACCTTTTGTAGAGGCACTAGCTTTGAATGCAGATTCAGTCTTGGGAGGAGCATCTCCAAACTTAGCCAATTCAAATGTAGCTAACTTCCCAACCAATTGATCCCTTGTAATATTTGGTAAAGATATGAATTCCTCAATAGTAGTAACCTTGTGTTTGTAAGAAGGAGGTAAGGATCTGAGAACTTTGGCAACAATCTCATCTTCATCCAAAGTTCCACCAGCACATCTAATACCACAAACAAGCTCATTTACTTTTGGCATAAATCTAGTGATATTCTCATCTTCATTCATCTTCAGGTTTTCAAATTTTCCTTTCAGACTTTGTAGCTTGGCACATTTAACATATTTGTCTCCTTCATGTAGAATTTCCAACTTTGACCAAATTTCATATGCAATTTTTAAATCCATAACATTTGTCATCTCTGTATTAGATAAGGCACTTAGTAAGGCTTCTCTAGCTCAAAGATTATCTTCAGCATTTTTTATTTCATCTAGAGTTGTCGGACCATCCTTTGGAGGAATATAGTCGTTTATAGTCATGTTCCAATACTGAAATCTCATACATTGCAAGTGACATTCCATGCGACTTTTCCAAAGAGTGTAGTTTGTTCCATCAAACCTTAGACTATCCTTCTTGTAGGAAGACATCCTAGATCTCCTCAAGTGGTTAAGCTCTTTTAGAGGAACTTAACTCTGATACCAATTGTTGGTTTTAGAGAAGACAATTGAGAAGGGAGGGTGAATTAGTTGTCACCAAAACTTTTGTTCTTTAATTCTTAAAGCCTTCTTATATTCAATAGCTTAATAATGATTGAATCATGGAAGCATAATGCAATAACTCAAGAGCAGAAACACATTCAACACATATGACACCAAGATTTTAACATGGAAAACCTAGTTAAGGGAAAAACCATGGAGTGAATAACCCAAGATTGTATTCTCTATTAAAAGAATAAGAAGAAAAATGGCACTTGCCAATTAGGGCTCACTACTTGAGCACACTACTCACAAGAGGCCTACTACCTACAGGAGACACACTGTCTACAAAATAATATAAGTATTACATACTTGAATTAGAGAATAGCATCTTCATTATGCTTGAGACAGTTCCATTTAAGCTCAACACTTCTGCTCTACTTTTTGCTTCTCTCCTCTTTATCACTTTCTCATCATGACCCTTGGATACCTTTTGAGTGACTTCATAACTATTATTTATACATGACATCGACTTTGGAATGATCAACAAAGTCAGCACAACACATAATTTATTTTATTACAGAGCAATTACACAAATACAAGTTGACTTATTACAAAAACTTCATGCGCATCACTACCCTGTTGGCCACACATTTCTGGGACTTCAATCTTCTTTGAGGAACACGCCATGCTTCATAAAACATCTTCAAGATCATCCGCAATATGTGTAAAACATCCAGTCAGCCAAGATTAGGAAGAACACCATCACCTTAAAGTAAATCTTCAATTTTGAGCTAAATATTCAATGCGGACCGCCAACATGAACTGGACACAATCTAGAGACCCCCACAAGCTTGCCTGAATCACCAAGAACATCCACAGTCTGTCATCACTATCACATTAGAATAAATGCTTGCGGACTTCCAAACCATGAACCAATCGAGTTGTCAATTCACATTGGCTTCCCAAACATGCCACTAGATCTGTAGAACAAGATATTGCATTTTTGAATCTCACCAGACCTATTTGTCTCACTCTGTTACCTCTAAATAGCTGCCAGAATCAGTTTTACTTATATGGCCATAACTCCTTTAAATCTTCATACGGACCTCTCAAATCTTGACTGGATTATCTTTAGATACATATCTACAAACCCTTTGATGTGCATTCTCTAATCTTCATCTAGCTAGGATCTTCACTTCATAGAGCTTCACTGTCTTCACTGTTCTTCTCTATTTCTGACAGGACTAATTTCTCAATATCCTCAACACATAGCTCATCCAATACTTGACATTAATGCAACAGGAGTATGTTGACATCAATGACAACACCAGTTAGGCCCATAATTGCAACACCTATTTCATCCAGGTTTCCCTTGATTTTTGCCACCAAAAGACTTCTTCTCTCACTAATACTTCTAACAACTCTTTCTTCAAAGATTTCTCTGTTTCAAAACTTTCAACATCCATACCAAATTTTATAATTTTGGAGGCGACAATATTTAACTCCTGGTGAATTCTAATCTTTTCCTTGAAAATATTCTTGAAGTGATCTCAATTCCATTCCATTATTTTCTTCCTCAAATACTTTATTTTAGAAGCTAGCGAGTACATTCTTGAACCTTTCACAAAGGGAGCAGCCTGCTACTATTCTTGAATCAGGGGTATGAATTTTGGATCTCTTAGCTGAATATCCTAAAATTTAAAGTGTCTATCTTTAGGACTAGTTTCATCTCCTATATTGAGGCTTATTAAGAATGACCAGACCTAGAGAATGCTAGGATTTATGATCTGTGTTGCCAGTTATTTTGTATACATTGGCTAGTAATGAAGAATCTATCTATTCTTTTTGTTATCTTTAGAAAATCCTGCCTTCTATTTGTCCATCTATATTTTCCATTCTTAGGACAATAATCTATGAGATTGTTGTTCTCAATGCAAATTTTAAAATCCCTTTGAGTTGTTGAGTGATGTGAAATACCCCCCATCTTCTCAGATTCTTCCTTCACTACATTAAAATCCCCTCCTAGTATTATCTTTTCATTCTTATTTATCTTTAAAAGTTGGTTGACATGGTTCTGAAGGCACTGCTTTTAAGTTGTGCCAATTGCTGATACAATTAGGTAACCAAGTTGGCCTTGGTGGAGTCCAAGACATAAGTATTGTATATATATAGGAGTTAGTGGTTAGTCTATTGTAATTACATTGTGAATTGTGTTCTCAATGGAGATATTTCAAGGTTTTCTCCCTTGAATTATTTTATTATTCTAAATTATTATCAATTGTTTGTATTATATTTTTTATTATATTATTCTCTTGTGCATGTTATATCATTACATCTAGATTTTAGACTAAATATGTTTAAAATCCAAAAGTCTATGTGAAACCAAAAAAATTGTGAATCCACCTTTAAATCAAATAAAGGGACTAAACTAGCCTTATGCAAGAACATTGAAAAGTATTGGAGGAAGGGACTTTAGACTAAGGTTAGATGTTCATGAAAATCCTACGAATTGAATGAATGAATAAAAACAAGAGAATGTTGCAAAGACGTGGAAAGGAAAAGGATGTGGGGAAGTGGAGGATGTCTAGAGATCCATGTTGGGTCCACAACTTTTAAAAAATGTGTATATGCAAAGAAGTGGAGGACAAAGTGACTTTTGACAAAGTCTCGATGGGAACAAGAGGTCTACAAATGTAGTTTTGTAAAAGTGAAGGGAGTTTTGTAGGGATCAAAGGGATGGACAAACTTCAGAGAAAAGGTCAAAAATCCTAAAGTCCACAAGAATTCTACACTTTACATGAGGATAACTTAGAGTGTTTGAATTAGAAATTTTCTAATCATTTTAAAGTGTAAGTTCATGCCAAACCCACCAAAGGTTTAAACATTACGACTTTAATTGTTTCGTTTAGACTTTCAATTTGACCGACTTTTACTTGACCTTTCAGTGGAGCAAAAATAAAACAACCAAGGCTAAGCAATAGTGCACTAGAAAAGGCAAGGAAAAGACATTACAAATCGATCATAAGGGACAAGACATTATCTCTAATAGAATATCAATAAGGACCCTATAGGAGACAAGACCAAATTGGAAGGATTAGAAACACACTAAGGTCCTCCTCAAAAAGAATGATACACAAAATCCAGCATAGGAGGACAAACAAAAAAGGCCCCCCCTTAGTTTCAAGAGAAATTAGGGAAATGTTGTAAACAACATAAACAATATCTTTAGTTGTGGAAATGTCTATAAATAATACTTTTATCTTTTTATCATCTATTTAGTTATGTGTTTGTGTATTTGTAGTAGTTTAAATATATATTATCATTTAATTATGCTTTTTATCATCTATTTAGTTATGTGTTTGTGTATTTGTAGTAGTTTAAATACATATTATCATTTAATTATGCAAGCGGCTTTTGCAATGTTAGCAAAGAATAGGGCATCATGTTTGACTATGTATATAAAAACTAAAACACAGCCAACACATATTATAAAAATACTAAAACTATAAAATTAAACTTTTAGAAAGTAACATATAAGTATATCATATTTACAAAAGTAGAAGCAAAATAAAATAATGACTAAATAATGAGCCATGGTCTTTTTAAAGTAAAATTTAAATATATATGTTCACGTAGTAAATAAAATAACAAAATAATTTCTTTTAACATCATATTTAAATATATATGTTCACGTAGTAAATAAAATAACAAAATAATTTCTTTTAATATCATATCAACTGAATTCATTGGGGTTTGTAACCCCCTCCAAATGTGTCATTTGTGTGGTTGTCATGAAGAGACAATAGACCACTTGCTGCTAAATTGTCTCTTTTCATTGAAGTTATAGCAATGGTTGTGTGCAAAGTTAGGATGGAGAGAGGTTCTCGCTAAAGACATTTTGTCTCGTTTCAATTCTTGGTGAATAATTAAGAAAGGAATACTTGTCCTATATTGGTAAAGCTTAATCAGCCGTTGTAAAACAACCAGCTGGTCGAAATCTTATCGATTGATTAATTTCTGACAATTCGAATGACTCTAAACATGGTTGAACAGGTCAAAAGTAATCAGCCCTTCTACAATCGTTTGGGACATTTGAAAGGTGAGTAACTTTGAGGATTTTTCAAGAAAAACTAATGGAAGATGAAAGTTTACAATGCAAGGTGGACATGGCCTTTTGAAGAGTTTGTAAATTCCAAATTACTCTCATAATCAGATTACTCTCATAATCATATGGCAATAAAGATTTCACTTCTCCATACAATGAAATTTTGGAAAGGTATCAAACTCCTTTCAGAGTTGGATCCAATGGAATAAACAAGAAAAATACCTTCACAACAACTCTGAATGGATTCTACCTCTTAAAAATGGGTCAAATTGTATGTTAACTGAACCTCTAAAGGGATCCGGGGCATACCTAGTGTTGGTTGTATAGTAAGAAATGAAATAGACAAATTGATGCATTGAAAAAGCTTTTACCTAGTAGAAAGAAGGAAGTGGAAGCACACCCGTTGGAGCTAGACCTAAGATATGTATCGTTAACAATTTTTTGCATGTGCAAGTGGAAGGGGACTCAATTATCAACGCTCTCGGGAAAAGGTGACTCCAAATGAGAAACTGAGCAATATAATGAACGCGGCATCGCCTCTCTTAGAATCCTTTACAGAATTTGTAGTGCATCACATATATAGAAAAAGAAATCAAGAGGAGGACCAATCAGCAAATTCTTCAATCACTAGTCACGAGGAAATGATCATCAGATTCTAGGCAGACACATGGTTCGAGCTCGAGGCAAGATTAGCAAGCTACTTCAAAATCATCGGGATAAGTCATGGAGGAAGAGGCGGAGGCCCTGGACTTAGCAGCTGTTCTGTATAGGCATAAGCTATTTTTTCACATGCAAATGTATGTCGTTTTCAATGTTTTCAAGATTGAGATAGATCTGACACAGAACACGGTAGGATTTTTGGTACTTCCGATGCTCACTCGCCTTGGATTTATACCTGGTATTTCAATGGACAGTGGCACTAGCAAATATAAGATCACATTGTGGCCCTAGCAAGTAGCATCTCTAAATCTAAGGGTATTTCTGGCTCATTGGGACTAGGAAGTGCCAAGTGGTGAAGAGCTCAATTATGGGAAATTCAAAAGAAACATTCATCATCGTTTCCCACTAACTGAAGGTGCAATTAGAAAGGCGCTAGGGTTACATGGCTGGAATATTACCCTTAATCATTGAAATGAATGATATTTAAATAAAGTGGGAAGGAAATGTAGAACTCACCAGAAATAGAATTTTCTAAAATCTATTTTTCCATTTTTCAATAAACATTAGAAATCTAAAAAATTATTATAAATCTGGTAAGAGATGAAGGATAAGGGTGTTGGCTGGAGCGGATATTAATGAGATCTACCTACCTCAAAGGAAGATAGAAGAAGCGTTAGCAAATTATGACGAAGAGAATGGCGAGGCGGATATTGGCGGGATCTTCCCTAGCCCTATGCTTGAGTTGTCACTAGAAGCTTTGGAAACTCTTTAACAAAGCCAAGATAATGCCTGATTGTGGGAAGCTTGGACAATTTTCACTCAACTGTTTCTAAAGGGAATGTATTCGAGGAAATAGACAAGAGATACTGTCTGCGCCATAGGTTTCCTTTTGCAGAATGCAACTATTGTAGGACAAAAGGAGGAACAACTGAAGGTAAAGAAAGGAGATGGCTAGGCAGACAACAGATTCTAGTTCCAGTGATAACAACTAATAGGTTAAGGAATGTTTTCAGTTTTTTTTTATGCTTTGCACTCTATTTGTATTCGGCACTTCTACTCCCCTTGCTTCTATACAAGTCTAATTTTGAAATTAATACAATGGGACAATTTAATAATAATAGCAAATTTAAAATAAAATAATGGGTAAGTAAATAAAATATTTTTTTAGGTTGATTTTTTTTAATTTTTTAAATAAATGTATTTAAGATATCTATAATAGTATTTTATTAAATATCCTAAGAATTATTATAACTATCTAATATAATATTATAATAAACGTTAGTTATATTAAATTATAATATATTATAAAATAATTATTATATATAAGTTAGATATATTATTATAATATATTATATAATAATTATAATTATATATAATTTTTAAGGTTTGAATGAATGTTAGATATAGAATTCTCATTTTGTTTAGGGATTGGGTTAGTATTAGGCTTATAAATAGAGTTAAATATAGGGTTACACTTATAAATCAATACTAAATGTAATCTTCTTGTTATGGTTATTATAACTATGGTTTGGATTAGAATTACGTCTATCCTTAAAATTAGGGTTACAAATAGGGTTATGATTACAATTAGGGATTGGATCATGGTTAGAATTAGGTTTCAGGTTAGAATTAGGGTTATGATTATGTTTATAAATCTCATTACATTTAATCTTTTATTCACGTACCAAATTATGGTTTGGGTTAGGGTTTCATGTACGGTTAGGGTTATAGTTAGGATTCATATTAGTGTTAAGGTTAGCATATTTATCTTTATAGAAATATATGCTAATTCAACCTTAATTTTAAATCTAACCCTAACCCTAATTATAATCCTAACCCAATTTGTAACCCTTTATAATTTTAATTGAAATTGTAATACTAATTCCTATAATTTAATTAAACATTTAGCATTCAAATTTAGGACTTGATGTTTAGGGGGCTCATTACTTAAGGAGGGTTCAACATTTAGGGTATTTAGGGTTTAAGCTTCACATTGAAGGTCTAAATTTTAACTTTACAAGTTCAACTTTCAATGTTATAATATTGATATTGAATGGTCTATATTGACTACTTATTGTTTCATGTTCAAATTAAGTTGAACATTTATTTGTTGTAATGTAGGAAAAGAGGAAAGATGGGTTTTTGTTAATTGTTTTATTAGATCCTCCTTTCGCCACTTACATTCAAGGACATTTAACCGAGTCGAATCACAACTTCTGCAAGAGGACTCAACTATAGGTTGGTTGTCACTTGGAATGATAGAGAAATTTGGAATTGATTGATTAATGTGTTGATTTTAGTTCGATTTAGCTTAAAACCCTAATTATACAAAATTGTAAACAAACAAATGTAACTTGATAAATATTTCTATAGAAATAGACTAAATACAGATCAGATACATACATGATTTTGAATTTTGGAATATGGAAAAGTCGAGGGCTAAATAGTGGGTGCCCCAGCCCAAGATGTTTTTTCAGAGGGTTTCAGTATCTTTTCCATCATTGACTGCAACCACTTCAGATATTCTCCATGACATGAAATTGAGGGGCAAAATAGTGGCCACCCAAGCCCTTCTTGAGCTATTTGCTACATTTTTCTTCAGATCCTAACTCCTTATGCTCTGCAACAATCCTCTGCAATTTCACTCTTAGAGATTTGACACTTGTCACCTTCAATCACAAGAGAGGGGTTGAGGCATGTGGTGTTTGGGAGCTTACCTTGATCAAGCCCTAGAATGGCATTCAAGCCTTCCAACACCATTGTTAGATAGAGAGTTCATGTCCTTGTAGGATAGAGGCAAAAAACAAATTGATAAATGCTTGATTGAAGCACAAATAGATATCACCTCAGAGGTGTAGCTCTGAAGTAGATGAAGATCTTTCACAACATGAGAAGATGAAGCTAAATTTGTAACAATAAACAGAACAACACAATTCTGCTCTACCACAATGAATACCTTGAATGCTCTAAAATCATAAGTTTGCCAGTTACATGGTTATGCATGTTATGTAGTTATAGTTGGTAACAAGCGGTTATATAGTTATAGTTATATCAACTGTAATTCTTGTGTATAAATGCTTCTTTAGTCCATTGAATAAAGCAATCAAGCATTTTATTGTTTTAGAAACAACATGCTATAGTAAGATTCAATCACATATAATGAGTCAAATACATCAATAGACATTTAATCCTTAATTTATAATCCTTATATCTCCTTATATATATTTATATTCAATAACAGATACAAATGGTGGGTCTAAGTCTCTGCTCTATATGTTATATATCTTACATCTCTCACTTATGCTTACTCTATTACATGTCTTTATACAATATAATGTAATAGGGACATACCCCTTAAAAAACATCCTTAACTCTATCAACCATGTCGACCTTATGCTTTGCACTCCCTTTGTGGTGACTTGTGGTAGATTTTACTCTCTGCCCTATTTCCTGTCAACATAATCCCCCCTTTTTGAAAGTATGTTGTGTCCTCAAGACATGCAGAGCTAGTTGCTAGGAAGGATGTTTTTGTATATGATCTTTAGTTGTACTAGGGTAGTGTCCCACTAGCTTTCAACTTATTGTAGTATTTGAGTGCAGCCCTTTGTTTGGATATGTGTTGTTTGTGCTTCTACAAGGCTAGTAGAGATTCGTATCTATTGTGCAATTTTCTTTGCTTCCCCCAATATTCTAGTTAGATGTGCTAGATGCAAGCTTGTAAACTCCCTTAGCTGCTTGATTTATGCCTTGTTATATTCTCTTTGATCTTGCAGTTGTTGGATCTATGTGTGTATGGCCTCTACTTGTACCCTAACTGACCCATTCATATCTTTCATTAGGTCAGAGTTGCTTCCTACCTATACTATTTGTTCCTCCAACTGATAAAATTGATCCTTAATTCTCTTGGTTGTTGTTTTCCATTGTATGTAGAACTGATACATGATGTTCGCATCATTTATAGTTTATTATAGAGTGCTTATGTGAATCTCCAATGCAGTGTGGGCTATGACACACTTATTCTTGGCATCGTCCATTCTATTTTTGATCATCTCTGTAGTGACTTGCTACCTTACTATTGTCTCTTGGTATTTCATCCCCACTTGTAAACTATCCACTAGTTGCTTAATCGATTGTGGTAGTGGAAACATTATATCTCTTCTTGCATTTGGTATCTGATTTTGTATTGTTGGTATGGCTTCATGTAGCTGCTCTGTACTATCCATATGCTATTGTAAAATCTCCTACCTTATAGTGGCATGAAAGATATCTCCTAATTAAAGTTTTTGATTAGGAGAGATCTCCGATAAGCTCACCTGTGACCCCAATAATGGTAGTTGGAGAAATTGCAGTGTGGGCACAGGTTGTATTTGCTTTTGTTGTGCCAAGAAGTCCTTCACATATTGAACAAGGAGAAGGATTAGAGAAACATCAACAATCATCTCCAACAAGGAGTTGTGTTTATTTTACTATTTTCTCTTTATCTTTCATAGTTTGTTCCATGAGACTATCTACTCTCTTATTTGTTCTCATTTATTTGGCTTGTATTTTTGCCAATGTCTCTTCTTTCTCCACATATATATTTGGATCCATCTTTTCTAGGGCCTCTTTTCATAATTGTTCTTCAAGCTCTAGTGCTCTTTCTCTTTTCTTTCTTAAAGCATCTGTAAGATCTTCCAGAAAGCTATCTATTATCTCTTATATGGTCTTTTTGAACCTTTGAATATACCTTATCTTTGCTTGAACTATTACTTCTTGATTTGTTGAACCCACCTAAGCATACATATCTTCTACTTGTTGAAACATTCCATGATAGATAATGGCATTGGTGAGGGTATTTACATCCATCAGAGGTTCTTCTTCTATACTTTTTGTTTCCCCTTTCTATACTATGCTTGATTTAGTACTTCTTGTTACTTTATTCTATGGGGGTTGTTGTACATCCTCCTCTTTTTCCTCAGCTTCCTCCTCACTTCTAGAGATTGATATTATTTTTCTTTTTGCTCATTGCTTCTTCCTAGTTGGTTATTTCCCCTTTCTCTCCCCACTCATTTGTATCAAGATTTCTGATATCTCTTGTATATCTAGGTCTTTTTGCATAGGTTGTGGAGTGGATACTGATTGTACTTGTGAATATGATGATGGCCTTGTTGTAGTTTGTGTGCTAGGAGTGGAGTGTAATATCCTTGACCTCTACATTTATGCTATTGATATATGTGCTAATTTGTGGTACCATGATACTGGGTTGTGTTGAGGAGGTGGGTTTCTATACTTCCTTTGATGAAATACCTAATTTTTCATGCAATTTGTCTTCTTTTCTACTTTCTCTTCTACCTCCCTCTATTGTTTATCCATTACTTCTCTATATGTGTCAACCATTTCCGCATTAGGATCTTTAGGTTATTTTAGTAGGTTAGAAACATATGATTCTACTTCTTCTACAATTATCTCATATGGGAGCTTTGATATCTAGGAGGTCCTTGGCTCCACTATCTCCATTAGCGTGTAGTATTTGTCTACCAAAAAGACTATATCTTTTATATAATTTTTGACTATATTGTAAGGAATTTTTTCACTATTCGGCATTTGTTGCTGCAGGGCATTGAAGAACCTACAATATGTAGCACTATAAGACTTCTTGTCGTTAAAATTTTTCCCATGTTGTGTAATTTGTGTTACAACTAAGATGTTTGTTTGCAAGACCTTGCTAGAAAAATTGAGTAGGGTATTCATAAAATAAATTGCAAGGCATATTATAAGGGAGCCATACCATAAATTATAGTTTGAGTTCTTCGTCTTTTGTAGATTTTCTAGTAGTTGTTCCTGAAGTACTTCACATAGGTCAAAATCCTTCCTCTCAATGACCATCTAGTATGTAGTATGGATTGCTATCGCGATTGTAGAATTCTCTTGGTTGGCATAATATTTTTTATAGGCTAATTACCATTGTCGCATATCTTATCTAGGGTTTGTGATTTCTTTTACATTCAATATCCTTCCATCATATGTGGCTACTATTAGCTCTATAACTTTATCATTTTTTATTGCCATCTTCAAGGGTATATCCCTTGTCGCACTTAACCCTGTCATGATTGAATAACTTGTTTAGTGATTCTATATGGTTTCTCTAGGCAGATAAACTCATTATAAATATGGCTTAACACTAGTTTGACCCAGTCATGTTCCATGCAAAAGTCTAGGAAATCCTTTCAGATACCTAACTTCTTCTCTACTTCAAGGTATTAGGGTAAATAATGGCTTTAAACTAGTTGAAGTAGCTACCTCCAATGTTCCTCAAACTTTTTATGATCAATTTTGGATATGGTTGCATGTATGTATTTGTAGATGCACTTTGTATAAATTACATCTAGTGGTATTGCAAAGAAAGGCCCCTCCTTGTCTACTTCCATGGCCTTGTACGGATACTTCTTATATTTGGGTCATGGCTTCTCCAAAATATTAGCTAACATGGGAATGGTCATTTTCACAGTAGTAGCACCAAGAGTTTTGTTTTCCTTTTTGCAGACTATTATTAGCTCATGGTGTTTGTAAAACTCCAAAGTAGTGAAATGTTGATACAACTAGATCATATATAGTTTGGTGATTATGTTGTTTAGCATTTAATGCATGTGGTTATTTATCTTTTCTTGCATTTTTGTAGCCATTAGGTTTTGCACGACTTTCTTTTTCAATGGTATTCTATTTTTCCTATGCTATAATATTTTACATATAATTCAACTTATGAAATTTCATGGGTTATTTACTTATTCTACATGCTAGTGATACTATTTTAGATGGGCTACATTTACATACCCTATTAGGGTTTTTCTGTCTATGGACCTAAGTCTTACCACTCCTGACTTGCCAATTTCATGTATGTAATAAGGTTCTTACCATCTTACCTTCAACTTACCTTACTTTTTGAATTTTCTATCATAGAGAAATACTAGGTCTCCTTCTTTGAATATTTTCAACTATAAGTTCCTATGGTGCCAGGCTTTCTACCTTTTCCTTTCCATGTTTTGATTATAAACTTCAATGACTCTATTCTCATCCAATTTTTCTAGGTCATCAATTCTCTTTACTAGTGGATCTTCCTCATTCAACCACATGGTTAATGCAGTGTGGAAGTTAGGGATTAGGCAATTCATAGCTACAGTTGCATCCATTATGTTTACTAGTTTGAATGGTGTGAACTTAGTTTCTCTCTTATATGAGGTACGTTATGCCCAAAGTACCACAAATATCTTTATATCCTAGTATTCCCTATTCCCATCACACATCTTAGTTAAGGTTGTACCAATTATAATATTTAAGGCCTCACTTACTCTATTTGCCTATGGATGATAAGGTAAACTTCTATTATGTGTGATTATAAAACTTTGTAATAGTTTCACAGTTACATTATTTACAAAGTGTTTTCCTTGATCACTTGTTATGGTTAATAGACATCTGAATATTTTTATAATATTCTCATATAACAACCTTGCAATAGTTTTCATTGTGTAGTCTTGGGTAGGTTCTTCTTCTATCTATTTAGTGAGATATTCCACTCCTATTATGATAAATCTTACCTTGGAATTTTTTTGAGGGGATCTATGGGGCCTATGAAGTCAATTGACCATTTCTCAAATGGTATATGAGCTAGTACTAGTTTTAGAGGCATCTCATTTCTTGTGGTAGGTTTCCCTACTCTTTGGAATATATCAAATTTTTTTTGCATATTCTTTAGCATCTTTATGTATTTTAGGCCACCATAACCCTGCCAATTTAACTCTCTTTGTTGTAGTTTCACCATGGTCATGTCCTCCAAAGATTCCTTCATGGGATTCCCTTAGAATTTAGATTTCTTCTCATGCTTATATATAACTATTCGCATAATGTCATCTTTTCCTATAATGTGTAATTCCCCCTCTATCAATGTGTAAGGAAGATCCATCTGCATCACGGTTTGTTTATCTTGTAATGATATTTCTGGTGGAAATTTTCTTGTAGAGAGTAGGCTAGCTATATCATGCAATTATTCAAGTAGTACATTTACCCTCAATAGATGTGTGCCATGAATTTCTTCTTCTTGCTTGTTGTGTTCCTCTCCTATCTCAATTTTCAGCAAATAGTTTTGCCCTTGATTAATCTTTCCTAGCTTTACCATTATCTTAAAATAAAATACCTGAAAAAGGAGTAGCTATCGGTATATTATTCCCTGAGTGAAAGGTATGTTTAATAAGTACTTCAAGGGTTCATGATAAATAAAGAAGCTTAATGGAGTTGACAATAAGTAATGTCTAAATTTAGGTAGGGCATACACCATTTCAAGGGCTTCCCTCTTTGTGGTCATATACTTTTTCTCTACCTTAGATAACTTTCTTCTAGCAAAAACTATGGGGTAGTCTTTTGATGAGGGGGCTACGCCACCCAAAACTCACACATTAAACAACAATAGAGATTCCCACAAAAAATGTGAAGAATGAAATGAAGTAACTTTTATTTCTTTAGTAAAATGGAGTACAAAATGTAGTATTACATTCTACAACAACATGGGCTATTTTACAATAGAGAAAATCCTACTCTATCAAAGATTTCTACAATTTAGAGCCACAACTGCACATATGAAATTGTCCCCCATAACCTTTTTGTTTCCCCTTTTTATTTGGCAGAAATAACTTGCATGACACTTCTCCACTACCTTCCCAAGCATTCTATAAAGTGTAACTCCCCTTTTTAGGCATCAAGTCCAGCTCTCTATTTCCCACCCAAGAAATTGGCAATTTAAAAATTTTAAAGTTTTTAAAATTTTGTAACACAAATTCTAGGGGCCCTAATGTTTATACCAAGTGTCTGGTTGACAAACATAACCAAGCTTTGGAAATCTCGTGAAGAGGTCTACAACATACAAAATCATCTAAAGATAATTTTTTCCACTTTTCAAAACCCAATGTGGATTCTAAAGGCCTCAAATTCAAATATGAAGTTCATTAGGAGTAATTTTTCAAGACAAAAGCTTTAATATCTCTCAAACTATAAATATATTCATGACTTCTTCACCATTCACTTATTTTTACAATTCTTCTTCTTGGGGTAAATTTTTAGAAAACAACTTCAAATATTTTTGGGTGATACAAGATTGCCCTTACACCACTTGATGCTCCTTCATCATATTGAAATATGGTAGGGTAAAATGCAAATTGCTACACCATCATGGTACAACAATATTAAAACATAAAATAATATATTAATGTCATTCAGATGATTTTCACATTGCATTACATTGGCTTTATAAAAGCCTCTTCCCTTTAACTATTTGATGACTACCTACATAACCTCCATACGGGAATGTAACTCCCACAAACTAACTATTTCTTTATTTACTAACATTTATTTAATATACATAAACTAACCTATAAATTTAACAATGTAATACCATTGTTACTATGACTATTATGCCAACACATCAAACACCTAGGGTAATTTGAGAAGTGACCTTATCACATCTTAGGTGTTTGAGGAAAACCAAGATAGTCAACCTCTGCCTTAGACAACTAGGAACAATCTTCAACATGCCTTCCTTTCCACTTAACTAGATGTTCTTCATATTGCCTATTCTAGGTACTTCTAATCACATGGCTATCCAAGATTTCTTGTATCTCCTCCTTTGAAGTAGATTCTAAGATACTCTACTATTCTTTTGTTGGTCCATTCTCTCTTCCACCTTCATGATACTCTGTTAAATAAACAATTTTGAACACAGGGAAAATATTGATTCCACTCAGCAACTCTACCTCATATGCATTTCTTGAATCATGCTTCTTCAAGATCCTATATGGTCCAAATTTCTTCATCTTTAACTTACTATACATTCCCACAGGATGCCTTTCCTTCCTCAGGTGAACCTTAACTTCATCTCCAACCTTGAACTCCTTAAATCTTCTCTTTTGATTAGTAGCCTTGTATTATTAATTCATCTTATTGATATGCCTTCATAGCTACTCATGCAAGTTCTTTATGTGTTGCAAACAAAGTCTTCAACATCAAAAATGCCATTTGGAATGGAGATCTACCATTACTTCTATTGATGGAATTGTTGTATGTGAACTCTATTTTTGGTAACATCAAATCCCATCCATTGGGCTTATCTCTTACCAAGCATCTCAGTAGATTGCCTAAACTCCTATTCACCACCTCTGTCTATCCATCACTCTACAGATGATGTGCAAAATTGAAATTCAAATTAGTCTTCAAATTCTTCCATAAATTCCTCCAAAAATACCCAACAAACATGGTATCTCAATCTGAAACTATGCTTTTTGGTAGACCATGTAGTCATACCACCTCTCTAAAAAATAATTTTGCAACATGAATAACATCACTAGTGTTATGGCATGGAATGAAGTATACCATATGTTAGGTCTCAAAAATGCAAGTTGCTAATCCTAAGAGGATGCCAGGCTCTATGTTTGGATTTGCAACGTTTTTGAACTAACTTGACGAAATCAACCTTCAAGGTTTGATGATTTCCTACACTTTAGGTCCTACTACACCTAGGTGGGTGAACCTTGAAATATTAAAGCAGTATGAGTGTGGATGAGTGGACTAACTAGATCTATCTACAATGGCATAGGATGTAAGATAGATGAAAAAGCTGACTAATTAATTCTATGTATAATGTTTAATAAATGATTGGTGGAAGTTGTATAAGCAATATCAAGGTAAAAGGGTTTTAAATAATGAGTTGAATGAGACCAGTGCCTTGTTGGGTAACAGAGTCAATTTGAAGGACCTAGACCAGTAGTTTCTTAATGGTAATAATTCTAATTGCTTGGCACAGCTTTGGTTTATAGCTTGTATAAACGTGCAGGAAAGTGATTGACAAACTCTTCTTAGCAATCCAACCAATATAATCAATTATCTTATAATTCACCAGAAGGTATTTTAATCCTTACTTGAAGGAACCAAATGAAATGAATGGGCAAGATTAACAGATAATATTTTCTGGAGACAGAATGGTAATCCTAATTATATGGCTCTACTTAGTAATCCCAACTTACTACTTCCAAGTTACTGCGACTAAATTAGAAGGGTTTAATTCCTCAGATGGACACCAACCAAATTAATCACACAGATACAGCAAATGTGTAGTGACAGATCAACTATAAACTTGATATCTTAATCTGAATAACAAGGAAATGCAGAAATGGAGACAGCCACACAATTGAATATTTTCAACAAACAACTGATACCAAGATAGAAACACTGAATCAGAGAACTTCAAACTTCTTCTTCAAATAAAATATGCAACATAGTCACTTTGAGACATTGTATATTATGTATATATGAAAATATCTTCTACTGCTGATCATTTTTCAGCATCGATTGTTTAAACTTATATAGATATTTTCATGAAGAGATACAACTCTTCAATAAGTCTCTTGGGAATTTAACCAACATAAACAATAATTGCATAAGCTTAATTAGGCTCTATTTAGCCATAAATAGACTTTTTCCAGATGATCTAAATACTCCTGCTCACGGTGAGAATCAGTAAGATCAACTGCGCTCCTGGTGATTATATCAAGGGTGACCATTTCCTCCAATTGTTTTCCCGACGCTATGTAATGTCATATTTTAAGTGGGCAAGACCATCGGCATGACTTCCTTCATCGCCAAGGTTTTTAGATCTCTCTGTGATATAGCGAGTCCCACCGATATGATTTGCTTATCGGGAAGATTGAGACTATCGGGATAATAAAATATTGTTCTCCCAATCTTTATTGTCTCGCCGATAGTTATCTTCATGTATGGACTTTTATCTTTGTCGGAATGACATTCACTATCGGGATAGCTTTCTCAAGATATCCCGATCCAAATCATCTCCTCGATGACCCTTTTCATATCCTTCATCGGGCAAAGTTTAGTAAAGTGTCACCGACACCTTTTGATCGCCGTGACTTGTGAATCAGCAAGACCTGGCTCTTTTGTTCCGATATGTCAAGTTATCCCGATAGAGGTGTATCGCTGTGAGTCTCGCCGATGGCTTTCTTATCGCCAAGACTCTTAATCATCGGAGGCTTACTTGTTTTCTATCCCGATAGCTTATCTCTCGCCGATGGCTATTTGTTTCGTTACCCCTGCATGTTGTTCGGTGAAACTCTTGCCGAAATGCTTTATCGGTATGATATATACCGTCGGGGCATCTTTTAAAAAGTCATCCGATAGATATCTGTCATACCGATCGGTATGACCATTTACCTTTCTTGCCGATGTAAAGTCATCGGTATTACTTACTCCATTGGTGACTTCCACAATTCTTCTTCCGATCTCTATTTTCATGCCGATGGTTGTTTTCAAACGATTCCTTATGTATCGGTGTAAGCAACACAATCTCTTGCCGATGGATTGATTTTGATGAAATTTAGCACTGGTCATCCATAGACATCTCGTGAGATACAAATTTTTTTTATTATGGTCTTTTTTGGGATATTCTTTAGGATTTATTCAAATATTATGGAGTAAGGAGATAGTAAAAATTTCAAATTTTTACTGTGCTAATAGTGGCTCTGTCTGGGATGTATACTCCCTATGAGTATAACAAGGATCCAGATCTCCTGGGGAAGTAGACCACATATTTTATTATTTTGGGGTGAGGTTTTATGAAACTGGGAAAAGGAAAGGAACAAATGATGGGGAGCGGGAATGATTCCTAGACTACTGTGCATGGAATAAGATATTTTTGAGCATTATTTGAATGTTGTCCATGCACTGGCAACACTCAATTCTCTTTGTACATGTTTATGAAAAGAACTGCTTCAAGTATTGCCCATGTACAGGCAATTCCTGCTCCTCTCCTGACATATTCTGTACATAGTAAGAATCATCACCTCCCTTGCCAGTGATAACAAAAGGACCCAACCACAGGGCTTCAAATTTTCCATGTTTTCCTTTGTCCTGACATCTTGCATTCCACATTAGTACCAGATCATTTATTTCAAACTTTCTTTCTTTGGCCTTCTTGTCAAAGAGATATTTTACTTGTGATTGTAATTTAATATTCTGTCTCTGAGCTATTCTTCTTGTTTCATCAAGCTCTGCCAATTGTTCCAACCTTTCCTCCATTGGTTCAGGGATATTCAAGTCTTCCTGGAGAATGAATTTGTATACTGGTATAAGATTTTCCAATGGTAATCTTGCTTGGGTTCCATATACCAATTCATAAGGGGATCTTCCAATTGCCCTTTTTATAGTAATCCTGTCAGCCCATACTGCCATTCTTAATTTTGAATCCCAAGCCTTCTTATTTCTATCCAACATTGTTTTTATGATTTTCAACAGGCTCTTATTACTTGATTCAGCTTGTCCATTGGCCTGTGGATGGTAAGGAGCAGCATAAGAAACAGTGATACCATGTGTGGTGCAAAAACCTTTGAATTCATCAGATCTAAAACACATCCCATTATCGGTAATCAATCTTATAGGAGTACCAAATCTGCATATAATGTTATCCATTAGAAAATTTATCACAAATTTGCTTGTAGCCTATCTGGTTGGGATTGCTTCCACCCATTTTGTAAAGTAATCAGTAGCCACTAAAATCCATCGGTGCCCCCCACTCGATTTCTCTAAAATTTCACCTATAAAATCAACACCCCACTGATAAAATGGAGCCTCAACTTGCATAGGTTTTAAGGGTAGTGCTCCCTGATACTTTAACTTCCCTGAGAACTTTTGGCATGCTTCACACTTTCTAGTGTACTGGTATGAATCGTTAAAGACTTTAGGCCAATAGTACCCTGCCCTCAGGATCTTGTGGGCTGTGGTTTTTGCTGAGAAATGTCCTCCGCACATGCCTTCATGCAACTCCTTCATAATATGTTTTGATTGATATTCATCCAAGCATAATAGTAGAACCCCATCTCTATTTTTCCAATAGAGATCCCCACCAATGAGTACATATTTTGAAGCTTGTAGTTTGAGTGTCCTTCTTTTGTTATCATCATATCCTTCAGGACACTTCATATATTTTAGATAATATACTATATCAGTATACCATGGAGTGTGTTCAATACTGGTACTTGCATCAACATTACATATCTGGGAAGCTTCTAGATTACTTTCAGCCATCAATTTGGCAAGACCCTGTCCTCTTACTAATTTAGTGATTTGGATTTCAATGTTGAATTCCTGAATCCTATTAATCCACCTACATCTCCTACCGATGACCTCAGTTTGGATCAGTACATCCTTCATTGCAGCATTAGGGACATATGCTATGATTTTAGCCCCCACCAAATATGGTCTAAAATTTTTTACTGCTTTTACCAATGCATATGCCTGCTTTTCAATAATGTCATACTTCAACTCTGCATTCTGAAGGGACTTGCTAAAGAAAGAGATAGGCTGTTCATATCCATCATTGTTTTTCTGCAACAACACTGCTGCTACTGTATGATACGAAGCAAATGAAAAAAGTTGGAACGGTTTACCGAAGTCAGGGGATATTAAGACTGGAGCTTGCTTAATGGCCTCCTTAATGTTACCAAATGCTTCCACTGTTTCTGTTGTCCATTTCATATCTGAGTTCTTCCTCAGCATTCTTGATATAGGACAAACAATCTCTGCGAAATTTGGTATAAATCTTCTGACAAAATTTATCTGACCAAAAAATGATTGTATAGCTTTTACATTTTTTGGAATAGGGACATGATCAATTGCTTTCACCCTTTCAGGATCTATTTTAACTCCTTCCTTCGAGACTATATGCCCAAGCAATTTTCCTTCAGTTACTGCAAAATGGCATTTTTTAGGATTCAATGATATTCCATATTCTAGGGCTTTGACAAATATCTGTTCTAGATGTGTGCAATGATCTTCAGCCCTTTTTGAATATGTTGTTAAGTCATCTTGATATACTATCATAATCTTATTGATCAATTCAGCAAAAGCTACATCCATCGCTCTTTGAAATGTTGCCCCAGCATTAGTCAATCCAAATGGCATTCTCAAGTATACATATGTTCCCCACGGAGTGGTGAATGCCGTCTTAAATTGTTCAGACTCCTTAACCTTTACCTGATTGTAGCCGGAGAAACCATCCATCATGGATAGCAATTCACATCCAGTAACTTTCTGCAATATCGCCTCCATATTGGGAAGAGGATAATTATCTTTGAGGGAAGATTTATTCAGGTTTCTGAAATCCACACATAGTCTAATGTCACCATTCTTTTTCCTGACAGGTACTAAGTTTGAGACCCAGGAAGAATGTCTAATAGGTTTGATTATAGCTCCATCCCTTAACTTTGTAAGTTCCTCTAGCATTTTTGGAGCCAATGTAGGATTAATCGGCCTTTGTTTCTGTCTGAATGGTTTTGCATCTGGCTTGAGTGGTATCTCATGTTGAAATAAATCCTCTCTATATGCCTTTAAGTCATCATATGACCAAGCAAACACATGCCTGTACTTCCTAAGTAGATTGATGATTCTACTTCTGATTTTCTGGTCAAGATTCCTTCCAATATATACATTTTTTGGGGTTGTCTGAGTCCCCAAATTCACTTCCTCAAGGTTCTCAGGTATCACTGGTGTTTCTTTCTTTTTGTATCTATCATGCCCATCAAATGCTTTTTCTAATGCAATAAGCCCTTTGGGTATCTTATTTGTCTTCAGTTGAACCACTTCTTGGCCAAAAAGGGTTTCTTTCCCATCGTGTTCCTCCACAAATGCACTGAAATCAATCTCTTGATTTTCATAATAATCAGCACAATGTAAGAAATTGATTATATCAGCATCGCTATCAAACACTTGCCAGTTCTGTATATTATCAGGGATGGTAGGTCTAGTTTTAAATTCTACTTCTGTGATCCCTCCTAATGTTACATCATCTCTCTTTAATGCAATGTTTGCTAAAAAGTCTTCCATGATGTTTTTAGACCTATCAACCCAGCTGATTGAAAAAGCATCAAATAATTCAACACTATCCCAAACTACATTTTTGTACTGTCTTGATCTTTTATTCTTAGATAAATATTTTTCTCTTACTTGGGAGATGACCAATTCAGAATCACCATAGGCAGCCAACTTTGTTATTTTGTATTTGGTGGCTATGTTTAGGCCAATGAGTAGGGCTTCATACTCAGCTACATTATTGGTGCATTCAAATGTCAATAAGAAAGAGTATTTGAACGTTTTACCTCCTGGTGAGATAAAAACTACTCCAGCCCCATTTCCTATCTTGCTGCATGCACCATCGAAATACATTTTCCACAAATCATTTTCTCTTTTCATAGATTTAGTGTGTATTGGGTTAGTGTTATGCAATTCTGGGGTAGTTTCTCCAACTTTGAAAACTCCTAAATCTGTGTCACAAAAGAAATTCACCTGATGCCGGTCCATTCTTTCTATAATATTGTCATACCTTGGTTCTCTGCACAACTTAATTTCCTTGTCACCTACTGGTATGGTGGCATATGATAGATCTAATTGAACATTGCCTTCTGCCATTGCAGCCCACTGCCTTGATAACAACATTCCATAATACGGTGGGATATCAACCACAGTGATGTCAATGTTATATGTTGCTTCAGGATGTGAAGCAAGTTTTATCTCTACATCTTTCATAATACCAACTACTGGAATAGATCTGTTATCCATTGCATAACACTGGCCATACGTAGTATCAACCCACATCCCCAATTCTTTCATCACTGCTATAGGCATGATATTCATAGCAGCACCTGAATCAATCATACAATTCCTGACTATTCTGTTCTTGATTACTAGTGTAGTATAGAATGGATCTACCTGTGAGGGATTTTTTGTAAGTGTGTCACCAAGGTATACCTCAGGCATCTTAAAATTTTCTTGATGCACATTATTTGTTGTTTTTTCAAACCCTTTATGTTTCAAATTTGGTGTATCAGAAATCATCTTGACAACTGTACTCCTATATTTATCTATTTTCATCATCTCTAGGAGTGGGACTGATATCTTCACCTGAGACACTACCTGTGCAATGTCAAAAGAAGGGGTTATGATCTGGTCATTCTTTTCTGTTTTTGTGTTCTCCTTTTCTATATTTTCTTTCATTTTATTTTTATCCCCTCTTTCTGGTTCTTTAGGTGATGATTTTGTAATATTCCCTTTGTTATTCTAGTCTTTTATGAATACACTCCCAGTAGTTCCTTGCCCAACATTTGTTGTTCTATTCCTTAAGTTATAAGTGTTTCGAGCTTGAGCCACTGCAGCCACTGTGAGAGCTTCTCTTTCATCCTCAGTAGGTTTTCTCCATTGACCATATGGTTTGTTATTACAAATATCTTCCTGGTCTGAGAATACCTGCTGTTCTCCCATGTTAACATGATATTTTTGGTTCCCTACATCATACTCATACCCTTCTTCCTCTGAACAAGAATAATCTTCTGTTACCACACATGGCGTATCCTGCATCATATTGATGGTGTGATTATCCCTATTATAGTTGTATAGCATTTCCTCTTGTTGTATTGATTTAGTTACCTCACAGTATTCAGGTGAATGTGGTAGGTTACATACAAAACACCAAGGTTTATTTTCTGCCATATGTGCCATGTTTCTCTTCAAGGGATCAGGAGTATCCTTTCCATATGGCTGCTTTCTGTTGTTGTCAATAGGTCTTCCATCCTTCCAATTTGTATTGTAAGGCATATCATGTAACCTAGGTCTATCATGCCTATGCTGACCCTCTGGTTTAATCTGTTGAGCATTTGGATTCTGAAGATTTCTATGATTGTCCCTTTTACTGACCATTCCTGCAGCCTTCCTATTATTTTCGATAGTTATGGCTACTTTCTGTGCTTCGACCAATGTTGTAGGACACCGGTTTCTGAGTTCATATCCTGTTTTGGGGTCAAATGCTTTCATATAGATACTCAGTGCTGCCTGGTCAGATAACTTGGCTCCATGTGGTACCTTATTATGTAGCTTGGAAAACTTTAGGTTGAAATCAAATACTGATTCATTTTGATACTTCTGTATACTTATTAGTTCATGTAGTGCAAACTTAGGAGCATATTGGTTACCATACTGATCCTTAAACTGGTTATGAAAATCAGTTATTGAATTGATTGATGCATCGAGCAAGCTATTAAACCAATCTCTGGCATCTTCAGTGAGGGACATCATAAATAACCTCATTATAATGTCTTCCCAATCCATACCTATATCCTGTACAAAAGCATTAAAACTTCTGATATGATCTTCTACAGATACTGCATTGTTTCCAGTAAACTTGGGAACCATGTTTCTCTAAGTACTATCCATAGGATATGGATATAACTGATATCCAGTTAAATCAAATTGACTGCATATATTAGCAAGGTTTTGGGGAGGGAAATTGAGAGGTGGTGGATTGGGATAATAATTATATCCACCTGGTGGCTGATTATATGCATATTGTTGGTGTTGGTTCATATGGGGATTTATGTATTGATTTTGTGGCCTATAATATTGTTGGCCAGGGGGTGGGTAATTATTTGCCATATGTTGAGATGCATTATGTATGGGAGGTGGTCTAGGGTTTTGGGGAACAATGTTCTGATGACTTCCAGAAGCATGTGAGTTTTGAACACCACCTATAATTTGCTGTGTATTTCTTGAAATATTCCCTCTATGCGGAGGTACATATTTTGGGGGAGTTGTTTTGGCTTTATTTTTTCTCTGTTGAATTTCTTGCTGCAACAACTCCTTTTCCTCTTGTATCTTGTATCTTTCAAGTTCTTTCCTGAGCATGAGTATTTCCTGTTGCTCATCACTCATGTCTTGATTATTTATTTCCTGATGTTCTGGATTGTCATTCATTCCCTGATTTGAAAATCATATTCTATCTCTTCTCCCTGGTCAAATGAGATCTTGAAATCATGTTCAGCTTGGTTCCTATCAATATCCCTCATGACCTTTGCATCATGATCTCGCTGTTCTTGAGGAGTGGGTCTGTACCTTGCCAAAATATCATCAGTTGCTCCACTGAGGTTCTCGTTTGAATCATGCAGAGGTGTGAATTTGTTGTGAATTACAATATTTTGTTCTGAATCATTCTCTTGGATGTCTAGATTATTATCTCGGTGGGAATACTTTGGATTCACATTCCTTTTGGAAATATTTCTAAGTGGTGGAGATGACTGCAAATTTCTACCTTCCATATTGGATCTCCTACCATCCATTTGAAATTTTTGTTATGATTGTAACTAGAGTCGCCACCTATTTACTAAATAGGAAAAGTTTATTTTTATCTGTAGGGTTCTTGTCACCAGCAGAGTTACCAAATTTTTGAAATGACTCTATGAAAGAAAGGATTAATTTCTAAGGTCTTTTACTAGTCCCCAGTAGAGTCGCCAATTTTGTTAGGTCTCAAAAATGCAAGTTGCTAATCCTAAGAGGATGCCAGGCTCTATGTTTGGATTTGCAACATTTTTGAACTAACTTGACGAAATCAACCTTCAAGGTTTGATGATTTCGTACACTTTAGGTCCTGCTACACCTAGGTGGGTGAACCTTGAAATATTAAAGCAGTATGAGTGTGGATGAGTGGACTAACTAGATCTATCTACAATGGCACAGGATGTAAGATAGATGAAAAAGCTGACTACTTAATTCTATGTATAATGTTTAATAAATGATTGGTGGAAGTTGTATAAGCAATATCAAGGTAAAAGGGTTTTAAATAATGAGTTGAATGAGACCAGTGCCTTGTTGAGTAACAGAGTCAATTTGAAGGACCTAGACCAGTAGTTTCTTAATGGTAATAATTCTAATTGCTTGGCACAGCTTTGGTTTATAGCTTGTATAAACGTGCAGGAAAGTGATTGACAAACTCTTCTTAGCAATCCAACCAATATAATCAATTATCTTATAATTCACCAAAAGGTATTTTAATCCTTACTTGAAGGAACCAAATGAAATGAATGGGCAAGATTAACAGATAATATTTTCTGGAGACAGAATGGTAATCCTAATTATATGGCTCTACTTAGTAATCCCAACTTACTACTTCCAAGTTACTGCGACTAAATTAGAAGGGTTTAATTCCTCAGATGGACACCAACCAAATTAATCACACAGATACAGCAAATGTGTAGTGACAGATCAACTATATACTTGATATCTTAATCTGAATAACAAGGAAATGCAGAAATGGAGATAGCCACACAATTGAATATTTTCAACAAACAACTGATACCAAGATAGAAACACTGAATCAGAGAACTTCAAACTTCTTCTTCAAATAAAATATGCAACATAGTCACTTTGAGACATTGTATATTATGTATATATGAAAATATCTTCTACTGCTGATCATTTTTCAGCATCGATTGTTTAAACTTATATAGATATTTTCATGAAGAGATACAACTCTTCAATAAGTCTCTTGGGAATTTAACCAACATAAACAATAATTACATAAGCTTAATTAGGCTCTATTTCGCAATAAATAGACTTTTTCCAGATGATCTAAATACTCCTACTCACGGTGAGAATCAGTAAGATCAACTGTGCTCCTGGTGATTATATCAAGGGTGACCATTTCCTCCAATTGTTTTCCCGACGCTATGTAATGTCATATTTTAAGTGGGCAAGACCATCGGCATGACTTCCTTCATCACCAAGGTTTTTAGATCTCTCTGCGATATAGCAAGTCCCACCGATATGATTTGCTTATCGGGAAGATTGAGACTATCGGGATAATAAAATATTATTCTCCCGATCTTTATTGTCTCGCCGATAGTCATCTTCATGTATGGACTTTTATCTTTGTCGGAATGACATTCACTATCGGGATAGCTTTCTCAAGATATCCCGATCCAAATCATCTCCCTGATGACCCTTTTCATATCCTTCATCGGGCAAAGTTTAGTAAAGTGTCACCGACACCTTTTGATCGCCGTGACTTGTGAATCGGCAAGACCTGGCTCTTTTGTTCTGATATGTCAAGTTATCCCGATAGAGGTGTATCACTGTGAGTCTCGCCGATGGCTTTCTTATCGCCAAGACTCTTAATCATCGGAGGCTTACTTGTTTTCTATCCCGATAGCTTATCTCTCACTGATGGCTATTTGTTTCGTTACCCCCGCATGCTGTTCGGTGAAACTCTTGCCAAAATGCTTTATCGGTATGATATATACCGTCGGGGCATCTTTTAAAAAGTCATCCGATAGATATCTGTCATACTGATCGGTATGACCATTTACCTTTCTTGTCGATGTAAAGTCATCGGTATTACTTACTCCATCGGTGACTTCCACAATTCTTCTTCCGATCTCTATTTTCACGCCGATGGTTGTTTTCAAACGATTCCTTGTGTATCGGTGTAAGCAACACAACCTCTTGCCGATGGATTGATTTTGATGAAATTTGGCACTGCTCATCCATAGACATCTCATGAGATACAAAATTTTTTTATTATGGTCTTTTTTGGGATATTCTTTAGGATTTATTCAAATATGATGGAGTAAGGAGATAGTAAAAATTTCAAATTTTTACTGTGCTAACACCATATTTAAAAACCTATCAACCACCACAAATATGGAGTCATGTGCTCTCTATTCTCTCAACAAACCAAGAATAAAACCTATGTTGATATCTTCCCACAGTCTCTCTAGTATAGGTAATGGTTGATACTACCCTATATTATGACTTACCCCTTTGGTCATCTAAAATATTTTGCAACTTTGCACAAATTTATTCACATCCTACTGTAACACTGGCCAATAATGATTCACACCAAGAAGAACAATGGTCTTATCTTTACCAAAGTGTCCTACCAACCCTCCACTATGTTTCTCCTTAATCAAGTTCTATCTCATGAAACTCCTTGGAATGCACAACTAGCTTCCTCTGGACAACATACCATCTAGATTATGTAGTCCAACCATCCTATTCTATCCAGGTTAATAGGCTCCAAACAAGCTTTCTAGGCCTCTATAAAGTATGGACCTTTAGGGTACAAATTCTTGAGTTCATTGAACACACCAACATCTATCTTCATCTTTGTCAATAAATTTTGCCTTCTATTTAAGGTATATGCAACTTTGTTGGACTTCCTACTTGATGCAAAGCATCCACTCAAAATGTATGTCTATGCATTTCTAAATATGCATACAAACTTCATTGTATATGATTTCCCTTCTCTTGCCTATCGTAGCACCTAATGCCACTGGCTTACCAAAGTACCTAATTTTGACCTTCAGAACAGTTGTATCTATCACAAGATACATTCTCCCCTATATATGCAAACCTTTACCTGCTACGCCCACGACTGTTTGCATTTGCCGCTTCTTCTACACTAAACATACAACACATGACCTGCGATCGCCGGTTACTTCCACCCACGCTGCCGGTCATCTTTGCATCTAATATTTGTATTTATGGAATGTATATTTTAATATACATTCAAACATATACAACTCGAAACATGCATTCACCGAATATGCTTTCGGAATAAACCCTCGATGAAAGTTGACCACTGACTTCCCTTGTATCAACCCACTATATATTTGAAATATACATTTTCAACATGCAACCATTAACATCCAAATGTAGGATACACATGAAATGTCTCTGCATACATATGCAATATATTCCCAAACTGTCTTCGACATACAAAAGACATATACTCATACATTGTATAACTCAATATGCTTTTGCAACATACAGACCTGACATACAATAGTAGTATACCTCTACACTGTCTGTGATATGTAATTGATGGATACATAGGAAATGTATTTCCTTAGACAATTTTGACATACACAGGAAATGGACCTTCATACAATTACGATGTATATACAGGAATTGTATATCCTGCCATCAACACTAACTTAACTCAAAAGGACTTTTATACATACCTTTCTTCATAGAATTTACACAGGATGGTACTCGCATACAAATGCGATATACTTCACAAACTATTCCTGATATGAAATTGACATATATACATAATTGTGTATCTGAATCACATGCCGATAACCTCCTCTGTAGCAAATCTCACAATTTCTAATCTGCCATAACCATGAACAAAAGGAAAACAAAACAAAAAACTATCTTACAAGTCCATTCCACTAATTTCATAGAAATCCACCAGTGGAATGGATTTAATCATACATCTTGACAATAGAAAGACTAAATTAAATTCAAAATGATTCTATACAGATAATATACATAGGATGATTCAATACACAGGGAATTTACAAAGAATCCAGAACTTGTAAAACACAATTGATAGAAGTTCTATTTCTTCATTCTTACAGGGATTCGTACATTTGATAATTTCAGAGCATGAAAAAAAAAAACCAACAACCCTCCCTAACACTCTCCCCCTTGTTTTGCTTAAAACAAGATTATAAACAAAAACCCTAACTAGTCTCACGATACCTATTTGGCTTTAAACAACAAAACTCCAAACAGTTCGACACATTGATTTAATCATCCACATATCCTAATATCTAATAATGTCCAAATTGGCTTATTGGAATGCCCAATTTGAGACCTCTATTCATATGGTGGATGGTGGGGTCAGTTCTTACAAACATGAAATGTTAACACAAAATGCTACATGATAACATGAAATGTATCAAACATATTAAAACCTTATTCTTCTCCCTCTTATGCATATTTTATCTTGTTGAAGGGGTGCTCCTGCACCATACTCCCCACCTTGAAAAGAACTCATGTCCCATTAGTTAAGTCTTTGACTGAATCCACCTTTATCTCCTGCTGTCTCATTTCTACCCCATGATCTCTGGACTGCAACCTGCTGCCATGGAACCAAATACTCATGCCTAGTACTATAGGCTCTTCTCACACTTTGCTAGTCATCCTTTCTTACTATCATCTCTATCTGAACATCTACATTGGAAACCCCTTGTACTGCTATGGTAGAATGTGTTTGTCTTTCAACTCTTAGAGGACAAACAATAGTCCCTACTATGATGGCATCCTTGTCTTTCTAATTAGCCTGTGGTTGTGTACAAACCTACTTCGTAACCTTCTACTGATCCACCTGATCCCTATCAGTCAGAACTGAAATTGTCTTTAAACTGTGATCTTCTCTCCTTGAGATATCCTCAACTTCCTTTGACTCTGTTGTAGGCATCTCCACAAACTCTTTCTTTCCCACTAAAATGATTTTGGCTGCCTTCTATTTTGTAGCATCCTCCTGCAATGGTATCAACACAATAGCTCTCCCATCCTTCTTGATGGTGTATGTGTTAGCATATCCATCATATAATGCTCTCCTATCAAATTGCCATGGCCTACCCAAAAGTAGGTGACAACATTCCATGGGCAATATGTCACTTAAAAATCTATCCTGATAATCTCCAATCTGAAAATCAACATATGCCTATTCATATACCAAAAGTGATTGACTGTCACTTACCCAAGATGCCTTGTAAGGATTTTGATGTGGAATCCTTTCCAGTTTCAACTTATCCACCATTTCTTGAGATACCATATTATCTGTTGAACCAGAATCTATTACTACCTTGCATATTTTACCTTTGCATTTACAATTGGTCCTGAAAAGTGCCCCCCTTTGTATCATCTCCTTGGATGTCCTCAAGAGCGTCCTCCTAAGCATCAATGATTCTCCCTTCTTAGGATATCCATAACTATCAGGAGTATCCACACTTTGATAAGTGTTTGAGCTTTGCACACTTTGGCAGTCAGACTCTTGGATCAGATTTGTCCTTCTTTCCCCCATTGAACTTGTTACTTTTTCTAGACATCTACTGGCGATGTGGCCTTCTTGATTGCAATTGTAACATCTGAGAGGTCCTCTGCCCCTAAAGTTTCCTTTTTGACTGTAACTTCCCCTTTGAGTTTGACTGCTGTCTCTTGATTGGATTCGCCTTGGTGTCCAAATTCATTTCCTCTACCTCTGAAAGGACTTCTTCCTCCAAAATTGCCTCTAAAATTTCTACCACCCCTACCTCTATTATGCTATTGTCCTTTTCTTTTCAATTTCTCTTCTACTCTTAGTGCCACTTGGAAACATTTGTCCATGGTTTCTGGTGTCAAGATGGTAATCTCATCTTGTATACTGTACTTCAGGCCATTAATATACCTGGCAACTCTTCCCTTATCATCCTCAGCATGCCCACACCTTAGATTAAATTTATGAAATTCCTCTGTATAGGTGGATACATCCATATCCTTTTGTCTGAGGTTCTACATTTTTCTGTATATCTGCACTTCATAATCTGCTGGTAAGAACTGAGCCTTATCCTCTCTACCATCTGACTCTAGGATGAGATCATGCTCTTGCCACTCTTCACCCTTTCTCCTTGGGTGTAGTTCCACCACGTGAGTGCAGCGCCTTTCAATTTTGTTTTTGCAAACTTGACTCTTCTATTCTCCGGTACCTCCTTGTACTCAAAGTAGTTGTTCAAAGCCTCGATCCATTCGATGACTTCTTCTGCATCCATCTTTCCGCTGAACATTAGAATCTCCATTCTTGATTCAGACGACTCCTTACCAAGTGATTTTATGGCCTCCAAAAATTGTTTATGATCTATAGATATATCTGTCTGTCTTGAGGTTGTTTCCTCTTCCCCATCTTCTTCTCCATCAGACTCCTCGTCTGGTTTCTTTTCTTTTCCTAAGGTTTTCAACTTAGCCTGGAGTGCTTCCCTGACTCCAGTTTTTATCATATCCTCTATCTCCTTGAATTTCTTGGCCACTTCAGTGGTCACCCCCTTTGGAGGCATCTCGCTAGCCCCTCCTTCGCTTTCTCTGTCAGACATAAACATTCACAGATAGCACTCAAATTCCAATACACTTGTAGCTCCTCAATTCTACTTGCCACCCAAATCTTTTGTTGAGCTTTGATACCACTTGATGCAGAGGATCCACTCAAAATCTATGTCTATGCATTTCTAAAAACAGAGATTGCAGAAGGTATTTTAAAGGCTGACAAAGTTGTTAGACTATTGCAGGTGCTTGTTCCATCTAGCTGTAGAAGGAGGTTTCTGAGGTTGTGTGTGTGGGCAGACAAGATGAGGTCTGTCATGACCATTCTCCAATGGAGATTAGGCTGGATAAGGGTGCAAAGAGAAACCACTGAGGAAAGAGTGGTAGGTGCATCACCAAAATCTACTGTTGGGTAAGATGAATGGTTTGGTGAGTCAGTGTTGTGAAGTAGTAGAAAGATGGATACCTGACTGAAGAAGCACTTGAAGTTGTAGCCTAAAGAGTACTCCATTGATGGGAGTAGAAGGAGCTGAAGATGGTAGTTTGATTTTGTTGGTTGGTTGGTCACTGATGTGCAGATTTGAAGTCTGAAGCTGAAGAGACAGAACCTGAAGCCAAAAAGAGATGTAGAAAAAGAAGTTTTATATTGCAGGTACATTTCCAAGGGACTTGGAAATTTTGTTAGTTGGTTGTATGGTGCAGGAGCACCTCAAAACATAACAAATCTAAAAGATTCCCTTACATATTCTATTTTATCCAAATGTCATTAGCTGAGTAATCTTAAGTTTATATGTGTCAAGAAAGATTAAAAAGAATGTAACCAAACTATTTGGTATTGTAATCGGTGGTTGTTGGTGGTTCACTTTCCACCACGTGTGTAACTGTCCAGATAGGTGTCTTTAAAATAGCTAAAGTCTATATTTATTAGAAGTAGTAGACAGTCAGATTTTAAAAGGGAGGAAGAGAAGAAAGAATGGATTTGTTTTTTTGTATAATTCTGAGAAAGAAAAAAATAGATTGGGTATTTTTGCCTAATTACAGAAATGTAGATTGGGGTCATTCCATTGGTGGATTTATGTGAAATCAATGGAATGACCTCCGTGTATTTAGTTTATTTTCTATTCTGTTAAATTTTCGTTGATTCCTGTGTGTTGTTTGGTTACATAAATTGTTGAGGAAGTTATTGGGTTTATTGAATGTATATGGTAAATGCACATTGGTTTTGTATGTTGGAGTTATGCATTTTATGAATATATGACAGTCGCATGTCAGGAACATTTCATGTGTATATCATAGATGTATGTGTACATCTTGCCGTTGCATGTTGAGAAGATACAAATTGTGAGTATCCGTCAATTATATGTCGCAGATAATGTATATGTATACCTCAGTTGTATGTGAAAGCATTTTGTGTATATCCTGCATTTGTATGTCAGAACAATGTATGTATATACTGTAGTTGTATGAGAGAGTAGTTTGTGTGTATCCAGCAAATGTATATCGCTGTTACATAAGCAAATGTGCATGTCAAAAGATGCAAGTAGTGACCGGCAAGAGTGGTAAAGGAGAACAGTCGGATTTAAAAAGGGAGAAAGAGAAGAAAGAATGAATCTATTTTTTTGTATAATTCTGAGAAAGAGAAAAAAAATAGATTGGGTGTTTTGGCCTAATTACAAAAATGTAGATTGGGGTCATTCCACTGGTGGATTTCTATGAAATCAGTGGAATGACCTCCATGTATTTAGTTTATTTTCTATTCTATTAAATTTTTGTTGATTCCTGTGTGTTGTTTGGTTACAGAAATTGTTGAGGAAGTTATTAGGTTTATTGAATGTATATGGTAAATACACGTTGGTTTTGTATGTTGGAGTTATGCATTTTATGAATATATGACAGTCGCATGTCAGGAACATTTCTTGTGTATATCATAGATGTATGTGTACATCCTGCTGTTGCATGTTGAGAAGATACAAATTGTGAGTATCCGTTAATTGTATGTCGTAGACAGTGTATGTGTTTACCTCAGTTGTATGTGAAAGCATTTCATGTATATCCTACATTTGTATGTTGGAACAGTTTATGTATATACTGCAGTTGTATGAGAGAAGTTTGTGTGTATCTTGTAAAAGTATATCACTGTTGCATAAGCAAATGTGCATGTCAAAAGATGCAAGTAGTGACCGGTAAGAGTGGTAAAGGAGAACCGGCCATAGAAGGTCAGTCATTGTATATGCAAAGTCAAAGTTTAGTGTTATGCATTTCGGGGTGATATGCATATCGGAGAATAAGTGAAGAGTTTTGAAAGCATTTTGAATATTATCCTATTTGTACTGTTGGTTTTGTGGGTTTAATGGGATTTTTAACCTGTTTTAAGTGCTATCACTGTGTTTGCTCTACATCACTACTCCTATACTTTAAAACAAAAGTATAAATCTACAAAAACTCAATTCATTTTAAGTGCCTTTGATTTTACTTTCCTTGACTATTATGATACTGCAAAGACTAGTGATCAATATATAAAACAAACTCTTTCATCAACAAATAATGTCTCCATTTCTTCAAAGCCTTAACTATAGCATAAAAATCCTGATCATAAACATAATACTTTTCTTGGCATCATTAATCTTATCCTTGAAATAGGCAATGGGCTTACCTTCTTGACTCAAAATAGATCCTATGGCATTGCCACTAGCATCACAATCTACCTAAAATACCTTATAGAAATCTAGAAGTGCCAAAAAGGGTTTCTCTATGACTTTCTGATTTGATGTATCAAAATTCTTAGCTACTCGTGTAGTCCATTTAAACACTATTCTATCCCTGCTCATTGTCTTAGTTAGGGGTACACAAATGCTACTAAACTTACTAATAAATTTTATATAAAAAACATGTCAAACTGTGAAAAGATCTTACCTCTATAGGACTCCTTGGTGTGGACCATTCAACAATAGCCCTTACCTTTTTTGGGTCCATCTTAAGACCCTTTGTTGAAAAAACAAATCCCAAGTATACCAACGCCTTTGTAAAACTACATTTCTTTAGATTAATCAATAACTTCTCCTCCCTAAGCTTCTCTAAAAATCTTTTGATATGCATCAGAAGCTCTTCCCAAGTCTTACTAAAAATTAAAATGACATTTAAATAAACAATAACAAACCTTTTCAAAAGATATTTCAATACCTCATTCATGAGCCACATGAATGTGCTCAATGTATTGGGTAACCCAAATGGCATGACTAACCACTCATATAGACCCTCCTTAGTCTTGAAGTATGTCTTCAATTCATCTCCTTTTCTGATTCAAAACTGGTACTATCCACTCTTCAAATCAATCTTCATAAATTACTTAGCTCCTCTCAAGCAATACATAATATCATCCATCCTTGGCAATAGAAATCTATACATGATTGTAATTTTGTTGATAGCCTAGGAATTTGTACACATTCTCCAATCTTCATCTTTCTTCAATGCTTGTAATGTAGGTACTACACATGGACTTAGGCTCTCCCTTATTAGTCCTTTCCTTAATAGCTCATGAACTTGTCTTTTTAGCTCTTCATTTTCTATAATAGTCATTCAATGGCATGCCTTATTTGGTACACTAGCTCCTAGTATCAAGTCTATAACATCAAAAAATGTCCCCCTGGGGGCTTTTCCCTCATAAGGTTTAGCTCTCGGGTCTTTAGTGTGCATTTAGGACATATTACATCATAATTTGACATCCCAATGAGAAAACCCCTAAGTGTCTTGGCAAATGGGACCTAGAGGGATCACTTGAGATAACCCCTGCCCCAAATAGTGGGGGAGGACTTGGGCACCCATACCCTAGTCCTACCCTATTTTGGGGCAATGCCAATTTTTGGGTGTCAGCTTGTGACCATTATTTGCGTCCTATGCTGACACAGTAAGTTTGAATTACAAAATTCTTGGGTGGAGTATTTGTAAGCACAAATAAAAGCATGTTTAGGGATTCATTTGTAAACTAGATAATTACTAGCAAACTATTGTGTTCTAAAGGTGATTCAAGGCTTTCATTGTGTTGTCTATGTGTTTTTGTTTGCAAATTAGAGCAATCATCTCCTCATGGCATGAAGAGCTTCTTCCTCCATGAGATCTTCACTACAAGGTGACATTCATTTATATTTGTATGCATTTATCATTTGGTTTTTGTCTCTGCCTCACAAGGGCACGCACTCTCTATCTGACAACGATGTTTGAAAAGCTTGAATGTCTCTCTGGGCCTTGACTGAGGCAAGCCTTTGAACACCACAACCCCCTCCCAAAGTTTTCATGATTGCAGGTTATAGGTTGGACTTGCAGACAAAGTAAAGTTGCACGAGGGTACAATAGAGTGTCAGGATTACAAATTAGAGAAGAAAATAGCTCCCTAGACTAGGGCACCTTCTCATTAGTCCTCAAAGTTCTGCAATAGGAAAATCTCTGGTACAACAGATATAGGTTGCAGACTGAGCTTCTAGATCTCGACAAAAGGAAGGGCATTGGACTTGGGAGCCTTCCTTTAGTCCCTGACTTTTACACTTCAGAACCCTGAAAATAGGTGCATAGTTATTTGTCATTTTACATCTTTTTGTAGCAACATTTTCTGATATTCATCTGTTTACTGTCGTATTTGCATAATTAGGGTTTTTAAGGTATAATTAAGCATAAGAGAAGATGATTGGAAATCAAATCATAAAAATCTACGTTTCCCTACATCTCACAGTGACCTTAGGTAGGATAGTACATTGCAACTCGACCCTGGGTCCTTGAATAAAAGGGTGAAAGGAGGATATACACCAAAACTACCCAAAACCAAACATTCAAATTTTACCCTTTACATTTTGGTGAACCTATGTTATTGGACTTATTTGCACCTTGATGAGTGTTTTGCTTCAGATCTACAGTGACTTCATTCATTCATATATTTATTCATCTTATTACATTGGAAAACTTACAAAAAAATTGAAAATTTAGAAAAATTGGAAAAAAATTTACATTTTAGGGTTTCTATTTTGCATCAATTAATTTGAATTTCATCAAATTTTATATTTTTGCATTATATATGATTTCAATTACATAAAATTTCAATATCTTGCATTGCATTTTCATCATAAAATTGCTAGGGTTTTGTTGAAAATTGTCAATTTTGCATATAACCTAGTATTTCCAAAATCTAGGGTTTGTAGGTAAAAACTTATTTCAAATTTTTCTACTAATTTTAGAGACTCATTCAAAATTTTATTTGGCTTTAATCTTGCATTTTAGTACAAATTTGCATTTATATTTTAAAAATTTGCATTTTTTCATAGAAAAATTCAACAAAAACTAGCATTTTCATTGATTTTTCATTAGATGTGCACATGTGTTTTGTATTTTAGAGCATGGAAATCATTTTTAGATTTTAGAGCATGCAATTTTCATCATATATC
The DNA here is from genome assembly GCA_027924645.1 of Cunninghamia lanceolata. Lineage (NCBI taxonomy): Eukaryota > Viridiplantae > Streptophyta > Pinopsida > Cupressales > Cupressaceae > Cunninghamia > Cunninghamia lanceolata. Next base: position 12,986,834 of record BSBN01000254.1, read on the forward strand.
AGCCTACAGAACATTCATACAGCATTTTACATCAAGATCTCAAACCTAGGGCTTGAAAAACATTGATTTTCACTAGATTTGGCCTTATCGACTCTCCAAATTTGCACTATAAGCATGTTGTAAAAAATATTTTTACACTAATTGACTAATATCAGGGGTATTATCTTCTTCCCCTCCTAAAATTCTTTACAAAACCTTGTTATTGGCCTCTTGTATTGAAAATTGCCTATTTTTGCTATTTTTACCCTAGGGTTTGGCCTAGTTTGCACCCTAAGCGTGTTGTAACAAATTTTATGGATTACAATGACTGATATAAATGATATTATTTGCTTCAACTCCTTAAATTATTTACAACAACTCTTTGGCTAGGCCTTGGAATTGAAAAACTATGAAAAATTACCTATTTTTGCTATATTTTCACTAGGGTTTGACCTTAAGTGGCACTATAAGTGTGTTGTGACAGATATTTTGGCATTAGGTGGCTATTAACACTAATACAATTTTTTTTTCATCATCATTTTCCTCACAACACCCTTTGTCATGCTCTTTTGCATTGAGATTTGGTGAAAAGATCACATATTTTAGTGTATTTTCACTATATTTTGACTTGTCATCATCTTATACTTGCATCAAGAGTGTATTATACCTATATCAGACATATAATTTTCTTCCCTTGATCAAAATCCTTACAACACCTTTTCTTTCATATATTTGCATTGAAAAATACAAAAAAAATCAAGCATTTTAGGCCCTTTTTTTTGCATATAGTGTTGCACTTGTCTTTGGCATAATTTTGAAAAAAATTTAAAGTCTGATTTTGCATCTCATTATGGCATCTTCATGTTATTCATCTCTGACATATTTGCATGAGTATATCCTAGATTTTGAAAATTTCTCTAATTTCACTAATGAGAATCCTCATGTTCTAGAACACATAGCTTATATTAGTGGTATTGACGCTTCTATATTTTCTACATATGAGATGCAATTAATTTGTTATACACATGATTTTAGTAGCTTCACTTTACTCATAGGAGCATATCCTTTGATAATAGAAGATTGAACGAAATTCATCTCTAGGAATACTCATGAGAAAGATGAGAGTGAAAAGCCTTCTTCCGCCACAGGGTATGATGATGATGATGTACCTTCGTCTCATCCCATTGCTCTCCCTAGCCAAGATGTAGCATTAGTGGATGAGAAAAGCTCTCTCACATTAAATCCTTTAGGGATGGATATTGGGTGCAATCAAGAGAAAAACAATGTTAATTCAATAATCATTAATAGACTTCATAGCAATATTCCTAAAATGATTGTCTGAGGGGCACTTAGTGCACCCTCTTGCTTAAAACTAGTGATTTATGTCCAAGGTTCTCAACAACCACCTAGACCTCCTAATTAAATCTATGGTTATGCAAATAAAATTGCTTAAAGAAATCTTGGTGTTCAAAATGTGTTACAACAACCACACCACAATGTAATTGCTAATACATACAACACCCGTAATAACAAGAAAAGTAAGAAAACACCACAGGTTCCTGTCTCTCTTCCATGTTCTCAACCTATGCTCCCTCCACCATCTCATCTTACTCATAAAAGTGGTCAAGAATATGATCTTGTCAAGCAACTCTGTGCTACTTAGGCTAAGATCTCTCTTTGGGATTTAATACAAACATCGACTACATACCATGGAATGCTTCAAGAAGCTTTACAAAAGGTGATTGTCCCACCTACTGCTAAGCCTAATGATGTAGCAGTTATATTGGATAGTATGCATGTGACAAAAATAGATATACTTTTTCAACCACATGAATTACTTTCAATTGAAGTTTGAAACCAATATGAGCCTCTTGTAATCTTTGTCACAATAAATAAAACATTGGTAAAATGAGTTATGATTGATAATGGATCGGCCCTTAAGGTTTGTAGCATTGACCTACTACACCAAATTAAAGTTGACACATCACAAATCAAACCAGATGGCATTAGCATTCGTGGCATTTATAATGTTAGACAACAATCTGTGGGCACTATATCTCTACCTATATAGGTAGGATCTATGATTGTGCCTACCCTGGTTCATGTCATGCCTTGTTCTTTATTTACAACATGATTCTTGGTAGACCCTGGATCCATGCATTGGGGGCAGTTCTCTCTACCTTACATTGTTCAATTAAATTTATAGTCAATGGTAAACTTCATACTATTCATGTCGATCTTGAACCAAATAACTGTTTACATATTGAAATGCAAAAACTAGTCTACAATCATATGAGCTTAAACAATTTGGGAGGTGATCTATCCATGCCTCTTCCCACAGATAATGTTATGCAATAGTCTAGAACATCAAATGCACTCTTTGGTGATGATTGGGGCCCATTAGATTTTAATCCTTACAATATAGGAGAATATAAAATTAATAGCCTTGACACATCAAAAGTAACACCAATCTGACCTAAGCAATCTTTTGAAGCACCTAACAAACCTAAAGTCCCCTTGGTCAAAAATAAAAAAATACTCTCACTTATACCACAAATTATGAGACCTATGAGGCTTCACCATCTTCCAAGGAAATGACATCCCTTTATGGTTGAGGATTTAAAATCCTTTATAACAATTGTGAATATGTAGGTAAGGGATATGGTGTAAATCAAAAAAGGATTTGAGTACCTATAGAATCTGCTTCAACACAATACTCAAATAGCATTGGATATAATCCTTTTAAAGAAAAGAAAGCCTCCCGTCATCCTAAACTTAATGTTAATTCAACAAGATCAAACCAACATGATAGATATCCCAGATATGTATGTTCTTAATGATGGTACCCTAACAAGTAAGTATCTCTAAACCTTTATCTCCCTCACGATGTGCTTCCCCCATGATATGTTATGTGTTGTTTAGGCCTCCTGGGATGACCCAGGTGATTCTCTTGTAAGGTCCAAGATACCAGGAGACCGCCTCTATTGTGACCTTCTTCTAGATTTGTATCATCATTCTTCTATATTGCCTCTCTTTGATTTTATCATTTTGTGTTGTGTCTTATGGACATAGCATTGCGGTCGGTGACTTGAGGGCACCCTCCTACGTGACTATCCATAAGACACTTGTTTCTCCTCTCTTATTTATTGTTTTCCTTCCTCTAGTGTTTCTATATAGCAGGTGGATGATGAAAAACATTTATACTGATGCAGACCTAGCATCCCTTTCACAAGAAATCAAATATTTGACTTAGTTCCTAATATGACAATGGGGTTGTATATCTTATCTGACACTTGGCTAGTGGAAGCACTCATGCTTTCCGAGTAGTGATTTTGATGATGTCTTTATCTCATTTACAAATCATAACAATACTGATGCTCTGCTCACTTTGTTTGTCTTTGAATCTAGCCTTGGTGATACTCGATTCAAAGATATTTGTGATTTAGCACCACGGTTATCCTCGAACTCCAATTTTGTAGTATAACCTTGGCTCTTTGTGTGGATAATTATATGCATTGATGTTGTTTATCATGATTATGTAGACACTAACATGTTTCTTGCAAGGATGTGTTTGTGGGAACATTTGGTGATCGTAAAATACATGTCACCTCTGGGGGTCATGGGCCTTGTGAAAGTCTATGTTCCCTTGTATGGTTTCTTCCTACCTTAACGTGCTTGATATCAATACCTTATATCAACCACCTTAAGGTGGGGGCTTATATAAGGTAAGATGTATGTTGTAGATGTTAGCAATGTGCTTGTCCTCAGGTACAGTTTAAAGACTTGTGCAATGAGTACATCCTACACTTTGAGTTTGTTCCCAATCAATCAATCAATCATTTAAGCACTTTGCGGAGGCATGATATCACATATATCCTTTTTATGTTATGCCCTCTGAGAAGGAAGGGGTGGTGTATTTCTCGGAGCAGATTGCATCATCCTATCATTTTCAAAAGTCCTCTGCAGATGTGGGGAGCAATTATGTGACTAACTCAACCCTTAAGTGTGTCTTCAACGATTGTTGTGATAAAGCCAAATCATCGATGTGTACCTGTAATGTGCCTAAGATGGTGTTGAACCTAGAAATAGGGGCACTGCATCACTTGTCTACAGTGTTTTCTTCGTGTCTTCAAAGTGTGTAATTTTGTCATGCTTTCTTTGTGTGTCTTGTTTGTTTCCCCATATGCAGTTTAAAGACCTGTGCGATGAGTACATCTTGCATTTTGGGAGGTTTGACACACCTTAGGTGTGTGTTGCCGCATATATGCAGTTTAAAGACCTGTACGATGAGTACATCCTACATTATGGGAGGTTTGTTTACTTTCCTATACTTGCATCTGCATTTCATATATATGAGAAAAAGAAAAGAAAAGAAATCATTCCTGTCTTCTATACATTAATGTGTCTTCTATGCGTTCAATATATTCTTCATGTTTTGCATGACTGTCACTACATTCTCTATGTTTTGTGTGCCTATCATTGTCTTCAATGTGTCTATTGTGTCTTCTCCGTGCTTGGCATGTTTGTTGTGTTTGTTGACTGTACTTTAATGCATGTATTAGCCTCACGTTTATACATACATTAAATTTGGGGCTAAATGTAACATCAAAAAATATCCCCCTGGGGGCTTTTCCCTCATAAGGTTCATCCCCTGGGTCTTTAGTGTGCATTTAGGACATATTACATCATAATTTGACATCCTGATGAGAAAACCCTTAAGTGTCTTGGCAAATGGAACCTAGGAGGACCAGTTGAGATAACCCCTACCCAAAATAGGGGGGAGGACTTGGGCACTCATGCCCTAGTCCTACTCTATTTTGGGGCAATCCCATGTTTTGGGTGTCGGCTTGTGACCGTTATTTGGGTCCTATGCCGACATGGTAAGTTTGAATTACAAAATTCTTGGTGGGAGTGTTTGTAGTTGCATATCAAAGCATGTTTAGGTATTCATTTGTAAACTAGTTGATTACTAGCAAGCTATTGTGTTCTAAAGGTGATTCAAGGATTTCATTATGTTGCAAGAGCATATTTGTGTTGTCTATGTGTTTGTGTTTGCAAATTAGAGAAATCATCTCCTCATGGCATGAAGAGCTTCTTTCTCCATGAGATCTTCACTACAATGTGACATTCATTTGTATTTGTAAGTATTTATCATTTGGTTTTTGCCTCTGTCTCACAAGGGCATGAACTCTCTTTCTGACAACAGTGTTCAGAAGGCTTGAAAGTCTCTTTGGGGCTTGACTGAGGCAAGCCTCTAAACACTACAACCCCCTCCCAAAGTTTTCATGATTGTACGTTATAGGTTGGAGTTGGAGACAAAGTGAAGTTGCAGGAGGATACAACAGATTGTCAGGATTCTAGATCAGAGAACAAAATAGCTCCCTAAACTAGGGCACCTACTCATTAGTCCTCAAAGTTCTGTATTGGGAGAATCTTAGGTACAACAAATACAGGTTGCAGACTGAGCTTCCAGATCTTGACAAAAAGTAGGGAATTGGACTTGGGCACCTACTCTTTAGTCCTTAACATTTCTGCTTTGGAACCCTGAAAATAGGTGCACAATTATTTGTCATTTTACATCTTTCTATAGCAACATTGTCTAATATTCATCCATTTACTGTCGTATTTGCATAATTAGGATTTTAAGGTACAATTGAGCATAAGAGAAGATAAGTGGTAATCAAATCATAAAAATCCAAGTTTCCCTACATCTCACAGTGACCTAGGGTAGGATAGTGCATTGCAGCTCAACCCTAGGTCTTTGAATGAAAGGGTGAAAGGAGGATTTACACCAAAACTACACAAAACCAAACATCCAAATTTTACCCTTTACAAAATCAATTTGGTGACTTATCTTCCTCACTAGTGGTAAACCTTCTTATACATTATTAGATATAATGTCCTAAAATTCTTCCTACATGTCTGACACTTCTACTGGTACATCTTCACATTTCTCCAGGCTGACCTTAGGAATCAATGAAAAGCAATGATACTCATGCTTCATACCATCCAAAAATTTCCTACAATCTACCAAGCAAATTCTTTTCAGTACTACATACCTTTTCTTCCACCTCCTTCAAGGGCTTCAACTTATGACAAACTCCATCCTTTGTCAGGGATTATCTTTTTTCATGGCCATCATGGACAATGCACCTACCATAGTTCCATGGCCATCCCAATAGCGTATGACATGCATCCATCGGTATGATGTTGTTAGTATAAAAAGAGATGTCACCTAGCTAGTCATTTCTAGGTCCTCTTCACACTAGTTACTTTAGCTTACCTAGGTAGTAGTTATGTCATTTAATATTTTGTTTGCATTAATTCATGCATTCAATAATGTATAACTATGTGCATTTAATACTTTTGCACTAATTGTTTCATGTCATAGCATTAAGACACTTGGCATATTACAAGTTGTCTTACATGATTTTTCTTATTAGTGGAGTCTAGGTTCACTAGTTATTTGTGTCATCTATTTAGTTTCTCCACTCAAGTCTCACCTCTCACCTTCCCAATATAACAGAGGTCTCTCATTGTACAAATCAATTAAGTTGTAGTCAAGATTTGCATCTTGTAAATGTTATGCATCATTATTCTTGGCAGTATTGCTTTTCTCTCTTGTTGTGAATTGAATTGATTGTAGGTCATCATGGGAGTGCTTGAGTCCATTATCAGTTCTTACATGGTATAAGAGCAAATATGTGATCTCCTTCCCTCTTTTTTAAGAGATTTAGCCAAGAGCTGATTTATGGTTCATCCTGGTGTAAAATAGACTACACCATTGCAATTAGAAGGCACGAAAACCTAAGGATTGTCTATCCAAATACTTAAATTAGAGTAGTTTGATTTTTTTCCATTTTCGGGGGTTTAAAGGAATTCTAGCATAGATTTTTTTGTATGATCCAGGTATGGATCTGGATGCCATACTGACCATATGAGTTATGTTCTCTATGTACTTGCCTGCATCATCCATCTTCAACTCCTACATTAGCATTTTTGACAAGCTAAAATTTTATAAAGTTTAATTTTTTCAATTAAAAATGTCTGCATAAAATTTTTGGAGGGCTCTACCCTACTTGCGTAGGGTACTACACCTCTGCCAGCATTTAATTGACCCATTGTGGGGCACCACATCACATGTCCCCCCCACAACCCTTATCCATTAGTGGTTAGTGGACATATCCCTTCAGCGGTGGAATCTTAAGATTCCATAGAATCTTTGGTGAAATTAGCCATTTAAAAAGTTTATGGATCTTGTGAAAAAATAGACAAGTAAAGAGATTAAGTGTTTGAGGATTGAAAATGGTGATGAGATCTATTCAATTGATTTTCATAAGGTTTTTTAAGATCATGGAATAGAAAGGCATAAGACAACTCTCTATACCCCCTAGTAGAATTAAATTGTCAGAAGAATGAACAAAATGCTGATGGATAGGGCTAAAAGTATACTTAGTGGTGCTGGTTTAGAATAATTTTTTTTTGGTAAAAGAAGTTTCTATAGTTTTTTACATGGTTAATAGGTCTCCTATATCAAATCTTATTGATAAGACACCTATGGAGGTGTAGCCAAGAAAAAATCCCTCATTGAGACATCTTTAAGTCTTTGGTTTCTAGGCATATGCACATGTGCCTAGGGAGAAGTGGTCATAGCTAGAGAAAAAGGTTGTAAAATGTATTCTCAATGGATATAGTGTTGGTGTGAAAGGGTATGAGATTTCAGGTCTAATGGTTGAGAGAGTTTTGTATAGAAGAAGTGTTATCTTTATAGAAGTTAGGCATTCTTCCATAGTATTACTGTTAGTATGCATAGGACAACTAAGAGGTGGGGGGTGAATTAGTTGTATATTAAAACTTTAAAGCCTCAAATCAATCTCTATCGTCAACCTCTTGTTATGAATTAGAAGAATGTAAACATATGAAGCATCAATGCAAACACATTCAAATACATAAGAACATGAGATTTATGTGGAAAACCTAAGAAGGGAAAAACCACAATGATGATTAGCTCACATATATATGAATGGCAACAATGAAAAACAAATAGGCTCACTACCCAAAAGAAAGGTTCACTACCAAAAGAAAGGCTCGTTACCAAATGGACTCACTATCCAGAAGAGAGAAGAATAGAAGAAAATTGTTATAGAGAGATTCACTATTTCAACAAAATAGGAGAAATCCACCACTGCTACTTCTTTCCATCCACAACCTTTAGCTCACTGACTCTAGGAACTTCAAGTACACTGAAATGTAGATACCTTCTACTCACTACATTCTAGAGTCATAAGCATTTAAGCTCACACTCAATTCACTACCCTTGATTCACATTCACATTATCTTCTCTACTTTGCTCCACTCAACTTCATCTTGCATTTATGTCATCCACAACCAAAAAAAATCTCAATTTGGTCAGTCCTAATGAAATATATGCACCTCAAATGTGCAACACCAAAATAGGTTAGCACTAAACACTTCCACAGTGGAAAGTAGTCAAAGTAGACCATGCCAAGGGTTAACTAGGACTCAAATTTGTATCACCAAGCTGCTCATCACATCCACAATCCATCACGTACCTTCACAAATGGTGCTAGTAAGCCAGGTCAGCAAAACATGAGATAATGACCACATCCACGCTTCTCCATGTCCAAAAACATCATGTGAACCATAGAGAGACACTACACAACATTCACCCACCTTTCTAGAATATTCAGCATCAAAAAAATCTTTTGTAATACTGCTACAACCACCTAAAACAAAGAATGTCGTCTTTTTGCACATCAGGATACACTAGTACTAAACACCAACACAAGAACTGAAATTATGAAGCATCCCAACACAAGAAACTTCAATGGAAGATAGATAGATACAATTTAAACATGTTTCCATATCCACAAAGTAATAAACCTCAATGCAAAGAAATGTGAAGCTATCTCATTTCTCTGAGACAACCTTCTTCACAGTCAAACACTTTGTCAAACACATCTTCTACTGCTGCATGATCCAGAAATTGAAGCTCTTGATATAACACATCTAAACACCTCTAATCATGACTTCTAGACCACCCAATCATATACTCAACTATAAAGAAATGTGGAGCAGAACATTGAACACACCTCTGTCACACTGCACACCCTTTTTAGTTTTTTCTTAAAAGCACTTGGAAACCAAGTGAACCATATGCTAGAGGTTGTCATCAATGACAAAACCAACATGTTTCCAACAATCCCCCCCTTTGTCATTGATGGAAACACCAACTTTTTGAAAAGACATCAAGACCTAAATTAATCAATCAACAACTCAGTAGTACTCCCCCTGACTGGAGCAACTCTTACCCTTCACACACTTTCTTGCACAATGGTTTTTCAACCACTTTAACTCTCCCCCCCTTTGACATCAATGGCAATGGGCAACAACTATAACACCAAAAAGTCCCTGCTCTATCTCAACTACTGTCACTTTTCTACAATCTCCCCCATAGGGTCATAAGATATGCTCCATCTGACTACACTAACTAGTAGTATCACTACCTACTCCCCTTAAGAGGTAGCCTTCAACATCAGTCCAGGAACAAAAATGTATCTTGAAATGCTTCCCAGACAGATGCACACACTTATGCATCTAGTTAAAAGGAGGGATAATAACAACTTAACTTTTTCCAAAGATACTTAAAAGTATCCTTAGGAATAGCCTTTGTAAAGATCTCTACAACTTGATCCTTGGTAGGCACAAACTCCAATTTCACCTCATTCTCTGCAACCTTCTCTCTTAGGCAGTGATATTAAATTGAAATGTGCTTTGTCCTTGAATGCATTACCAGATTCTTTGAAATGTTGATAGCACTTGTATTATCATATAAGATAATAATAGGTTCATCATATGACACTTTGATATCCTTCAATGTTTGCTTCATCCATAACACCTATGTGCAGCAAGATGTTGCTGCAATGTACTCTAACTTTGCAGTAGATAATGACACTGAGTCCTGCTTCTTAATTAACCATGTAACAAGTTTGCTTCCAAGAAAGAAAACATCACCACTTGTACTTCTTCTATCATCTATACATCCTACCCAATCTACATCTACATATGCACTCAAGGAGAAATTAGTATCCTCGGGATACAATAGGCCAAACTTTGGAATGCCTTTCAAGTATCTAAATATCCTCTTTATTGTTGAAACATGTGACTCTCTAGGATCTGGTTGAAATCTAGCCACAAGACAAACTACATGCATTATATCTGGTCTAGTAGCAGTTAGGTATAACAGTCCACCAATCATTGATCTATACTTGCTCTAATAAACCTTAGGAGATTCATCATATTTTGTTAATTTATAACAAGTAGTCGTAGGAGTACATACTGGTTTGGAGTCTTCCATTCCAAACTTCTTCAACATTTCCTTAGCATACTTTGACTATGAAATGAAAATACTTTTTTCTGATTGATTGATTTGTAGCCCAAGAAAGAAATTCATTTCCCCACACATTGACATTCCAAATTCTTTCTGCATCTCTTCTACAAATCTCTTGCACATACCTTCATTTCCTCCAAAGATTATATCATCAACATATACTTCCATAATCAGAATTTGATTTTCTTCAACTTTGAAATACAAATTTCTATCTGCAGTGTCCTTTTTGAATCCTTGCTATAGTAGGTATCTATCCAATCTTACAAAGGATTCAAAAAGGACATTGCAGATAGAATGCGTATCTGAGCATGTTTGAGTCCATGCAATGCCTTCTTCAATTTGTAGACCGTATTTGGATCATCTGATAACTCAAAGCCTTTCAATTTCTCAATGTATACCTCTTCTTCCAACACTCTATTCAGGAATGCATATATAGACATCTAAAATTGACCACTCATCACATTCCTTTTCATCCCAAAATTATCCCATAACTACCTCTATGTATTCCCCATTGATCCCTAAATTATCCCCTAATTATTCCTAAGTGTCCTTAATTACCCTTAATTAATCCTCCCTTCAGATGAAATTTAATTAATTTTAATTAATTAATTAAATTTCCCATCTTAGCATCCCCTCTCATAAATAATAAATTAAAGCTAACAAACTTAATTTATTATTTACTTAAACCTAAACCAATACATAAAAATTAAAACTAACTAAAACCCCTTCACCTAATTATTTGCCATTCAACCAACCCCATTATTGAAACTGTCTCACCAAAATTTATAATAACACTACCTTTATTCCAAATTCTTGATTACGCATACACACATATGAGCTTGGAGTTATTGCTAGATTGAGCAACCACATTACAAATATTCGGTAACATTTACTTAGTTCAATAATGTTTATCTTTGATCATTTGATGGTGCATTTCATATAAATTTTAGGGTTTTGCTTCACATTTATATTTGATGCATACACTGGTGAACCTAAAGTGAACATAACCTTTCTTAATCAATTGTTTTGTAAGTGTTCATATTGAGATTGTATAGGTTTTTAGTGTGGTTTTCAACTAGTCTTAGAGGTCAACTTTTGCAGGTCTCATCTTGGCCTAAATCTGACTCCACGTTTGAATATAGAGCAGATCACAGGTGAAGAAAAACATACAACATAATGGGTTTCAGAAAAGTTATAATTTTTTGAAGTTTTTTTAGTTTTTGCGCTTTTTGGTTCCTTGTACGATTGTATAGCTATATTGTACGGGTTATTTTACACTTTATATGTTGTATTATCTTCTTTCTCATCTATGCAAAAACATTAATCCATTGGGTTTTATTTTGGTCTATAGGTTAAAATCTTATATTGTAAGGTATAGGCATTTTGTCTTCTGACGATCGTTTGCTCATCCGCGAGTTACTGACTGGCTGTTGAATATCTGCAGGCATTTTGTCTTTGTTTGTGGATGTAAACGTTAAAATTTAAGGCTTTTATATAATAATCTATGAATCTTATAAATTCAATATTGGCCAGGGAATATCATTATCATATACAAGGTCATTTTCATTCAGTTGATGCTTTTGATCATAGGGTTTAGACCTTAACAACTGGCTTTCCAGCAAGAGAAACATGTTTATGAGTATTAATATAGGGAATACCTTTATCCTATAAATCCTCAAGATCTGCGAGAGTTAAATTCCTATTTTGAGCTTGTGCATCTTGTCTTTTTAAAGTATATTGAGCCCAACACGTTGAGAATCTATAAACACACTCTCCCCAGGCTATATGTATTGATAATAATCACCTTAAGCAAAGGTCAAATCATGCTTTACTTTGAGTTAAATCATGCTTCCTGTAGAAGCATTTTCTTATTGTTCGCCAATGGTAATATAAAGATTTAACCACAATCACCCAACAGTTTATATCAGCAATTTGATTGTGTTTAATTTATTTTTGGTTTAAGGTTTTTCTGAAGTTTAACTTATCAATTGATGGCAGCATGAAATTGTGGCTATTTGGAAACAATAAAATATTTAAACCTAACTATTCTTGAAAAAAAAAAGTGTCCTTCAAACTATGAGCGAGGTGGAGACTGGTCTGCTGGGAAGAGAGGGAGAAATAGCAAACATTTTAGAATAGTCTATGGGTAACATTGAAAGATGGTATTCAAAGGGTCTTCTTCGTTTTGGCTTGCAAGAATTTGGGTCTTCATAACTTTGTTTTGTTTGACCATCAATTTGTTGACGATCTTTGCAACTTGAAAGTTTATTGTTGTTATCTCTTGTTCGTTTAACATTTTTATTGACTTGTTGATTAAACTTCAAGCTATGGAAGTTTTTTTAGCAAGTTACCTGAGCTTGGATTCAAATTTCCATTACCTCACTAGAAGCCAAGCTAACTATAGATGGTATTAGCTCTAAGAGATCAGTACATTCCACATAAGACACCTGATCTTGCCAACCAAATTCAAATCTATGATTGTTCTACGAAAAATCTATCACATTATCAGTCCTAGAAATCTCTATATCAAGGGTTAAATGGTGACATTAAGCAACTGTGGTAAATTGAAAAATTATTGAACTTTTATGATAGTTTGGTTTAATCTTTAATTTTTTAATGGTTTTCTAATGCTTAATGCTTAAATTTTTAATAGTCTATTTAATGTTTTGGGTTTGTTGTTTATTCTTGCAGGTTATGTAACCTCGAATTATATTTTAAAGTTGTGGCATTGAACACTTTAAAACTTCATACTGTTACAGTGTTAAGTTTTGTAACCA